>CM077225.1:26013167-26560667 GCA_039654775.1 Spinibarbus caldwelli
CCCACTACCAGAGAAACCAGCAGTTCTTAAAAGCTGAAGAATTCCAAAGGTACTCGGTTATTTTGACAGGAAATTTAACAAAGAATATCATTTACATGTAGTGCGTCAATTCTGCATGTTATGTAAGACTCTCTCGCTCTGTATCTTTGTGTGTGTGAGACAAAGTGACGGCGAGCCGTGTGCCTTCACACTAGAGTTTATGGTACGTCAAATACAGCTACACTGCGCATCCATTCAGATGAACTGAAAAATAAAATTCTAATAATATTATAATAAATTATAGTAACGCCGCATTTTATTGTCAGTAACGGTAACGGCGTTGTAACGGGGGAAACAATAATTAGTTTGATTACTCGTTACTTACTGAAAAAAATAATGCCGTTAGTAATGCCATTTATTTATAACGCCGTTATTCCCATCACTGGCTGTTAGACATCAGATTGCTTTAGCTAACACTGCATTAGCAAATATGACACAATATTTAGCCGGTGAGGTAAAGGAATCAACAAGGCTGGAAACTGCCCATAAGGAACCAGTATGGAAGAAAAGGATTCGGAATACCATTGAGTCCTATCGCAAAGATCTAGCTGTAATAAATGAATCCAAGAAAGGAGTCTCAACACGACATAAAAATGGATAAAATAAAGAAAAAATATAAAGCGCACAAAGAAACCATTGACACACTGGAGCAAACTGTCAAAATGAAACTCCAGGCAAAAGCTCAAAGGTTGAGAAGGTACATTAAACGAAGTAACCATTACCATCAAAACAAAATATTTAACGAAGATGCAAAAAGGTTCTACCGTCAGCTGAACAACTGAAAAACCGATGTTACTGAGCCTCCTTCCAAAGAACAAGTCTCAAGCTTCTGGCGTGGAATTCTTGAAAATAATGTTTCCATAATATTCAAGCGACTTGGATTGAAAAGGAGAGGAAGAACCATGAGCATATAGAGCAAGATTCGTGGAATTGACTTCACAGTTGATGAGATAGCTAAAGTCATCAAGCAAACTCACAACTGGAAATCTCCTGGACCAGATAAACTCCAGAATTTCTGGTGCAAACAGCTAACTGTCCTTCACGAACATCTTACAAGAGCTTTCAATGACATCATTAATGATCCAAGAGGTATACCTGAGTGGTTAACATCTGGAATCACCTTCTTAATCTCCAAAGGCAAGAACACAAGGGACCCGAAGAACTACCGACCGATAACTTGCCTCCCAACAACTTACAAGATCTTGACAGCTGCATTGAAGAACAGAATATACAACCACTTAATTAAGCATGGCATCCTCCCAGATGAACAGAAAGGGTGTAGAAAATCATCTAGAGGATGTAAAGACCATCTATTAGTAAGTAAAATGGTTGCATCCCTGGCAAAGAAACAAAGGAGAAATCTTGGTATGGCATGGATTGATTACAAGAAGTAGTGATAGTGTGCCTCATACCTGGATAATAGCAGCTATGGAAACCTATCGAGTCTGTCCATCTATAACTCGATTTGTAGAGACATCAATGAGAGAGTGGAAGACTGAGATGGTGCTCTATTACACCAGAGGTCATATCAAGACGGGTAGCATCGCAGTTAAATGAGGTATATTCCAAGGCGACTCCTTGTCTCCCCTTCTGTTCTGCTTAGCATTAATACCACTAACTAACATGCTAAATAGACAAGGTATTGGATTTGAAGTCGACATGTACAATAAAGTTAGCCATCTGTTCTACATGGACGACTTGAAACTGTTTGCAAAGGATGACACTCAACTAAAGCAAGGTCTCACTATTGTCAAAAGGTTTAGCGATGACATCAAAATGGAATTTGGCTTAGACAAATGTGCCACGGCTGTCTTTAAACGTGGTAAACTAATCAAAAATCAGAATATCCAACTGAATCACCAAACAGTCATTGGGAATATGGATATGAATGAAACGTACAAGTACCTAGGTGTCGAAGAGAATGATAGTATTGATAACATCCAGTTGAAAGAGAAGATAGCAAAAGAGTATTTTCGTCGAGTTCATCAGGTACTGAAGACTGAGTTAAGCTCTAAAAACAAAATCACAGCCATTAATACCCTAGCTGTTCTGGTTGTGGCTTATAGCTTTGGTATCATCGACTGGTTGAGAACAGACATTAAGAGGATGGATAGAAAAACAAGGAAACTCCTGACAATTGCAGGCATCCATCACCCTAAAGCTGATGTTGAAAGACTGTATATCAGAAGACGAGATGGTGGTCATGGATTAGTCGAACTAGAATCTGCTTTCGAGCTACCATTGGCCTAAGCAACTACATCATGCTGGGCAAAGATGTGTTTACACGACTAGTGAGAGACCGCGATGCTGGTAAGGCTAAATGCTCTCTTCAGAAAGAAGCTCAGAAGATAAAAGGAAAGTACTTGAAACAAATCACTGATGTGAAGAATATAAAAATGCAATTAAAGAACAACATTGAGAAAAACAAAATTGAACTCCTCAAGGGTAAACCTACGCATGGACAATTCTTTCGAGACTTGGAAAGACCATGTGTCGATAAGCAGGTATCTATGCAGTGGCTAAACAGCTCTGGTTTAAAAGGGGAGACCGGAAGCCTGATTGATATTGCTGTTCCAGATGATACTAACATCATGCTAAAGGAAACCGAGAAGATCAGTAAATACAAGGACCTGGAAATTAAGATCAGTAGGATGTGGAAATGTAAAACGAGAACTATACCAGTGATAGTAGGAGCATTAGGAACATTAAAGAAAGGTTTCATTCAGAATTTAAAAATGCTCCCAGGCCATCCGTCAGCTAGTGAAGTGCAAAAGATCGCACTCATGGGCGCTACACATATCCTTTGTAAGGTGCTTGGGTGAACTGCTGTGATCTCTTGTTGAGATCTGGATTCACCAGTATAACCGCAAATAAATGCGAGAAGAAAAGATTTGAATGCTTAATAATAATAAAAATAATAATAATAATAATAATAATAATAATACATTTATGTAGAGTCACATCTTAAAGTTGCAAATAATATTTTAATGTGAATAATAATAATAATAATAATAATAATAATAATAATAATATATATAACAATTATTTGATACATTTTAATGAACACATTTTAATGAAAAATAAATAAATAATAAAACTGTTCAATTAACTATAATATAACAATTTATTATATTATGTAATTTATTATATAACCCCAATTCCAGAAAAAAATGCAATAAAATCAAGATTTGTTAATTCTCTTTAACTTTTAATTTAACTGACAAAAGTACAAAGAAAATACTTTTTCTTTGTACTTCAGTCAATTAAATAAAGGTTAAAATGAATAATAATAAAAACATATTCTTGATTTTATTGGGTTTTACAAAATGTCCCAACTTGTCTGGAATTGGGGTTGTACATAATTATATAATTGAACTTTTTGAAATAAGAAAATCTACAAAATCATTTATGTGTGCATCTATACAGAAATTGATTTTACTGATATACAGCCCTTGTGACAACTAGTCCTTCTCACTCCCAAGTTCACCCTTAAATGCATGAATGTTTCGCCAGTCACGATTACATATTCGGGTCTTTAGCGACCTGGATCTATGCTGTATATCCAGCACGGATGGATCTCTAACTGATGCAATAGCAAAAACTCTCTTGATATTTTAAGAACAATTACAGAAGAATAAAACAAAGCATATTTCATTACCTTTTTAAACTTAGAAGTGTTCAGTTTGAGCAGATGATTGCACCATCGCCGTCATCCTCAGAGCGCACTTCCACAGTACATTAAGCATCTGCCTCATATTCGCAAAACTACCATTTTCAGTGACTTCAAAATCAATAGTTTGATCGCTGGCAGCTTATTCACCACGTCCACCATCAAATGACAGTTACATTTATATTTTATGGCATACAGTATAGCCATTCAAACCAGTTCAATTTTTGCTTATGATATTCTTTTGTTTTATGCCTGCGGTGATTATGAGCGAAACGTCACATCATTATTGTCTATTAAACAGTGCCATCTCGAGGAGTAAAGGAGAATTGCAAGCATTGAGTCATCAGATATTTGAATTTTTTTGCGCAGAAAAAAATATACTGACACTAATACACACCTCGGGTCTCAAGCGACCCTATACACTTTTTATATACACTTTTTATAAAAAAAAATGATCAGAAAACAGATATTCTTTTAAATTGGATCTTTTTTTCTTGTTATATTGTTTATAATGAATAGATTGAGGAATACGAAGAAAGTTGATGTCTAACTTTAAAAAATTAAGGAGGGAGAAGGTAGTGAATGACGTCACAGGTCGCTAAAGACCCGAGGTATGCATTTAAGGGTTAAATAATAATAATAATGATAATAGTAGTAGTAGTAGTAGTAGTAGTAGTAATAATAATAATATTATTATTATTATTATTACTATTATTATTATTATTATTATTTGATAGATTCACAGTTGTTATAGTTAAGTAAAGCAAACATTTTCATGAATAAAATGAATGTTAACTGAAATAAAACATAATAAATTAATAAAAAATGTATGTAAACTATGGAGACATATTCAACAACAACAAAAACTAATAAAAATGACAAACATGGCAAAATTAATACAACTTTAACTAGCATTAGCATCAAAGCAAATAAAATGTCATTAAAATATAAAAAAATGTAATTAAATTGCAGTGATACTAAAATAACAAAGGGTTGGTTTGGTATATTTTAAGCAATATTCAATATAATGAATAAAGATATAATGAAATCAGCTTTCAATGATCTATCTATCTATCTATCTATCTATCTATCTATCTATCTATCTATCTATCTATCTATCTATCTATCCATCTATTTATCTATCTATCTATCTATCTATCGCCGTCAATCCTGTGGTAGATCTCCTTTTAATGGCTATAAAATAATATTTTGAAGTGTTTTCTGTAAAGGAAAACAGAGTACCAATTAATCTGTCTCAGTTCATGGCCAATTCTTTGTTATGATTTAGACCAGTGAAGCTGTTGGGATGTGTGATGTATTGCCAGTAGTAAAGCTGATACACAGGCCTGTTACAGCAGGCAAGGGAGTACATTTTTTGCTTTTGCCCACCAATAAAATACATCAGAGATCAAAGGTCTCAGACTTTATAGGTAACCTAGTCATGCTGTTAGGCCTGGTAAAATATACTTAAGGGTATGTGCTTACACACCCAGAGGCCAGAAGGGCTATTAAAGTAGCAGCGTTTCACAGTAATTTGGAAGTCTGGAGACTGGGTGCTACATAACGCAGGGAAAATGCACACATCTACACACTCTCTCCAGTTTTTCCTCTCTCTATTTCTCACTTATCCTCCTTGTGTCTGGTCATTTAATGAAACCTACATAGGCCAGTCCTCAAAGGGTCAATGGAGGCGCTGACAAGAAACAGCAAACACAAAGACAACACCTTAGTGGATAAATCAAACACCTCAGCTCTTCCCACAGCAACATTGATCTCCTCACTCGATAAGATGAGAATGGAGGATTATGCCTAGACTTGTTTTTTAGGACATTGTCTCTTTTTACCATATACTGTACATCTTTCTTGTATATACATTTGTCAAAGTGATCGTTTCTCAGTTTTGTATTTGACATTAAACATTAATAATCTTTTTATTTTTTTTTTTGTGCAGTGCAGTGCAGTGCAGTGCAGTGAAACGTGAAGTTTGGGCAACCACAGCTGTCTTTTTTTAATACACATATATTTTATTTTATTTTATTTTATTTTATTTTATTTCTATAAAATTAACTATTACAAAATCTGTCGCTGATCTTGATGATAGTTGCATATGGTTTTTACATTGTACTTTTTCAAACATTTTAAAAGAACCATTTATTACTTTTCACTTTTAGCATGCTAGCATATTATGCAGCATTAAACAGTTTATTGAAATCAGTACATCAAATTTGACCCCAAAACATTTAAAATTTACTAAGATTTAATGCATTTCAAATTGTGTTATTCATTCTGTATTTATCCTTTTTTTCGTAATAAACTAAAGAGTATTAGATGCAAAAAGTGTGGTTATATATTAATAAAAATAGATAATACATTAAAATAACTAATATTTATTCAATAAAAATAACTACTTTTTAGATTGTTTAGAACCATTGTACCTATTTTATTTTATTTTATTTTATTTTTAAGGTTTTCATTGTGAATCAGATTTGACTAAGAATAACAGATGGGTATTTTGCAATTACTAAATCACCAATACTAATACTAGCTCTGTATTGTAGCATTTCTTATCTGAACTAAGCCAAGAAATACTGTTGATGGATGGATGTTTGCCATAGATTTGTTGAAGGGTGGATGACTCAGGGGACAGTGTTAGAAGAACCATTAGCCTACATGTTGGGGATTCATTTTCTGTTGTTGTCGGTCATATAAATGATTGTGCGTCTCAGGTGATGAGTGGAGTGTGTTTTAGAGCAGCGGCGCATCACTAGTGAAGAAATGTCAATCACCCCACTTCATTAGTTTGTCACATTAAGCCAGACTGATGGCGATGGGCGTTTGTTCGTATACGAGCGAGTAGATTTGCATGAGTGAGGGAAAATGACTGCTTTCAAATGGCATGTTTGTCATCTTGCTGTCATCACTGGACACACTTTTGATACAAGTGCTTCCCTGAACACAGCACTCTTCACCACAACATGATGAAAAGACCTTTCAAATCCTACAATGGGTTAGGATGTTTTTGATAGCTTTTGCTTCATCCATGAAATATATTCACTCGTTTTCAATTTCTATAACTTTTATTAGCGATTGACTAGTATGGATTTTTTCCCATTGCTTGATGCTGATACTAATATCTAGAGAAATAGGGTGGCCAATTGACAACTTATTGTTGATAAATAATAATACAAATTAATAAAATATATAAACAGTAATTAATATAAAAGTCTATATAAGCAATTATTCCTTTTATTTAAAAAAAAGTTCTGAAATAATATTTGATGAATTTATTAACTGACCTTGCTTAATATTTATTGACTTTCTGCACCAAGACAGATACAGTTCTGAATATTATGTTCCAAATCCAAGTCCTATTTGACATATCGACTAAATGAGTGTAAAAGAGCTCCCCACAAAATCATCCTCATATTCGGGAAAGATCCCTGGCTCCATCTCCTAGGAAACAAGGAAGGATCTTGTAATCGCTTTCATTTTTTGGAGAGGAGGGAAAGGACTCCCTTATACTTTTGTAAATTGAATCGGCACAGATGAGCAACCGGGGAGAAAGAGCAACTCTTTCTCTATCTTTCAGGTAATTTACCAAATTACTCAAGCCACTTTCTCCAGAAGATCAAGACAATGTCATTCCCCATCTTTCACGTCCTTGGGAACATAATGCATTCTTTTTCACTGCATAGAGTGGAAAAAAAAAAGAAAAGAAGAGCAAGAGACTTTTGCCACATAGCCTCATAACCACCTTTTCAAAATTGACATTTTGCAAAATACTTCTCTACATAGATCGAAGTCTAAGCTATAATTCTGTGTTTTCATTTTCATACAGTTTATAAAAGAAGATTGGAGAAGGAAATGTTGCCATCCAACTCAATCCTAGATTTCCTCTTGTTATAGTGGAAGATCTGTTAAATGGAATGAGTTTAGTGACTATTTTACATTGTGACTGGTGGAATTGTGTGAAATGTGCTCTATGATTATCATGTTAAGGGTTTCTTTAGTTGCCAGTTGTCAGAACCCTAAGATTAGTTGAGGATATTGTATTGATTGTCATTTTATGGTGTACATTTGCACACATGTACCAGTCTAAGAAAAGTCTGTAAAAATATGGCGTAATGTACTGTTAATATGAAGAATTTTTGGTCACACTGTATTTTAAGGTCCAATTCTCACCATTAACGAACCATTAACTATGATTTTTGCTTCAAACTCCTAATTTGCTGCTTATTAATAGTTAGTAAGGTAGATGTTAAGTTTAGGTATTGGGTAGGATTAGGGATTTAGAATATGGTCATGCAGAATATATGCTTTATAAGTACTAATAAACAATATGTTAATAATAGGCATGTTAGTAAACAACTACTGTAGTTAATAGTAAGAATTAGTCCCTATACTAAAGTGTTACTGAATTTTCCACATTGATTTTTTTTATTTTTTTTATTTGATTTGATTTTTTTTTTTTTTTTTTAATACTCGTATTTTGAATTTTGCATTGCATCGTGTTGTGTTTTAAGGATGAAGAAAATGTCCATAAATGTATAAATGTAACGAAAAATGTACTGGTAATTTTCTGCCTTTTTTTCTTTCTCCCCTAAATGAAGAATACTGTTTTATATAGTTAGTTTTAATATAATAAGATATAATAATCTCTGATTAGCCTAACATTTCTCCTGTATTTATTTATTTATTAATCTATCTGTCATTTTCTCTCTATCTGTCTCCAATGAGAATGTCCTGAATTTCTGGAGACAAATTTGTCCCCATTATAGTTGCATAAATCCTCCCACACAATTTTGGCCTCTGTATATTTCTCTCTTCCAAGAGCCCTTCTCCTAGTTTCTTATTGCAGGGGCAGCAGCCTCCTGTTCTGATCCCTTTTTTTGTGCGTATTTTAATTGAATGGCTCTATTTTATTTTTATTTTTTTTCCTTTCCCTTTTGACTATCAGAAATTCATCTCTAAATTCAGAAAGTGCTGTGACTGCAAATCAGGCTGCAGATTTTGGTGACATACTTAAAGTGCTCAGAGAGAAAATATTCAAGTGATGATGAAGGTGAGATGGGGACATCTGATTCTAATTTCATATTAATAACTATCAATAAAATCTGCTCAGAAAACTAAAAAAGGAAAATTGTGCTTAAATGAGATTTTGGAATAGTTGATTTCTTTCTTTCTTTCTTTCTTTCTTTCTTTCTTTCTTTCTTTCTTTCTTTCTTTCTTTCTCCTAATTTGCTGCTTATTAATAGTTAGTAATAGTTTCTTTCTTTCTTTCTTTCTTTCTTTCTTTCTTTCTTTCATCAAAATATAAACCTGCATGTTAAATGCATATTAAGTTGCCACAGCACCATGACATTAGACTTTGGCTGGTTATAAGCACAATCAGTGCAAGATGGTGCAATCCTTTGAGAATCCACATCATGCATGGAGTCTCCCAACAGCTTGCTTGTTGGTGATGCTTTGTATTGCAGTGTTTTTTTTGTTTTGTTTTTCCTCATACAGTCTCCCCTTTCATTTTGACCCACCAAAAGTGCCATTTGACCATGATTTTTTTCTTTTGTCTCTGAGGTAGGTTTCATTGAAGGTGTTCCACTGAAGAAATTAATTTGTCCTAATCTCATCCCCCACCCACCCCTTTGGGGACCCCCCATAACCCCCCCCCCCCCCCCCCCCCCCCCCCCCACCCCCCGGTTTGCTTTGTGTGGCAGTGCAGACAAAAGCACTGTCATGCAACACAAAGATTTAGCGAGATGGACCAAATGTAACGCAAATGGGGCTAAGGGCCTTAACCATGCCTGTCATATAGATAGCACACTGGAACAAGAAGATGAGGACAGGTTCACAATTACTAAATACACACACAAACCTGTGAATGAGACCCATTTAATGTCATCATCACAATTCAGTTCAAAGCCACAAAGTAATGAAGGAACAGCCACTGTGGGTTTGCGTTTGTGCGGTGTAAATCACAGGCTGCCTGTTGCCATGGAAATTCATAAAGCCCAGAGTTGTATGAAGGTGCTTTCTGATTTCAGTATTGAAAATACAAGAAATATAAAATACTAGGTCAGAATTACTCATGTAAACACAATGTATGCATCAGTTTTGCATTGCTTTTTTTAATTAGTTATTTTTATGTATGTATTTGAAGAAACTCAGTGTATTAGAGGTTATATTTATAACATTATATTTATATTGGTTATAAATAATATGCAGTTTAAAATTCTAGCTAAAATACAATATTGTATACATGTTTTAATGAAGTACATAGCAATTTTGTCAATATGTACAGTATTTAGATGTTTCATTACTGAAACAATAAAATATCAATGTGTAAACATACAGTAGAGTTTGCAATAGTGATCAAATGTATTATTATGAATATTGTACAGTAATATTGTAAACGCTGTACTGGATGTTTACATATTCATGTTGTAAATTTATTATTAGTAGTAGTAGTAGTAGTAGTGTTCATCACTTTATTAAAACTCACAGGGTTGTTCTGAATTCTGATATTTTACAAATAATTATGTATTTTCTTTACTATCTACACAGTATATCCAAACCTTTTGTTTGTGCAAAATAGAAATTAACCCAGTCTCACCCATACAGTACAGTGTTGAAACGAGAGATAGAAAACCTCATGAAGACATAACATAACCCTGTCTAAAGATATGACGTAACATATCACTTTATGTTAAGTTTTGAAAGGTCAAAGCTGAAAGGCTTTCGCTAGATATGAATTGGATATGTTTTGGAGAGTTTATTAAAAAAATGCCAAAAGAATTAGATTATATGTACAGAGCCATGCGCTGGGAGGAGGAGAGGGGCTGAGAAAAATCATCAGTGCTTATGAAAATCGACAAGACTTTCAACCCCGTCTCTGAAGCAGTTTCTATTTCAGTGTAGCAGCAGGCTATTTCTATTTAATACAGATTCTCTTCCAGAATGTGTGAAATGACCTCTTATTTGAAAAAAAATAAAAAGGGCTGCACTAAGCTCTGCTCAGGGAAGTCTTGGGCAGATGCTCAGCGGTTGTTATTTCTAGCAGTGTTATGTTGAAACGGCATATTTTACATGACACAACCCTCCTTTGTTCCTGCTGAAGAGGATTGTTAGAGTGGTGCTCTGGACTACTTTAACAGAATGATCACTATTTTTTTTTTTTTCTTTTACCCCCTTGACTTTATAGAAAAGCTGGGGTTTATACTGTAAATCTTACATTACATTTATAGCTTTAGTTGCATTTTTGGTGTCCAGAATCCCCAAACAGCAGTAAAACAAAGTAAAATCGCTGACATTTTTTGTCATTTTGTCCTTTTCTGTTCTGTCTTGCTAGTATATTTGTGGAATTTGGTCTGGTGTGACTTTTGGTACAATAAGCAGTGATAAATTATTTATCAGCTCCGCAACGTGTCTCCCATCCTAAGTTCCGCCACATCTTTTGATCGCAATGAGCTACTTTGAGAGGTCTAACATACTCGGCTTCAATCAGCAGGGAGGTGTGGCGGCTCAGATAAGCCCATCCAGCTCCTTTCCATTCTGCATGGTCAGGCCATTTCACTTCGTCGCTCTGTCAGCTGACACAAATCACACCTCAGGCACTGTTTGAGATACTGATTTATTGTTGACCTTTAGTTTTTAAATGTCTCCATTCTCTTTCGAAAGTGCGCAGACACGTCGACCACCACAGTTACCAATAACAAACTGCTTGAGATATGTCACGTTTAATTCACCATGGCGTGTGATGAATTGCGTACCAGGATGGGGATGTTGTTATCAGATTGCAGCTTGTTAAACATTTGATTAGGCATAGCAGCTACTGCCGTATATAAGCTGGATTCGCTGACAGTCATCTGGATGTGTGCAGGCTGAGGCGTGCTCGTGACAGATGTGGCCTCTGTTCCTGATCGGATGTCTCAGCCATGCAATGTCTGAAAGATGGCTGTCGGAAAAACTGCCAGATTATCGTCCTGAAGGTGTTGGAAACCTCTCTGAGGGTGTTTAAAAAGGCAATCCTAATCACCTAAACCGCAAATTCAATTATTCCAGATGGAAGACTTTGCAGTCTCTGATGGCTCAAATTGACTTTTGGGCAATTTCCTCAGTGGACGGCGCCGTGCTGTGGCATTAAACCAAAGGCTTAGGTCCACTGTATACATTTTTTTTTTTTTTTTTTTTAAAAACAGGAGGAAAGAGCCATACGATGCTCTCATCCTCATATAACGTTCCCCATTGAGGATGTATCTGTTCAAGCACACACTCCACAGATTTTTAAACATACCTAAAAATCTGAAGATTTTCATAACACATTCGTTTTTTCTGTACCTCAGAGACATGACTTGTACTCTCTCTCTTTTTCTTTATGCAAGCATTAAAAAGAGGTTTCCTCTCCAGCAATCATTGATATGCATGGACCGACCTTCCTAACTCTGGGCATGTGATTTGCACATTCCCTAAAGACAATGCCCCAAACCTGTCCTTCAAAGATGGCATTTACGTCACACGTATTCAGAGCTCTGGCTCCACTTGTATTGTTCTCTCCTGTCTCTTCACTGTGTGTGCTTTGTGTGTGTCTCTATCTCTCTTTATCAGAATGTAACTATGCCTGTCATATTATATAACTATTAGGACTGTCAATTTATGCTTATTTCGTACAATTAAAATAATGAGCAGAGAAAAATAAAAAAACACAAAACTGACACACTTTCTTTAACAACCCCGATTTAGATGTTTGTGTATTATAGGTCTGTGATAGGCAAAACAAATTTACTATATATACATATATATAATATTTGAATTGATTCCAAAAAAAAAAAAAGTTTTGTAATGTTTTTTTTTTTTTTTTTTTTTTTTTTACGTTTTGTTTTTTAATGGTTTTGTTTGCTATAATAATGTAACATCTTTCTTAAATTGGTCATGTTTAAATTTTTGTAGGAATCTTTTTTTTTATTTATTTATTTTTATTTTTTAACTCTTGACCCTAAATAATATGCATCAAACATGAGGCAAAAATAAGAATTAAATCAAGTACCAATTCAAAAGAATACAAATGTCAACTTTAAAAACATGATGCTGTTGCTCTTTGTTTAAAAGGATAGTTCACCCAAAATGAAAATTTTGTTATATAATTTGCTCACCTTCATGTCGTTCCAAACCTGTGTGACTCACAGAAGAGAATGTCATACAGATTTGAATTTACATGGTTTTTGGATGAACTATCCCTTTAAGACCTAACAAGCTGTTAGAATCTACTTTAAATCATCTGGAGAGGAGATTTACAAATATCATTTTTGTTTTTCTTCATGGAACCGTTATGGTGAATTCCTAAACACTGTATTTTCTTGTCTGTTTTTCATATTCTCTGTTTACCCAGACAAAACAAACATAATCTTTAAAACGTTTTAGGATGAAAAACTTAGAATTTCTCTTTGCTAATGAGATCTGTTGAACCCGATTGTGAGTCTTGAACGTGTATGTGTGGTCTGTATTTTCAGCAGAGCACGCCTGCTGTTGCCAGTTTCCAGCTAAAGTTTCAGTGTAGGTGTGCATCTGGCAGTCTGCATCACCTTGAGGATTCACCATCACTGAGATTTAATCTACATATCCGCCCTCACTTTAGAGGAAGGTTCATGAGAAGTTCATGACTACACAATTTCCCCCCCTTCATTTGCAGGGTGAAAGGCTTATGCTTATGCATGTAAGTTGTGAGTACATGTTGTCTCATGTCATATTTATATTGCTTTTTGTAGAAATGGCATTTTGAGTTAAGAACAGCTCAGATGTGCTCGGACTGGGAAGTTCGGGTAGACACTGAACCCCCGATGCCCTCTAGTCTCTCAGAGTACGAACAATGACAGAACTCCAGAGACTATAACAGCTCCTCAGGAGCTGCCATCTTGGACGGGTGTGAAAATCTAATAGTGGAGCGCTGTGCCTTGCAGGGCTGTGTGTGCGAGTGTGTGCCTAGTGTTTGCACGTCTGTTTGTTTGCATACCCGCTGTACTCCTGTGACCGAGATGAAGCAACAGCTTGTCATCTTTCTGTCACGGAGCAGAGCTTTTTTTGGCTGGAATAAAAAGCAGGGCTTGGTGGGACGTCTAGGCACTGCCACCAGTAGACAGGCAAACGGAGCGGTGGTTTGTGAGCATTCCGCATGTTGCGGGCATGCATTGAGAGCAGGCATAATGGGACGGTAGGTGGGCGTTGGGCACTTGAACTCCCACGGTGTCTGGGTTGTATGTGGCGCTCCGTTAAACCCATTAAAAGGGCGATGATGACCAGCTTTGCTCCTGCCTGTGCTCTTAACAACAGAGCCCCGCTTCAACATTTTTCAGCTCATTATCAGCGATTCCTTCACTTACTTTATGCAAAATAAGCCCTTGAGTCAAAGAGCAAGAGAAATAGGAATTGAGTTTTGAATTCTCTGTTAAAACGATCCTTTGAATTCTGCCTTTTTGAAATATCTACATTGTACCCTATTGCTTCTGAATGAATCCTTCTAACTGATCCGCAGTGAGCCGTTGGGTCAGAAAAGAGAATTTAACCTCTAACCTGAGTCACTGTGAGTAGTGCAGTAGTTATGAGCTCTTTTGATGGATAATGTGAAGTTTTCAGGATGACATCCTGTATGGCCATAGTAATTAGCTCTCAAATTTGAGGTGTTTTGTGAATGTTTATTTTATTTTATTTATTTGTTTGTTTATTTATTTATTTTTTGTGGAGTGACCATAAAGCTTTCCAAAAAAAAAAAAAAAAATCACAGTAAAACATTTCCAATTAGTCTGTTCTAAAGAAAACGGGAGAGGTGCTTGTCCATGTAAAACTCGCCACTGCAGTGCTTGAGTGGTTGTTAGCGTATTGGTATGTGGTTGCAAGGGTGTTCAGGGTGATTGCTAGAGAATGGCTATTGTGTTCCGGGTGGTTACTTAGTGGTTATTTTGTGGTTATCATGATTTCTATGATATTCTCATCGCGCAGTATGATTCAAGATCTTCTTTCAGTGTATGTCTGTGGGTTTTTTTTTTTTCTTTGGCATGTTCTATCATTTCTCTGGTGAAAATTATCCAGTAGCTTATGAAAGTAACTTTTCTGTGTTTGTCAGTTAAGAATGCCACTCATTTACCATTGCAATTTGCTGTTTAAAGAAAAAAAAAAAATATATATATATATATATGTGTGTGTGTGTGTATGTGTGTGTGTGTATATATATATATATATATATATATATATATATATATATATATATATATATATATTAGGGGTGGGACGATAAATCGATATGGCGCTATATATCGTAATCCTTCTCCATGCGATACGATAATCGATATCTGGCGCCAAATATCGATATTTTAATTAATACAATAAGGTGCTCTAAATACATTTTCCTGCTCCCAGCATCTAAAAATGCGTGGAAATCGCGGCCGCGCCATTTCCACATTCTTTCCAAAAGCGCTCTGAGCAACTATGAAGTGCGTTCTCTATAAAGATGGGGAAGCACGAGGAAGCGAATGATAAACAGATTTCCAGCCACTGTATTAGCTCTACTGCTATATATGTGTTTATGGAGATGAAAACTAAAAAACTGCCCCGGAACAGTTATCAGCGTGGACCATAGGCACCGATCACGTTATTATTGCAGAGCGCACATTCAGTCATGAGTAGCCTCTCCGCTCGGATCGCAGGTGGATTTCCCTCACTATATGAGTGAGAGTGAGCACCTCAGGCGCGTCCAGTTTTATGTGAACAACACTGGATGCTCTCCCTCTCTCTCAGATATTACAAGTGCGTGTTATGCAGTGTGTGGGCACCGACCGGCAGAAACATAAATCTGCACCTATGGCATGGAGGACGAAACAAAACCTTGCCAGAGCCGTAATGCGGCGCAGAAGTGTGCAGTGTGTGTGCTTGCCGCGCGTCTACATTTGAAATAACCAACCTGAGCGTGCAAAAGACGCGATGTGAACGCCTATTTTTCCGTGCGGGGCTCCGTTTTTATATACACACACACATAGAGAGAGATAGAGAGAGAGAGGCTATATAAGTTGATAAGCAGTTAAATGTGTTTGTTTACACACAGAGAAAAAGAAAAGTGTAAGCTTTTAATAAGTCCAAGAATAAAATGATTCATTTACTCAACATGTTAAAATTGATTTACAGAACTTTTTTTTTGCTGTTTTCTAACAGTTTGGACTTGAATAAAGAAAGAAAACTTGCTCTTAACCTTTTCACAGGCATTTTGTTTAGACAGATATCGCAATATATTATTATAGGATTTTCTAGAAATTTATCGATTATCGCAGAATCGCTGTATCGTGATATTATTGTTATCGTGAGCCATGTATCGTGATTATATCGTATCGTGAGGTACCCTGCGATTCCCACCCCTAATATATATGTGTATATTACCCGGGTCCTCATAACAACTTGTTTAATTTACAGTAAAATTTATTTCAGTGTACTATTGGAATGGTTATTTACTATAAATAAACAAAAGTTGTAATTCTTATTGAATATTTAAAAATAAATATTTATTAAAAACGTCTTGCAGTAAATTATAAGAGCAAATATAAAGCTGGATTTTCCGATAATGGTTTTAGTTGCAAATTGGTGTGGATTCCATGAAATTTATGCCAGTCAACACAGGATGTGAATTTTTAAATCATACCTTTTGTGTATATTAATCATATTATCGTGATTAATATACACAATCCACCACCAGCCCAAACACTCGCCACCCCCGCTTTAGTCACCACCACTTTTTAGGAGACAAAGTGCATTATGAAACATGAAAAGAAAAGAAAAAAATCTGTTAGCAGATGCTTCTTGTCCAATGATTAAGCCATATTTATGTCAACCTGAAAACAGACAAAGAATTTAAAGATAAATTTACTGTAAAGGCTTGTGTATCAAGCCTTTAGTACATCCATAGGAGTAATTTCTTTACTTCCAGCTGATAGAAATGCTGCACATGACAGGCCCTCAGTTATTATGGGATGCTTTGATCTTCAGCCGAAGGTTTAGCTCAGTCTGGGTCTGCACGGGGTCCAACCCTCATCATTCAAATGTCTATCTTTATTCTATGATGTACTGCCCACGTGAACGTCATTGAAGGCCACTCAATTTTTGTCTCTGATGTATATTCTTTTTTTGAGTCAATTAATTGAGAATGAGGCTCGGTATGGGGCAATGACTCTTCATTGGTAGCACTTGACATTTTCCTGGAGATGGCTCACATTTCATGTTGCTCAGGTTTTGGAATTCTCTTTCATTTTCAATTATTATTATTATTACATTTTTTTCCCGCTTTACACTCAGTCATAAGTATGTTGCCTGTCCTACAGCCTTCAAAGCCTGGACACAGGCCGTTTTCCATGTATTTTCTCATAATGTTTATTTGAAAAGTGAGAGGAAAACAACATGAATTAATGAGGCTTCAACCTCACAACTCTTGCTTGCTGCAAATTATCAGCAGACATCTTCACCATCTCATCACATTTTCACCCTGTATCTACCACCCAAGCCACATGTCTGACCTGAAATGCTCTTTGGAGAACTTTGGCTCGCTGTATAAGTACCCATGATGTCACATGTCAGCCCGGCACCACCACTAGCATGTGCACAGATGCAGCTGCTTGAAGAGAAGGTTAGCAATTAGGAGCAAATGGTGAGACACTTCAATGGAAATCTGCATTATCGCTGACAAAAACTGCAGTAATTGGGGGTAATTAGTTCAATGAAATTTGGATCAATAAATATCGCACAGATTTGAATGCGGGGCTCCAAGAGCAGATGGTATGCCCAAGCATGCATGCGGTGCAGCTGGGTGTTGAAGCCGCAACCTTTCCTTGCGCGCAAGGAGCCGTATATTTAGCGTGCAAAGTGTTGAGCTTCTTTCTTTACAAAGGAACAAAGGAATTAATCGGTGGGACCTGATTTACTTCCACCTGTAGTAAAATTAACACATTAACAGAGGCATAATTTAATCAGATTGCCAAATAAAAAACAAACAAGTAAAACCATTTGACTTCAAGAATGTAGTTAGCTGCCTCAAAACCTCCCACTGCGAAAATGATTCAGAAGAGCCTTCTTTACTCGACAAGTTAATAATATATTGCAATTTGTTAATTAAGGGCAAAATGCATGGGAGTTTGGGTGTTTTCCCAACACAAATTAATCATTGAAATGAACAGAGAGAGGCCTCACGCTCGTTTGCGCCAGCCATAATGAAATAAAGGAGGCCTGCTGTTTGATGGGCTGTTTTGGGAGAGCGAGCCGTGTCTGTGCCGAAAGAAGAAATCAATAGCTGGTTGGGCGGTGATGCCCTGACTCCTCTGTCAAGCGCTCCACACGCTGTATCCTTTCACGTGCGCTGGGTTTCCACTATACACCTCCCATCTGTTTAGAGAGGTGATAATATTTCTTTTTGTAGCATCTGAATGTGTCGTCTGGTGTCATGGACACCAGAGCGATTCGTGAGTGCTGGCCACATCATAGTGCTAACGGGGAATGGCATGGAGGATTCAGACTCATTATAGATAGTGAACATTCGTTTTCCACTTCTTTCGTAAGGTCCATCTCTTTCTTCTCTTACAGAAAGAGAGGGAGAGAAAGAGGGTGCGAGAGAGAGCTTTTCAAAGTGGGAGTGATGCGAGGCCCATGCTGGGTTAGCCAGCAGGAGGCGGTCTCTGAGCTCGCAGCCAGTGAGAGCTGATAAACACTTCTCAAAGACTGTTTTTGTCCACACCAAACTTTTGGGTTTCAGGAATAAGAGAAAGGGAGAGAGTAAATGATAGAAGAAAGAGAAATCGTCCTCTATGTAAAAGAAAGCACTAATGACAGTCAGGCGAGTGAGTGCTCATGAGTATTCATAATGAAATGCCACACCACATCTTGAGTCTGTTTTACGTTTCTTCTCAATGACCATATGACATATAAACAGTATAAGCAAAGAATGTGATTACACAGTTTGCTTTTTGCCTCTGCTACATCCCTGCTGACAGGTTTTAAATTTTAAAGATTAAAGATTAGTTTTTAAAAATCCCCATTTGTTTATCAATTTTATTGAACTAATGAAATGTTTATATTTCTGAGCTAGATTTTTGGATGGAATAAATAAGACGTTTATGTGGTAACACTGAACTAAAATCTGTCCAATCTTACTTTAAATGCTTGCTCATATATAATGCATGATTTTCAGTCAGTAATGACCTACATTTCGGTTTGTCTGTCATGCGAGTGTATGGCGTTAGAGGACTTTAGTTATAAATTAGAATTCCAAATTTTGGTAGGAAGTATTTCTTACAAAAGTTTTTTTTTTTTTTTTTTTTTAAAGGTATTGTTATAGTGTTAGTTAATTAAATATAAGTTGAGTTACAGTTATTTCATATATATATTAATAATGAGTTCTGTATTGTCCAATTAGATGCTGTTACGTCATTACACGGGGACTAGTTGACTGGTTGTTTATGTTTAGCGTCAGTATGCTCGCAGGCTCCGGTGTGGATGGTTGTCAAACCCATCAGCACTGGGCAAGAGCATAAACCCCGCTGTTGTAAGGTTATGCTTTATTAAGTAAAGTTCATGCAACGGATTATCTTTGTTGTGTGCTTCTCTTCACGCCTCCACGGACACTGATAAACAAAGTTACAGACGAGAGCACAACAAGTGGTGTCAGAAGTTGAGCGCGATAGAAAACCATCAACGAATTGTGAGTGTTATGAACTGCTGGGACATCCATTGTGATTCTATGGACATTTTAAGCTGCAAAACGCCCTTGTGAAGTAGTATTAAAGACGGATTGACACGTTTCTTCGTCGCATTAACCGTTCTTTCACGGAGATAAAAGCAGCAGGGAATTCCCCTCCCCCCAGCAGAGAGGCGTGGCGCTGGAAGTCTGCCTAATTGAGCGCTGTTTTTGGCTACCTGCCAAGTTTCACAGGCACTAAGATACAGCCTTGAAAAGTTCCATGACAACTCACTGAGCAGAATAAACTTCCATATTAATAAATAAATATTATAAATAAAACATTATCTCAACGAAAATTAAGAACTGGAGCAGTGTCACTCTCAATTGTTATACAGGATGGATTCAACTGATCCGGACGTCTCACTTGGAGCATCAGCAGCCCCAGACCCCCCACTCTGGCTACAGGCTGTGCTGTCACAACAAAATACACAACTCCAAAATGCAATTTCACCTCTGCTCCAAAGACTGGAAGCAACAGAGACTTGTCTGTTAACTCTCACGCAGCAGCCCCATGCTAACAAGGTGACACGTGGTCCACACCCCCGTGACAACACTACCACACTTTCATCTGCCCCAGATAGAACCCTTGTGACAAATAGAGATGCAACAGGGCTTTCAGATGCTGAACAACTTTTTGCTGCTGAGCTCGCTGTCATTGATAGACATGTACGGACCCCAGCTAGTCAAAATTCCTCGACACCTGACCCCGATGTGAGACCCAGAAGCCGTGCACAGAGACCCAGCCATTATAATGGCTCATTCAACTTGGGCCCACACATGCACGCACCTTCCACTGTTTCAACGCCCACCCATCATCTCACAGCCCCTTATGGTAGAGCTCCAGATGGACCTAAAGCTAAACTTGACACTTACGATGGTAAGGATGACTGGGACTCTTTTATCATTCCTTTTGAGCGCAGAGCTGTTATTTACAGATGGAGTGCAGTAGAGAGAGTGGATAAACTGCATGAATGTCTAAGGGGTGCTGCTGTTAGATATTTGTGCTCATTACCTGAACACATACGTGAAGATTACTTTCTGCTGAAAGAACAGCTGGCGTTCCGATTTGGCCAAAAAGAGCCTCCCACCACAGCACGGAGAAGACTTGGGGAACTGCGCCAGTCTAAAGAAACTGTTTCAGAGTTCGCTGAAGAGGTTCACAGGCTAGTCATTTTGGCTTATCCTGGAGTTGACATCGAGCTCAGGGAGCAAATTGCTGCTGATGCTTTTCTCAAAGGGCTGCGCAACCAGAAAGTGGCATACAAAGTTATGAATCGTGACCCTGTATCACTGGATGAGGCACAGCGGCTAGTTTCATCATACGAACACAACTTTAAAGCGACACTTGGACGAGACTTCGATCAGAGGGGGAGGACACGTCGAGTATCCTGGGCTGATCTAGACATGGACTCTGATGAGGAGCCACGAGCCTTGCAGTCACGTAGAGTGCAGTCACAGGGCTATGTTACACAGCACCAGTTGCAAGCACTCATGGATAAAGTTGATAAGCTCCAACTAGCCATAGACCGTCTACCTCCTCCATCTTCTGTTGTTCTCCCTTCTACGGTAAGACCCACCGATCAGACAAATTCCAGTATGGCAGTCCAGTCAGAAAGGGGACGCGCAGCTCAGACTTCTTTCAAGTCAAACAGATATAGACAGCAGAATAACAGCCCCACCAGAGCTGCTAGCGGGCCATGTTTTCAGTGTGGGGAGGAGGGGCATTACAAAAGAAACTGCTCACGGTCCCCCAGTCCATCTACAAGTCCCCCTGCAAATACTGTGACCAGAATGGAGCCCCCAAGTCAAAATCGCTCCGAGCAAGCAGAGCAAAGTCTATCCATTGTACATGTAAGCAGAGCTGAGAGTCGAGGGCCCAGTTTAATGATCTTGCTTACTGTTGATGGCATACCTGTTAATGCAGTTATAGACACGGGTGCTGAGGCCACAATCATGTCTGAAGAAACATACAGCAAATTACCTGTTAAATCACCTGCAGGACTGAAAAAGGTGTGTCTCCGAAATGCAGAAACTGGAAGGGAGATGTCAGCAACAGGTGGAGTGAAAGTGGAATTCAGAATTGGCACAAAAGTGTTGGAGTGGACAGTTTGCATTGCACCAATTCGTGATGCCCTGCTCCTGGGTTTAGATTTCTTAAAAGCTGCGGATTTCACCATTCGTGCCTCTGGCAAAGTTTTCATGGGCTCAGAACTCATCCCAGCCTATATATCTGAAGGCAAGAGGCCAGACTACGCCATTTCAAGGGTGATGTTAGAGAGTGATTTCACTGTGCCGCCAGAGTGTGAATGTTTAGTCTGGGGTGTGGTAGACAACCCAAAACCAGAACTCCCTGCTGTTCTAGAGCCTGTTAGCCTGGCTGATGGAGTGTCTTCAGGCAGTATCATGATTAACATGGAACAGAGGATTCCGGTCAGGCTATGCAACATCACAGCTTCCAGTAGACCCTTATCAAGGGGAGTCTGTTTGGGGGTGCTCATCGAAGCATATCCTGATGCTCAAGAGGAAGGAGAGAGAGCCTATACAGTTCCAGTCAAGGCACAGTTTTATGCAAAAGGTGGGGACTCAGTTCTACAAGACCCTAACAGTGAGCCTCCGGATAAGCACCATGTAAGAAGGGTGTCGTCACCAAATGCCCTTGACCTTCCAGAGCACCTCAGGCAGTTGTTCACTTCTGCAAGCGAAACGCTCACGGAACATCAGCAAGAGATGTTAATAGCTCTACTGAGTGAACACCAAGAAGTTTTTGCAGCAACTGATGATGATCTGGGGAAGTTCTCTGCTCTGCAGCACAGCATTGATACAGGAATGGCTAAGCCTGTTCGACAGCCAGTACGACGTACCCCTTTAGGGTTCTGGAATGAGGAGGAAACACATCTAAAAAAAATGCTTGAAGCAGGTATTGTGATCCCCTCAAGCTCTGAATGGGCATCCCCTATCGTCCTTGTAAGGAAGAAAGACGGCGGGGTCCGCTGGTGCGTAGATTATCGCAAGCTTAATGATCTTACCATTAAGGACGCGTATCCCCTACCAAAAATAGAGGAATGCCTGGATGTGCTGGGTGGCGCAAAGACATTCTCGACACTTGACCTTCAGTCAGGATACTGGCAGATTGAAATGAATAAAAAAGACAGATCCAAGACTGCTTTTGTTACAAAGTATGGATTATATGAGTACACCAGAATGCCGTTTGGATTGTGTAATGCACCCAGCACATTCCAGAGGGCCATGGAGTTGGTTCTACGAGGGTTGCAGTGGGACACTTTGCTAATATACCTCGATGACATAATCATCTTTGGTGAAGATGTGGAACAGTGTATTGAACGCCTTGCAGAGGTTTTTCAAAGGCTGCAGGATTATGGACTCAAACTAAAGCCCTCAAAATGCCAGCTGTTAAAGGACGAAGTTCTGTTTCTGGGTCACATTGTGAGTGGCGAAGGAGTTAAGACCAATCCAGCCCTCATCAACGATGTAAGGGACTGGAAGACCCCAAACAGCATCCAGGAACTCCAGTCTTTCCTGGGACTTTGCAATTATTACAGGAGGTTTGTTGCCAAGTTTGCTGAAATAGCTGCACCCTTGACAATGCTACTCAAAAAGGGGACTCCCTTCTCCTGGGAAGAGGAGCAGCAAAAGGCTTTCCAACATCTTAAAAGGAGTCTCACAGCTGCACCCATCTTGGTGTTCCCAGTTACATCTGGACAGTTTGTACTGGACACTGATGCATCCAACCAGAGCATTGGAGCTGTGCTCTCACAGTTACAGTGGGGAGAAGAGAAGGTTATCTCATTCGCCAGCTGTCTCCTCACACCAGCACACCAGAGGTACTGTGTCACACGTAAAGAACTCCTAGCTGTTGTCAGGTTTACCAGACAGTTCCGCCACTATTTGTTGGGGTGTAACTTCATACTGAGGACGGATCACAGCAGTCTGACGTGGCTATACAGGTTTAAGAGACCAGAAGGCCAACTTGCTAGGTGGCTTGAAGAACTCAGCCAGTACAACTTTGTTATCGAGCATAGGGCAGGTACACATCACGCCAATGCTGACGCACTGTCCCGAAGGACACTGGATGAGGGACCTTGTGACTGTTATCAAGCAGGAAGAGAGCTGGATAGCTTGCCGTGCAAGGGCTGTCCCTTCTGTCGAAAGCTGCACCATCAATGGGCCAGATTCGAGGAAGATGTCGATGATGTTATCCCCTTAGCAGTAAGACGCACACACTCCGTTAACTGTCAGAATGAGAGCAGTGGCACTAACACATCCAGTCATGTTAATGCAGTAGGTGCTGACAACCCAGGTCCTTCCACAAACTGGTTGCAACCACTGGACCTCAAAAGTCTCAAAGAAGAACAGTTAGCTGACCCAGACCTTTCAATTCTCCATAAATGGATGTCTGATGGTTCTTTGCCTGCTAAGGAAGAAGTTATGATGCTGAGCCCAGCAGTTCGCAAGTACTGGCTGTGTTGGTCTCAAGTGGAGATGAGAGATGGGATCCTCTATTACCGCTGGGATGAGGTCACTGGAGGTATGTCACCTCGGCGCTTACTTGTTCCTGCTTCCCTGAAGAATGAAGTTCTCCAAGCCTGTCATATTCCAGCACAAGCAGGTCATGCAGGGGAGGAAAAGACACTCATGCGCCTCCGCAGTCGTTACCACTGGTACAATATGGGAAATGATGTGCGCCTTTTCGTCAAGAAGTGCCCACAGTGTAGTTCCTGTAAGATCACCAGTCCAATGGGAAGGGCCAAGCTCCAGAACTACCAGGCCGGAGCGCCTATGGACAGACTCCACCTTGATGTCCTAGGACCATTTCCAGAATCTAAGTCAGGCAACCGGTATATCCTCGTTATAATCGACCAGTTTACCCGCTGGGTAGAGGCATTCCCTATCCCCGAACAAGGAGCTGAGACAACCGCAAAGAGGTTGGTGTTTGACTTTATTTCCCGCTTTGGTGTTCCCCTTGAAATTCACACTGACCAAGGACGGAATTTTGAGAGCTCACTGTTCAATGAAGTTTGTCGCCTGCTTCAAGTCACCAAAACACGGACCACACCATACCATCCAGCTTCAAACGGGCAAGTAGAAAGATTCAACAGAACATTATTGCAGATGATACGGTGTTACGTGGATCAAAGTCAACGGAATTGGGATGAACATCTTCCCCTACTCACTGCGGCATACAGGAGCACTGTGCATTCGGCGACAGGTTTCACACCAAATCAGCTGATGCTGGGGAGAGAAGTTTTCCAGCCACATGACATCTGGCTAAGGACAGCTGAAGTTACCAGGGAAGCTAAAGACACACCTGAGTTTGTTCATGAACTGCAAGCTAACCTGCAGCATGCTCATCAAGTGGCACGCCAGAACTTACACTCTGCTCAGATGCGCCAGAAGAAGGTCTATGACTTACGAGCCAGGGAGAAGTCCTACAATGTGGGTGATCTTGTTTTAGTGAGGGTCAGTAGCAGGAAAAAGGGGTATAGTCCAAAACTTCAAGCTCCATGGCAGGGGCCATTCGTCGTCACAGAATGCCTTGGACCAGTGCTCTACCGAGTCAAAGACAGACGAAGTGACAGAGTACTGCATCATGATCGGCTACAACCCTATCTAAGTGATCACATCCCTACCTGGATGCAGCGGTTGCGACGGAAATACACCGGCACTGAGGAAGGCTCGTTGGTTCCAATAACTGCCCAGGAACCTGTAGTCACTGCGGCAGAAGCGCCAAATCCTTCAACCTCCAACAACTCTTTGTCAAAAGAGCCTCAGACCCTTCTCACAATGGATTTTAACAATGATCCAGATCTCTGTGGAAAAGAGGGGACGAAGACAAAAAGGGGGCGACCTGTTCGGGCCCCAAGTCGTTATATGGACTAAAAAAAAAAAAAAAAAAAACAAAGAAAAGAAAAGTTAACTTCTCACCCTCTGTAGTGCAGAAGGGACTCTGCCAAGCTAAAAAAAAAAAAAAAAAAAAAAAAGGGGGGGGTGGTGTTATAGTGTTAGTTAATTAAATATAAGTTGAGTTACAGTTATTTCATATATATATTAATAATGAGTTCTGTATTGTCCAATTAGATGCTGTTACGTCATTACACGGGGACTAGTTGACTGGTTGTTTATGTTTAGCGTCAGTATGCTCGCAGGCTCCGGTGTGGATGGTTGTCAAACCCATCAGCACTGGGCAAGAGCATAAACCCCGCTGTTGTAAGGTTATGCTTTATTAAGTAAAGTTCATGCAACGGATTATCTTTGTTGTGTGCTTCTCTTCACGCCTCCACGGACACTGATAAACAAAGTTACAGACGAGAGCACAACAGTATCTTATGCTCATTGAGAATGCATTAATTTGATCAAAATGCAGTAAAAACAATAATGTTGTGCAATATTATTACAATTGTCTGTTTTGTATTTTAGTATATTTGAATGATATGTCGTTTATTCCTATGATGGCAAAGCTAGAAATCTTTTGTAACATGAAGAAACATTTTACGAAAAAAAGAAAAAAAAAAAGGCAGAACATTCTTCAACATTTCTCCCCTCATGGTCTGTGGAAGGAAATTATACTTTATAGAATTTTGGCTGATACTTATAATTATTTCCATGTTATAGCAGGTAACTGATAAATAGTCAAAAATTATATATTATTTTGTATATTATATTTTTTAATAATAATAATAATAATAATAGTAATAATAATAATATAAAACCAGATATTTTAAATGATGAAATTTAATTTGATGATCAAAAACTATAATGTACAGTAAAATAGATATTTAATATTTGCTAAAAAATGAAATAATGAAACATAAACTTATGAAATAAGTGATATATCACAGCTAGATAATTAAATTATTACTGTTTTTAAAAATTAGTGTTACGTTTTAATTTTTATTCCTCCAGTTCCACGTTTTTCTTTGTTTCTTTTTTTCCTTTTCTTTCTCCTCAGCTCGATTTGTACTCCTGGATTTCTTCCTTAACCGTCTGACCTTTCCGCACTCTCCTTTTATCAGAGACTACACTAGGATTTTTTGTACTTGTGGCTTTGCCTTGTAGCAGGCCCAGTAGGCAGACCCTTATGTCCACACTCTCCCCTTCTTTCTCCTTTTAAATGAGGCACCTGACCTGGTCCAAGTCTCCTAGTGGAGCATGTACCGACCTCGGAGAATTACTAAAGCACCTGACACTTCATCTGCAGAAGAGTCAGGTGCTTTTATTCAAAGTGTCCAGCTTTTGAGTGTACAGTAAACCATGGCACAAGAACCCATGTTTAGAGCACGGCTCTAAACATGTGATCCAATTGTGATCCAATTTTTTTCATGTTGTGATCCAACTTTCGGACAAGATCTGATGAGAAAAGAAGTAGCCAACGTCTGTTGATGGGCCCGGATTCGCCATTTGTTTCATTTTGTTCTTTGTATAGCTATAATTACCTTAACAGACAAGAATAGGAAAACAGTGCCACTCCAATCCTTGACAAAGATGTAACCCGCAAGCTCTGACAGGGGCCAATATCACTGGAGTAAGTTTCTTCAGCGTGTGGCTTATTTAATGCCCAAGCCCAATCAATTTTATTGATCGGAGCAGGAATCTTTCTTTATCATATGGGCTGTTTACACATACCCAATTACACTGCCGTTTGTCATAAATTTACAGCTAGTTAATGATGGCCTCCTGTCATACTTTTACAGGGCATTGATTAAAACATTACAGCTCTAATTGAGTATGTGAATCGATCGACTCTTTGTCCTCTGAAGCCACAGCTCATCCAGGAAGAAAAAGGAGTGCTTCTCATCCTATCTCTCTTTCTCTCTCTCACTTTCTGTAGCAGTGTTGTTTGTCCAAACCTTTGGATTAGGGCTGTAGAGAGATGAAGAAATATTAAGGATGAGGAGAGAAGAGGGCGTGTCTGTGCGATTCACTGAAATAAATCACTGGTTTTCTTTTGTTCGCTTACAATACCAGACCAATGTTTGGACAAACTTGACTGAATGCATGTTTCTCATGATGTTTCTTTTAATTTAAAGGTTACAAAACTAGCATTTTAATTTTAATTAAGTTGGACCAGATAGTGAAGGCAATCCAGCCAACAAGTGCTCAGCATAATGCGTACGGGAACTCCTTCAATCCTATTTACAAAGCATCCCATGATGCTCCTCTTGAAGTTAGTTTGAGAGGATGCCCATATTGTGCAGAGCTAGAATCTAGGCAATGGATTGATACTTTGAAGAAGCTGAAATATACGGTTGTTCTGATGTTTTTTTTTTTTTTTTTCCATTAAATAATCCCCATATTTCAATTTGTGTTGTTTAATAGTTTTAAAGACTGTAATATTATTTGAAAATTATTAGATTAGGGTTAGCCTTGGTTAGAAAGAATTATGTTTTATGTTTTCATGTCCAAACACTTGGATGGTAATTTAAAGACATAGTAATTAATGCAGTTATTTCCTTAGAAATGAAAGATATCGTCTCTTATGTTAAAGGATTTACATAAACGTTATGCAGGCTAAGCAGTGTTGGTTAGAAGCATGTCATTCTCTCAGACTCGCTGTGTTAAGCAGCTGCTCATCCCAGCACTCCATGGGCCACCAATTACAGACACCGAGGGCTGGACACCTGCAGCTTTTATGGCTGCCTTTCAATTAAGAGCTGATTTAGGCCACCAGTAACCCTGTTACTCTCTTTCCAATGTACATAACTGCCTCAATTAAATAATTAACGGGCAGAGGGATGTCTGAGACATCCTAGACATTACCTTATGTCTCCTGTGACCAACTGTGGGCATCGCTGGTGTCTACAGTATCTATAGGCCACACATTGAATGCAGGTAAATGTGACTGCTCAGGTCTGTGGATTGCTAGTCTTTCCCTTCCTGGGGCCTGCATTCAGTGAAAGTTTGTTGTTGTTTGCTTAAACACATGGCATTCTTTAGTGAACACACAGGTTATTAGGTTCTTTAGTACTTTTCCTTGTTACCTGAAAACGAATCCACAGGCAGCCATTCAGATTGTGTAAGTGCTTTTAAAAATAACCAGTTAAACTGTTAAATGATTTTTATAATGATAGATAATTTGTCGATTTTCTTGATTATGCTTTATTCATCTTTATAACTTGCATGACCTCAAGGTTAAGAGAGACTATTTGCAGTACTGTAGGTCATTTAGATGAGGCCGGGAAGTGAGGATACCATGGTCTGAAAGTTCATAGCCTTTTAAATCTAGGGAGAAAGAATCCCCTGCTTACTTCCCATCCTAAACCCTTTAGGCTTTGCTTCACATTTTACAACTTTCATAAGATAAAATATTTCACTAGTTGGGCAAATTCTCTACAGAGTGGTGCAGAGTGCACTGGGGATGTATGGGTAAGAAATTTATCTAATTATCTCATCAGACCTCAGACTTGCATTAGCCAGTGGAAATATGCAATGACTTGCAATGACTGCACATTAGCCAGTAGGAAAACATATGTTAAGGTCTGCTGATCAAATCAAAATCAATCCGGTTTGGTGAAATCTGCCTCTGTGGCTCATTTCTAAGGGTGAAGAGCTTTCCTTGACCTTTCCATCTAGCAGAAGTAGGTGAGTCTACTAAATGGGATGCATTTGGATAAATTGATGGGCTTGTCTGCATGTGTACAGGGAATGCCGTGGCTAAGCTATGGATGGACTTAATCTCTATGGGGTCTCCTCTGATCTCCCACAAGCATCTGTCTCACAGGTCTACCCCTCATTAAATCCCTTTCCTATGATTCTAACAAACACGATCATGGTTTGTTATCGCTCCAAAACAGGAAAAGTGGAAGGTACTTAATTGTGCCACGGATATTTGTGACCCGGGATATCTTCAATTATTTAGGCAGGTCCTTAAGAAAGTCTTCTTTCCTTCCTTCTCTCTCTTTTTCGGGGTCCCCCTCCTCTCCCCTTCCCATTAAAAAGTAAAGAATAGAGGATAGATTTGGCTGCAGCATCCTGGTGAGATGAAAGTCCAATTATCTCCACAAATGAAAGGAGAAGCCTTAATTAGGGCTGAACCAAATCTGCGTGAGGGGAATGTGTGCAACCATAGAGATGGACAGCCAGCCAGTCTCCTTAGTGACTGGAGGCAAAAACAACGAGGGAGAACTGGAAAGGAGGTGTGGGAGACGGAGATGGAACGGTCCCCGCTCTGCGCTGGCCAAGGTGCGTCGGTGACTTGAGCGCCCTGCCCAGTTGCTGAGGCCCTGAGATTACCCAAAGCAACGCATCCCCTATTTCCAGCATTAGCTTTGATCTGCGCTCTGCCAGCAGGGGGCCGCTAACAAAACAAGCTTTTAATGTTCTCCCCGGCTACACGCTCTATCTCCCCTCTCCAGCCTTTAGTGCTCTTCAGCAGCTTCATAATGCATAGCAAATTACTGCGTTGCCCAACTGTATTGTGCAAGAGCATGTTTGTTTCATGACCAGAAGGTATTCTGGTCACTCTACTAACCGAGAGGCACAAAGAAAGTGAGAGAGGATTTCATTATCGCTGAAGCCTCCATCCAACAGCTTTCATACAGCACTTTTCTCAGCAGCCTACACGATACCTCTCACTGCCAGCCATTTTCTCCACCTCTGAGGCTGTACAAAACAATTCCCTTCTCCTACTCCAGGGGAAAATCACACCTCCGTAATTCAATTTACTCTTTCATATCCGCTTCATATACAGTAAATGGCCTGTGTGACAGTCAATCCTTCCCCGATGTCTATACATTAGTGTTTATGAAGTATTTTTGTGGAACAGTAGTGCAGCTTTGGACTGCATAATCATCTCGTTTCACCACTCATAGACTGCCATTTTGCTCTCATATGTGGCGGACAGTCAGGGGACGGATAGGAACGTAGCATGCCTTCCATCACAAGCAGAGGATTAAGGCAAACCCCCGAGCTTACCTGTGGCTTTCAAATGCGTCTCTAATATCAAACAGCCCGCAGTCTCGCTGCATCTGAATAATAAAGGCCTGCTGCCTTTTCAACACTGCGGTTTATTGTGTAGTCACTTGTCGCTGCTGAATAGTCACCGATATTCGGCAGCCAGTAAATAGGAAGGCAGATATGGAAGGATGCTCCTTTACCGTATCAGATAAACGGTTTGTTGATGTGTCACTTCAGCGAAATGAACGTTTGTTGGCTGCAAAGTGCCAACCTGCAAGGATGCATGTCATTTGGAGTATTTATATCAATTGATTTCAGTTTAGCACGCTGCTTTTGAATGAATGTGTTGAAATCAACATTAGTAACACTTTACAGTACAGTTCCTTGTTAACATTATTTAACTAGATTAGTTAAAGGACACCTAACACACACAGTTTCACCCAATCTCATGTTAATCTTGAGTACCTATAGAGTAGTACTGCATCCTTCATATCTCACAGTCTTTAGTTTTATCATATTTATAAAAGAAAGATAGAGCTTTACGATTCTCTCTGGAAAAAGCCGAGCTCCTGGAGGCGTGCCATGTGGGCGGAGCTAAAGAGTGATGAGCACTTGCGCCGATCGCCAACAAAACAGAAACATTTGATGCCGTTTCACTTACCATCTGTAGTTCTGAATCATGACCGGGATCTTTTATAGCTGGGACTGCTCCATCTTTCAGTACTAAACGATGTACAAATCCAGTGTCGAACTGGGCCTTGTTTATAAAATGTTCGTCAACAAAACACTTGAGAAAATCCGTTGCTGTCCCGGAAAAACAAAACTGTATCCACTGTTCACGAAACAGTGGGTTCTTTTGGGAAGCTGAACAAGGTTATCTTTCCCTCACAACCAAAAACACACTTCTTCAGAGACATTCTTCCCGAGCGAGTCCTGTGCAGCAGCTCAGCCGAATGAAGCGTGTTGATGGGCGCGCTCTCGCGCTGGTCGATGCGTGCACGGGCGCGTTCTTCCGGAAGAAATGCCCATATAAGGAGTTCCACCGTCGTCTACGTCAGCAAGAGACACGATCAAAAAAAAACTCTCTGAAACTTGTACGAAACCGGAAGTGAGATTTTTGGAACAGAAATACTCTGTCATACTTCCAAACTGTTTTTTGAAACTTTGTCCATGCTTCGCATGAGAATCCAACTCTTTAACAGTGTAAACAACTCTGAATGCATGAAACAACATTGTACCCCCCCTTTAATGTACTACAAAAAAGACTTATAAAGCATTTATTATTCTAAGTTATTATTAGTTATATTAATGAACCCAAAATAACGTGAACTACAGTTATATTTTTTATTAACTAACATTAACAAAGATTTAAAAATATTGTAGCAAAGCACTAAAGCACTGTGTTAAATAATGGGACCTTACTGTAAAGTGTTACAGAAACATTTGATTTTCTCTCTCTTCCCTTGAACTTATTTTTTTTTTTTAATGGGTTTTATGGTAAAATCTTCAGAACACATTAACATTAAAATTGTTAATGCGTTAAAATGTTAATGTGTTAAATGGAAGTAAATGTTAAATGGAATGGAAATAAACAATAAGACAAAATATTTAATAAGCAAAGTTGTAAGGAGTCAGATATATGAAGGACTTTATGAATTACATGTTTTCCGATTTTTGCGGGCCTACATAGACAAGTAGGAATAAAAAGGTTATTAGACATATTTTATATGTGTAGTATTAAATGCTCGGTGCTTCTAATTGTTACACAATTGTATTGTGTATAAATAATAAATAATTATTGAAAAATAGTGATTGAAAATTGTCAGGAATAAAATGAAAGTTTGAATCACTAGGTACAAGGAAGACAAAAAGAACACTGTGAAACTGTGGTTAAATTCATGGTGAGGTGCAAGGAGAGAAACCACTTTTTTCCCTCTCGCTCCACAGCTTTTTTTGAATGTGACAGCACAATGCCACCTACCGCTGTGACAGTGCATTTTAAAGCGTGCGTGGCATCAATAAATAATGCGCCGTGTGTCGGAGTGCAGCGCGTAATCAGCCCCAGTGCGCTGCTGCACCAAAACAACAGCATCCTCTGCTTGATCTGCCATCTAACAAACGCACCACTTAAAGGACCACAATTACCTTCAACAATCGGCCCCAAAACAGCAGCTGCGTGGCTACCTGCTTCACATGCTGTGTGGAACAGATCTATAATGCGGACAGCCGTTTTGGCTAGCTACATTTGCTAATCAGAGCTGTTGTCTTGCATTGAATTTTGTATCCTCCTTTTTTTTTTTTTTTTACTACTTGTATTGCTTGACATGTAGAGGTGTTTATATCCCCTTAACTTTGTTCAGATGACAGCAAGTCAGTATTTATTGGTTGGTTTGTATCACCTAGAGATGTTTCTCTGCATGTGATGTGATACCTGTGCCTTCGGCATCTCCCCTAGATACATGAAAAGGCTGTACTTCTAGTGAAACACAGTTCTGTGACAGAAAATCTGATGCTGTGGCCTCTAAGAGTATGCCGAAACTTGTGTATATGTTGCGGATATCATAATGTCAGAATACATTAATTTGTTTTGTTGTAAATGTCAGAATACATTAATTTGTTTTGTTGTAAATCTGAATAGACTCAAAAACAAGTCTATTTAGTGTATCCAACTGCATTTTTATTGTTTTTATTCATATCTGCTGAGGGATTGTCAGAGAATGCTTTATTCTCCATCTTGTGAATGTCTTTTATCACCAAAGGGAATGCCATCTTTTACTCACTTAAGTGTATTTGTTAGTTTTATAATGCCAAAGAGCATGTGCTTGACATGTACAGCAGGTTACATCACCCTTAAGTTTGTTCACATGACAGCCAGTCAGTACTTACCTATTGTTCTGTATCAACTGAGATGTTTCTCAGCATGGGATGTTATGTAAGTACCTCTGTCTTCTCCTCTAAATACATGAAAAGGCTCTATTTTGGGTGCAATACTGTGATGTAGTAGCCTGCGGTGTGCGCTGAAACTTGGATACGTTTTTGAGTCAAAAGTCGGAACAATTTATAGCGTCAAAACAGCATCATTCCTTTGTGGTGAATGTGAATAGACACTCAAAGTAAATACTGTTCAAGTGGCATATTCTGTGAAGCAGATTCAGTCAGCCTATTTACTCTATCCATCTACATTTGCATCGTTTATTCATATCTCCAGAGTGATTGCCAGAGAACGCTTCCTCAAGACACTATCCATCCATCTTGCAGCTATGTCAATATCTTTTCATCACCTGAAGGAATATTTCCTCTTCCTCCCCCAAGTATTTTTGGTGTTAATATTCCTCTCCTTTATGTCAGATGGTTAAATCTCCGCTTTTAGGCCAAACTTTGCAGCAGAGGAGTTGACGTGAGCATTGGGTTCTCTATCCCTGGAGAAACCGTGGCGGCTACAGGCTGTCTGAGCTGTGGATCCAGGGCTGAGGTAGTTCCTGCAGTGGATCCCATGGGTGTGGACATTGGTTAATGGACTTGGTATTTAGACACACATAATGGGCTCAGTCTTAAGGAAGTGCCGCGTTCAAACCGACTCTCATCATCGTCTCTGAGGACCCAGGCTCCGCCGTCTTGTCTTCCTTTCTCATCTCCAGGGCCTTGATCCCGACCTCCGGCTGCATTAAGCTCTTCTTTGAATCCGCTGAGGGGCTGCTCCCATCATCCGTTCCTCCTGCTATCTCTGCTGCTCATCAGCATAATGTCCTTTTTAAAGTAATTAACTTAGATCCAACAGCTGGACAGGTAAAGTCCTTTAAGCTTGTTTTTCTGTTCGTTCTTTTCTTTACTGTAAGCATGTGTTTTATGATTACCCAACACAGTGGAAAAGTTTAATTAGGTCAGCTCTCGAGTCAAAGACCCTCTGGGGTCATGGTGAGCTCGTCTGCATATTATTTATCCATGTATTATGATAGGTCAAAGGGGCAATTAAATCAAAGGTGATTTGGCCTACATAGCATTGGGAGGTGTGCTGCCCCTGGTTCCTGCTTCTTGCTCATCCAGGATCATTAGCGAGCGGACGGCTCGTTGCAGATCAGGCTGCTGGAATGCAGGGGGTCAAGCTGCTTCATGCCACACTCACAGCGGGATTACCCTTCATCCAGGCTTCACACCGAACCCCTGCGTGGCTTATTTGTGTTCAAACATGCAAACGATGAATTACTGATTCTACAATCTTGCCCAATTTGATGCGAGTTTGCTCACTACATCACTTTAAACAAGCGGCGCACGAATGACCTTGAAAACGGCTTTTCTGCGACGAGTGCTAATGAACGCAGAGATTTAGTGTATGTGCATGATGCTTTTTTACATGAACATTTCTTTCCTCCTTCCATTTTTGATGTGATCCACCCTCCGTGCTCTACGACTGCCACTATTATGATCATTGAAGTGTAAAGGTGAAGAAATCTCTTCATTTCGGAGCTGGAGCGAGAGGGTTACCGCTGGCCATTATCCCTATCCACTAAACAGTGGATAACTTCAAACGGCCGTCCGAGCTCTCGGAACGATATCCCTCTGTGTGACTTTCAAAATGCTGAATCCTCTCAAATGCAACACGAACACCCACATAGATCCCAGTGTTTTTTTTTTTCTAATGAGCATCAGCATATCAACTAAAAGTGAGAATGAATCAAAAGTACAGCATTAGAGCTAGCTGTCTTTTGCTATTTCTTCTCAGACTGACCTCCCTTTTTAAGCTTTTTGCAACTGTATGGGAATCAGGTTTCTCATTAATGGCCAAAACTTTCGGCATCCCACGGCTCCTAAAGCTAGGGACGCATTGAAACTGTTTGTAGTTGTAGATTCTACCATATTCAATTCAGTATCTCTGTGCATTCAACGAGTGCTACTCTTCATTACTGAATGGGACTACAATGTATTTGAAAATAATCCTCGAGATGGAAAACGCCGGAAATGGAAGACAAGAGCAAAAACAAGCAGGCAGACAGCACTGAATCAATTTTATTAATGATGTGCTTATATCTCTGCGACCGTATTTAGCCACATGTATTCGGCCTTGCTGTTTTGGCTACATGATGCTTTCATCAATAGCACTCGGAGGGCTGCACTGTGTTTACAGTATATGAGTAATCTCCAAGTTTTTCTGTTTCAGCCTTTTTTTCTTTCTCTCTGCTGGTTAACCTTTCCACCGAGCAGCTATTAGATTCTTTATTGTCAATGAGGCTCTTAATGTCCCTGAAGTCAAAAACTGATGATGAAGCAGCAGGACTGAGCCATTAATCTCAAGTGTTTTTTGTAGAAACTGTGGCACATTTGGAAACATTTCAGATTGAAGATGTTCTTTTTTGGGAGTTCTAATGTAGCATTAATCACAATATCTTTTGACATGAAGTAGGGGCCATAATTTCTATTGTTCTCAACACTTATTCTCCCATAGTTCCTGATGGAGGAGTCATAGTCTGTACTGTTTGGTAATTAAAATGTGACCTAAGAGGGCTTTTATTGCAAGTCGGACAAACAATAAGAAACGTCTAAAGGGATTTGAGTGTACTTTCTGCTTTGTTTAACGCAGACTGTTGCAGCAATAAAAATAACCCACCAGAAACTAAAGTTAATATTACAGAATGTTTTACTGTATATATCACTATTTGTCATTATTTTTGCTGATACAGTCAGATTTCACAGCTAAATATTAAAGACACGAAGGAAAATAGTTAGCGGAGGCTTCCCAAGGTGACTTCTAGACTTATATCTTACTTGGTTGGGGACATCTGTGGCAACAAATTTGTGTCACTAATAATTTATGCTACACAACTGTCTGTGCATGATTTATTCAGGACAGGGATTAATTAATACATTCAATCAATGAAGCTAATTAAGAACACAGTGGGAGCTTTGCACAGCCACAACAGCCAGCATGACCAGGCAGAGCTGCTGTATGAGGTGTGTGTGTGTACGAGGGAGGAAAGAAGAGAAAATGGTGAGCATTTTGATTGCCCCCTCCAGCACATACACACTTCACAAATAAAGGGGTCATGGGCGTGTTGAAGAGGAGAGTGGACAGGCCTCAGATCAAGCACCGGTGTTTCGCTTGGCAGCTTCACTCAGCACTGTCACTCCTACCCATTTATCACTAGGAATGTCATCCTCCCTCTCTCAGTTTTCCTTACTCTCTGCTCTTGCTCTCCACACCCCTCCCTTTTTTGCTCCATACCCACACTGTCTCCATCCACAGGGACACGCTGACACTTAAGCACACAAAAAAAAAAAAAAAAAAAATGTGTGACACTGTGCTAGTCGTCTCAACGGAGAGCCATTTCCCAAGCAGCCCGAGCTCCGGCAGGTCGCTCAGAAAAGACGACAACGAAGAAACAAGGAATCAGGAAAAGTAGTTCCCTTCCTGTCACTAAAGTGGAACTTTTTTTCACACTCACTTGCACTGTGAAAATGGCACACTGAAGCTGCCTCTGTCCCTCCCTGCCTCTTCCTTTCTTTGTCTCACACTATCTGCAGATGAAGAGGGGAGAATCTGTTGTTCATTTTGTGGAGGAGCTGTGCTCCTAGCCTTTAATGTTAGCTGTTTTTGGGCTCATAAGCACTAATTGGAAAGTTTGATTAGCGAAGCTGCATGGCTTTTCGTGGCCTGCTGAGTGGACTACACAGGAGGAGTTAGTTTGAAGATCAGCTTCACTCTCAGTCAAACATCCCTCTTTGTATTGCTATCTACTCTTCTTTTTTGTGTCCCTCTGTGCTATGTAATCTTCCTGTGCCTTGAATACAAGAAAAGGCTATATTTTACACACACACACACACACATACACATATATGTGGTAACACTTTAGAATAGGGAACATTTATTCACTGTTAACTATGACTTTTCCCTCAATAAATTCCTAATTTGCTGCTTAATAGTTAGTAAGGTAGTTGTTAAGTTTAGGTATTGGGTAGGATTAGGGATGTAGAATAAGGTCATGTAGAATAAGGCATTAATATGTGCTTAAATAGTACTAATAAATGGCTATACTGTATGTATGTGTATGTATATATATATATATATATATATATATATATATATATATATATAGATGATAGATAGATAGATAGATAGATAGATAGATAGATAGATATATATGACTTTGTAGGGCAATTACTATTCATGTATTTACTACTACTACTAAATGTCACTTACTATTAAACAGCATAAATTCAATTAAAGACAGCACAAATTCTACCATTGCATATACATTTTATTTTATTTTATTTATTTTATTTTATTGCCTGTGGTTGGCTTCATTATCTTTAAGCTAAATATAAATTCTATTTTTTTTTTTGCATTATTATTTTTTTTATTTCATTTTGAGGTCTGTTTCTAGACGTGTCCTTGGGATGTTTCTTAAGATTCACCGCCACATTGTTTTTCTTTTCTGTGTAGTTTCCTAGTTGATGGCAGTTGTGAAGTGTTGTCTTTTCCACAGTGATTTTGAGTGATTTGCCACATCAGTTTTAGACTTACTACTTACTCTGTTCCAAAACCAACTCTTTGCTTCTCAGTGCTACGAAATGACAGTTGGATTGTCTTATATGATTACGGCATGGTTTTTTATTCTAAACCCAGACTCTTTGGGACGAGAGATGATGGAGAAGGGTATTTCCACACTAATCTTTTTCCTTCTGGCCCCAAATTCTTTGTCGAAAACCCTGACACTAAGGCATTTAAGCAGCTCTCCAATGGAATTCACACCCCTACTGTATGTACGGCTTTGAAGACAAATGAACAGGCCTCCCTGGCAGTAACTCAAACACCAATACAGACACACACACATTCCTCCCCACTGTGTCTCCCATTAATGAATAGCTGAGCTTCCCAACAGTTTGCACCAGTTTGCTTCAGGTGAGGATTAGCCTGGTCAGCTCCCTCCCTTCTGCTCCTCCATCCCAGCATCCCTCTTCCTTCCTCCCGCTTTCCTAAGCCCCTCTCTTTCCTTTAAAGGAATTCCCTCCCTGTCTCTTCCACTAAGCTTTTGCCAAACAATGATTGCTACCCATGGTTAGGGCCCTCCTGAAATTTCTGACCAATGGGATGCTCCCATCCCAATGACGCGATGCCACTGTTTGTGTACAGCATGGCAACAAGCATGTCAAGGCATGACCTATTTTTATTTCGGCTTACTATGAAACATGCTCATCCCATTCACAAGTGTGCCCAAACCCTCCAGCGTACTCTTATTTAAACACACCACAAAGAGTTCCAGCAATTTGTCAGCCATATTAAATGTGTGGGGCTACAAACAGAATAAATAATGTAAACCTACCGTTAGTACAACCGTTCAATCAGAAACGCTCTGGGAGTGAGTGGTGTATTAAGGGTTATTTGTCAATGGAAGGTGTTGCGCACATCTCACAATTACATTTGGTTTGTACTGGCCTGTGGAATGACTTTGAATTCCAGCAGCCAGAGTAGCTGTAGATTTTAAGTATTCACTTGAGTTGCTTGAGGGCATTAATATGAAGTCAGTCATGTAGGTTTGGTTCAAAGAGATCCTTACATCCTTGGTAAGTGGTATGATGTTTTTAAACTGCATACATTGCATCAACCCCATAGTCTATTAAAGCTTGAATTTCATTTTGTTGTACATTTCAAGCAGCAGGCAATAATAGATAATAGATGCATAGAGTAGCACATTTTCATTTACTGTTTGTCAGAATAGTCTCTCAGATAAATGAAAAAAAAAACACTGTAATGCTTTACAGGTGCCTTCCTAGCATGAGAGCGTTACTGTGGCAACCATTCATGCAGTTGTGGCTGGATGTTGGTGTGCGTTTTTTTTTTTTGACTTACGTTGCTTTCAAGATGTGAACTGACATGCAATCATCTGTGTCTACATCTAATCACTAATGTCTAGTTAAATTCTGAACTAATTCTCGTCAGGCGACCTTTTATGTTAAATGAAAAAGTCAATTACCATTACAGAGGGGTTACTATCAAAATCTGACTTTGTTGCTTCTGATTTCGCATATATTGGAAGATTTTCTCCTTATTTCTTGGAAAATAGCACATCTCCTGCTGTGGTCTGTGTTTGTTGCTGGGTCAGCTAGTTATACATCACAAATATTTCTTATCAGCCTCTTTCAGCAAAATCTGCAAAGAGTGTTGTACAGTTTCATCCCATAATTTGATGAAAATGTTTTTGGATTCAAACCTCACATTCTCTCAGCATCATCCACACCCTTATAAAGCATATATAAAGCATATATATGTAATTAATTTTCTTTGTATCTATTCCAGTGTTATGCTAAACCAACTTCTCGTCATAAATAGTATGCAAAAAGCAGTATGCCATGTGCAATAGGCCATATAACCTAAACAATACCTGGATATCCTGAAGTTCTGTGGGGTGTAACTAGTGTACATTTTTCTATCCCATAAGGTCATGGGAGCCATCAGATTTAAAATGCTGCAATGTAAAGAAATGCATCAGAACTTTAAGCCAAATGACTTTTCATTTACAGTAATAATTAATACAGGTATCAAGAAAGTTGTTCTTGATTAAATTGTACTTGTTATAATTTACAAAGCATTTATTTATTTATTGTATGTTATAGGTTTAAAAATCATAAGGGTAAAATGACAGCGACAGCATGGCAGCTATGATATAGCTGAATACTGTCAACTTTTTCTGAACGTTAATGATTTCTGTTCAAGAATGTCTGCTTCTTCAGACACATCCACAGTCTTCGTAATTTCAGCTATTTTCTACAGATGTGTAGGTGTTTTTCTTTTCTTTTCTTTTCTTTTCTTTTCTTTTCTTTTCTAAGGTGTTAAAAAAGAAAATTGCATGCGGTAGAGTAGTCAAAATAAGATGTGACCTGCAGAATCTTACAGTGCAATCAGAAAGATCACAAAACCTACGACAAACCATCTAAATGTTGATGTCATGCACTAAGCAAAACAGCAACAACTGTCTTTGTCTTTGCGAGAGAGTTGGGATTGCATTTTCTCAGACATTGTATAAGATGAATGGTGACAGGATTGAAAGTGCAGTAAGTGCGGTTTAAGCAAGCAAACATTCAACGTCAGTCTCTGGCATTAGGAGCTAAATTATCCCAGTCTCTCGATCACTGGACTCCCATGGTGAGGCACTGAAAGCAGGTGTGCCTTTCTCCCCATGTTGTCCTCATTCTCCTGCCTGAGAAACTCTTTTTAAAAACATATTTTGAGTAATTTCCCTAAGAGCACAGCTCCTGCCAGCTGTCGGAAATAGCCTGCAAACTGCCAGGCAAATGGTGGTGTTGCCACAAATGCTGTTTCATAAACTTTTTGCTTTACAGTTCCAGATCGTTGTCAGTGTTTGTTGTGGCTTTACATTCTGTGATGTGATACCTTCTTTTAATGCAGTGACAAAAACAATTAATGACATTACTACTACTATTACTACTACTAAATAATAATAATAATAATAATAATAATAATAATAATAATAATAATAATAATAATAATAATAATAAATAATAATAATTTTGTAATATTGCTATGATTTGTACAGGTCCAAATATATGCAGAATTGTTAGCTTGATGTCCCTAGTAAAAAGTAATACATTTAAAACACATATATTTCATACTAAGTATATATTTCAAATCTATTGACATATTTACTGGCATATCACTTGAGACTTACTCATATAAAAAATGATAATTAAACTTTATTTGGAGTACTACTTGGATTAAAAGCAAGATATTTAAAGTGTACCTAAAGTATACTTGCAATAGTTAAACTTTAGCACAATCAAATATACTTCATTATATCTTTAGTTGGACTTCAGCAACCCTTTCCACATAATTAAAATGCATTAAGTACAAAATTAGTTGTTCCAATGAGCAGACTTTCCAGTTTAGTATACTAAAAGTACAATTGCAGGGTATTTCATTAAGTACATAAATATGTAAATGTATTTGTAGTATAGTTCGCATGAAATAAATGTATTTCAAATACATTTTAGTATATATATTTTCAGTAGGGGTTATTGACTAAATAGTAAAATTGACAACTTGGTATTATACAATTAAAGGCAACTAACCATATAATCATGCATTGATGGTTAGTTGCCTTTTATTGTTTACACAATCATCTGTTTTTTTTTTTTCCCCCTGCTGTTTGTGACCTTATATGGGAACGGGTCTGCGACCAAATTTTGTGCAATGACCCACCAGTATCCATGTTAGTTATCTTATGTATAAATATAATTAATTGCGATAATAATAATAATAATAATAATAATAAACACTAACATTGTATATATTCACTGTTATTACTCAATACTTATTACTTGCAAACTTACTGATATACCTTGTTGCTGTGCTGTTGTGATTAAATACAATAAGTCTTCCAGTGAAGGCCTAATCCTTTTACATCATGGCACATGGCTAAAAAAAAAAAAAAGGGGGAAAAAAAGCCACTTTGTTCCTAATGTGTAGTATTAGCGGTGGTAACCGCCACGCATATGAAAGCTATTATATTTGAAATTCTGGACACTGTCATGCATGCTCTCACCCAAAGCACTTACGTCCAGTCTTCAAGCTGTTCATCAAACAGTGCCGTTTCATATGGTCCAGATATGCATTCCCAAAACAGCTCTTCACACATCTAAAACACAAATACGGCCATGCAGTGCCAGCATGTTTCTCCATTCCTTTCAAGTCGTTATCTTGTTAACATTTGAATGCCTCTGGGGTAGACATAGAGAAACCCTCTGCTTGAGGTTCCTGAAACTACTGGGAATGCAGATGTGGTACAAATTCACCAGAAGCCCTCCAATAATTACAATGCCATCCAGACGAAATAGTAACCCTGTCCAACACTTTTCGAGGCCTAGCCCTTCTCGACTGGTGACCTGTTTTTGTAGTGTGTGACAATGTTAGGAAACCTAAATCAATTCTCGTCTTTGTTTGGTTCTCACTAATTTCTACTACAAAAAAGGATCTACACAGGAACCGCCTTCAGTGTCCTTTTAGCACACGCTCACACCTGAAAGAGGATATGTATGTGTGTGAGAAAGATGCTAGGCTACCACCTCCATTAAAACACAGGACAAAGGAAAGACACTCCGAGGGAGTGTGTGTGTGAAGGCGAGCGGACGACACGCTCACTGCACAAATGAAAGAGGGAAGAGGTGCTGACAAAAAGAGTCAACCAACACTGTCCACAAACCACATGCTCACCAGGCAGGAAGACAGGAAGCAATAGAGGAACATCAGTGTGCTCAAAAGCATAACGCACCCAACAGCCCTCGCCACAGGGAAGAAGGCACCTCCAACATGAGTTTGAGATGGGTTTGAAAAAGAAAGAATAGAGGTACATAACAATGAGACTAGTGCACAGATAAATTGCGAACACTTGATATGTAGATGCATAACATTTCAATGTATATTTCATGTCACAGTTCCATTCATTTAATATTGTACAAAATGTACAATATTAACACAAACACACAAACACACATATATAATTTTGTACCACACTTTATCACAAATGCCAATGGCCAGAGGCTTGAGAAAATTTATATATATATATATATATATATATATATATATATACACACAGGTGCATCTCAATAAATTAGAATGTCGTGGAAAAGTTCATTTATTTCAGTAATTCAACTCAAATTGTGAAACTCGTGTATTAAATAAATTCAATCCACACAGACTGAATTAGTTTAAGTCTTTGGTTCTTTTAATCGTGATGATTTTGGCTCACATTTAACAAAAACCCACCAATTCACTATCTCAACAAATTAGAATATGGTGACATGCCAATCAGCTAATCAACTCAAAACACCTGCAAAGGTTTCCTGAGCCTTCAAAATGGTCTCTCAGTTTGGTTCACTAGGCTACACAATCATGGGGAAGACTGCTGATCTGACAGTTGTCCAGAAGACAATCACTGACACCCTTCACAAGGAGGGTAAGCCAGAAACATTCATTGCCAAAGAAGCTGACTGTTCACAGAGTGCTGTATCCAAGCATGTTAACAGAAAGTTGAGTGGAAGGAAAAAGTGTGAAAGAAAAAGATGCACAACCAACCGAGAGAAACGCAGCCTTATGAGGATTGTCAAGCAAAATCGAGAATTTGAAAGAATTTGGGTGAACTTCACAAGGAATGGACTGAGGCTGGGGTCAAGGCATCAAGAGCCACCACACACAGACGTGTCAAGGAATCTGTTAAGCCACCCCTGAACCACAGACAACGTCAGAGGCGTCTTACCTGGGCTAAGGAGAAGAAGAACTGGACTGTTGCCCAGTGGTCCAAAGTCCTCTTTTCAGATGAGAGCAAGTTTTGTATTTCATTTGGAAACCAAGGTCCTAGAGTCTGGAGGAAGGGTGGAGAAGTTCATAGCCCAAGTTGCTTGAAGTCCAATGTTAAGTTTCCACAGTCTGTGATGATTTGGGGTGCAATGTCATCTGCTGGTGTTGGTCCATTGTGTTTTTTGAAAACCAAAGTCAATGCACCCGTTTACCAAGAAATTTTGGAGCACTTCAAGCTTCCTTCTGCTGACCAGCTTTTTAAAGATGCTGATTTCATTTTCCAGCAGGATTTGGCACCTGCCCACACTGCCAAAAGCACCAAAAGTTGGTTAAATGACCATGGTGTTGGTGTGCTTGACTGGCCAGCAAACTCACCAGACCTGAACCCCATAGAGAATCTATGGGGTATTGTCAAGAGGAAAATGAGAAACGAGACCAAAAAATGCAGATGAGCTGAAGGCCACTGTCAAAGAAACCTGGGCTTCCATACCGCCTCAGCAGTGCCACAAACTGATCACCTCCATGCCACGCCGAACTGTGGCAGTAATTAAAGCAAAAGGAGCCGCTACCAAGTATTGAGTACAAATACAGTAAATGAACATACTTTCCAGAAGGCCAACAGTTCACTAATTTTTTTTTTTTTATATTTATTTATTTTTTTTATTGGTCTTATGAAGTATTCTAATTTGTTGAGATAGTGAATTGGTGGGTTTTTGTTAAATGTGAGCCAAAATCATCACAATTAAAATAACCAAGACTTAAACTACTTCAGTCTGTGTGCATTGAATTTATTTAATACACGAGTTTCACAATTTGAGTTGAATTACTGAAATAAATGAACTTTTCCACGACATTCTAATTTATTGAGATGCACCTGTGTGTGTATATATATATATATATATATATATATATATATATATATATATATATAATGTGTGTGTGTGTGTGTGTGTGTGTGTGTATATTAGGGCTGTCAACGTTAACGCATGCGATTAATCTAAAAATTTTAACGCGTTAATATTTTTTTTACGCAAATTAATCGTTTGATAAGGTTTGACCCCAACTTCTTGCCATCATCGCAGCGCGGAAGGTTATCTATCATTGGCTGCATCCGAAAACTGAAAAATGCTGCCTTCGGAAGCATTTCAAGGTAGGAAGGCATCAAGGAATCCAAAGTTAGCTTTACTTCCTGTCTCATGAGATACCTTCATCTGGTCGATTTTTGAAGGCAGCACAGATGTATCCTTCTCTGCCTTTGATATCCCACAATCCTGTGCGTTCCATTCCATGACGGGTTGAGCTAAAAAAATAAAGATGTCTGAAAGTTGCGTTTGGTGGTCAGTTTGTGTGTAAATGTATATTTTTGATTAACTTTTTGCATTTTTGATGTTATTTCTAGCAAGAAATTAGTATTATAGTAATTAAATATTCGTTTAGTTATCACCAAAACTATTCTATTTTGTTGTAGATCATTAAACCGTTACGCTGCCTCAGAAGTCTGTCCGAAATCAGTTTCGTGAGATGCCTTCTTGCAAAAACGTGGCCTGCAAAGTCATTGCCTCATAAGGCAGCGAAGCAGCAAGTCAGCTGCCTAAGTTTTCGGATGCAGCCATGGTGTGATAAGGGTACACTGAACTAGTGTTGCTAGGGTCACGGTTTTCCTGCACAATTGGGCTATTTTGAAAATGCAGTCACGGGAAAAATTACAGAGCTGTGGGTTGTGGTTTTTGGGCTACTTTTATAATGTACAGCGGCCGCCCAAAGTGTATATAGACAAATAAAAATGAAAATAGATTATTTTACTAATGTGTATTATACTTGGAATGTATACCTGGCAATTTAAGAACGGAGAGGCGGTTGTAACATCACAAACAACGTGAGTTTCAGCCAGAGCATACATGTTAAGGCTTTTACACAGCAGAAATAAATATGACAGCAGCCACTATAGATTATAAATATAATAAACACACGATTACGGTAGGATATGGTTTGTATGTGATTTTCTTGAGATTTAGATATTTTCATAATAATGAATACATCTGAAATGCTAATTTGTGCAGTGATAAAAAAGGCTATAAATAGCATAACAACGACCAAATTCCACATGTGATCGCAAAAGGAAGTTATTACAAACACTCAATGGTGGTTTAAAGTGAGTTTTGAGTAAAAGTGTACTATGAATCTCATAAATTGTCTTATGTCGCATGATGCTAATGTTAGCTCTAATGCACCTGCAGAACAGGTCCAATTCTTCTTCATAATGCATTTTGTCACGTAAGATCGCAAGAAAATGTTTTGTTGTATTTATTTAGAAATACTTTTGATAATAGTTGGGTAAATACTGGGATTGAAGCGTTGTGGCTTGGTAAACATTTTATTCCCAGTATAAAGGCTACTAATGGCTGAATAAAAACAAAAGAATAATGATAAAAGAATAATAAGGATTATGTCTCATACCTGGCAGAGGTGTGAAATGTTCTGTTTCCTTAAACTAGTCTGTCATGCATTTCTTTATTTCAACACATTTACAGGTAAATCCAAGTATTTTAAATTTGCGATTAATCGTGCTTAATCACAGTCCATGACTGTGATTAATGCGATTAAATTTTTTAATCGATTGACAGCACTAATTAATTTTAAAAATTGGTGCTTGGCATTGTTTTATATACTCACCGACACTGATTTTTACTCTCATTTGTTGCTTGGCGAGTGTTAATTTCATACCCTGTATTTATATAATGCTATATATTAATGTTCACCAAATCTTTTTTTGTTCTTTTTTTTTTTTTTTTTTTTTTTCTAATCAGTGTACTTTAATGTATTTTTTTGGACTTGTTCATGGAATATATTTAAATTTTTACTGAAGCAGATTGTGAAAACAGATTTTTCACTTTGACGTCCACCCTACTCCTCTGCTATTTACAGCTGCCTTGCAGGTCACATCAAATACTGAATAATGTCCTCGACATGTTCAGCACTGTTCTATTATGCTGTCTAAATCAAAAGAGAGTGCTTTAAAAGTGTTATGACACAGTCTCCCCCCCTTTGTTCTTTTGATTCTAACTCGGTCTCTTCCACTGTGTGAGACTAGTAATGACAGAGGTGATCTCTTAATATGTGTACTAAGTGCTCCCCTACCCTTGAATACATGCATTTCCTCTTCAGGTGATTGCAGGAGTTTATCTGGAGTCGCTTCGTTTATATAGCTGGTCCCCTATGTATTTATTTATCTGTTTCCCACAGTGTTGTATTACCTGTCCAATTCTGTGGCCAGCTCATCCATCACTACTGCATGCTGGGTCGGGCCTCTACGTGAGAGCACCCGGTCATGCGACACACACACACACGCTGCCAGCCACTCATGAATACATTTTTCACTACCATGCTCCTGCATTATGCCCAGCCCCACGTTCTGTCATTTTCCCTTTGTCCCATCGCTGTTTCGTGCTGTCCCACAACTGTAGAAAAAAAAGAATGTGGAGTACAGGAATACACACGTGTGCTTACAGAGAGATATCCAGCAAGGGTTTTGAATGGAATTAAGTTTTTCCTCACCTGAATTGAGAGAACATTTTTGGTGTAAATGTTTCTAACCGTAATTCATTGCATTAAATATGACATGAATATGAGTAACTCCTCTGTTTACTTACTTACCGAGTTCATTTTCTTCTCAGCGTCTGGTCCAGCTTTGTGAAACATCCATAGTTTGACTATTGTCTTTTTTAATTATGCATTGTTATGGAGTTATTTATTCAGTTATTTATATTAGCCTTTTTTTGCTTCATGCTTGCTGCCAGTAATGCAAAGCCTGAAATAGGTTTGCTGCGGCAGCACACGGTTGCGGAAATGTGAAAATCAATTTCCCCACTTCATTGTCGGGGAGAAGAGGAAAAATAGTTTATTTGGCAACTCCTTTAAGGTAGCGATATTATTATTATTATGCAAATACCTGCAGAGCAGAGAGTCATTATTTTTGATTGAGTTTGCTTTTCTAGATGAGCAAATCAGTGGTAATTGTGTACTCAGGCTTGGCACACAACAGGTCTATCACAGGCAGTGTCACAAGTTCACATTACCATGATGTATGGAGAAAAAGAGACTTGTGTGACTCACAAATACACACATGGGATTGTCACCGCACAAATTTCGACTGTAATTCTAGAAGTCCTCATGCTGTGGTTTCTAGTTTAATGACGGAGAGGGATTCATTTAGCTTATCAAGAATGAATACCGCCTGAAGTCTAGGCAACTCCTCTGAAGTCTTTGTTATTTCTTATTACTACATCTCTTTTCTTGTCGACCACACATACACACACTCCTAAATGTTTGTGTCTCTGCCAAGTCTTTGGATCTTGAATTTCAATAGCAATTTTTTTTTTGCATTTTTGCTTTTTTCTCTTGTTATCGAAGCAAGTCTGATTGGACCCCTGCTAAGGAGGTCTGACAATGCTGCAACATGTGCAGATGTGATATTAAGTAATGAGGACTGCATAAAAAAATTACACAATGGTTACACTTTATTTTAAGGTCTCCATGTTGCAGTGTAAATTACACATACAAGCACTGAGTAATATTAATTAACCTGTACTTACTATAGGTTTATGGTTAGTTACATGTAATTATGCACAATTTACTGTTACTACTATAGTAAGTACTTGTAACAAGTGAAATGGACAAAGTGTTACCAAATGTATTAAACTAATTGCATGTTTGTTGGATTACAGAAAACAAGGGACACTGGGTCAGGGAAACATACTCTAAGTATAACCTATTGTTTGGCTAATGTCAGGAAACAACAAAAGGACTCAAGCAACTTCATTCATTAGACTGTAATTATCTGTAATAGCTGGGAGTTTGGAGCTCACTTGTTAGTGCTGAGAGATTTGCTGCTTTACTCTGACATACAGAATAACATAGATGAGTCTGGCTTTTAATAAATACTGTGTGGAAGGCAGGGAGGGAGGTTTTTTAGGGTGAAACCAGGGACTGTCTCTCTTAAGTTTTTTTTGTTTCTTTTTCTTTTCTTTTTTTTTTTCTCCTTTTTGCGCTCTGGTGGTACCCCCACCCAACCTCTCTAACAGCCAATCAACAGCTTCACTCCTTCTGCCTCTTATTTCATATTTTCACCCTAGCAACAGGCCTGATCAGCAGCAGCTGGCAAGGCTTTTAATGCTCTTACGTATTTCTAACTTTTTGTTTTACACCCCTCCTTTTTCTATGCATCTTTCATTGAATTCCTCTTGATTTCTTTAGGTTATCAATGTTATTTGTCTGTTCGTATATCAATCACTGAAACAAAGCACTCTGTAAATAGCAGAAGCGTTCATGTTCATCCCATACTGCTCGATTTACCTCATGCATGGATCATGGTATTGTGTGCGTTTTGACTGAATTGGATGTGACAGGAGTATTATCGACAGCAACAGGAGATATGGGCTTATGAGGTCCTGTTCCCTCAGGGAGGTGACTAAAGCCAAGTTTTTCTGACTCCAGTGGTCATATGGTTTTCCTTTTCCATTTTAAAAACATTTTTTGCCAATAAGATAAACATACTTTTTTGAACTTGTCCCATGACCCTTTATTTGATGCACATGGAATTTGAAACTCTGTCTATTGTGAAACAATACCTATTGTAAAAAGTGTTATACAAATAAGTTAACTTTAACTTTAATTGTCAGTTTTCACCATAATCTTTGGTATATACAAGTAAATACTAATTGTATCTACAGAATCTGCTGTTTCACATTTCACAATTTTAATTATGTTCCCTTTACCTATGTGTTTGGACCCTTATGAATGTTGTTTGTAAGTATATTAAATAATGTACTTTTGTGGGCCCATATTAACAACACACAACATATTTGGATATGTACTGTAATTATATTTTTATTATGACCATAAGCTTTATTGTCATCCTTGTACTACATTTGAATTAGAATATTATAATCCAAAACCAGTCTAACTGAAAAATTGCTGTGTAGGTACAGACCACATTTTACAGTAAAATAATATGATACTATATATTTAATTCAGGTCCTAAGCCCGCTGGCTAGTTCACAAGTCAAAGAAACCCAGATACATATAGTAGTAATTTAAACATATTTCAGCATGAATACCTATTTCCTAATATTTTTCATGCTTGGAGGTTGATTTAGTGCTCGCAGATAGACACCCCCCTGTGAAACATTTAATTGTCAACATTCATCTGTATAAAAATGAAATATACCCTCCTTTTATCTGCTTCTGAGATAATGACACCAAGTAATAAATATGAGTTCCTACCTACTTGCCGTTTAAGGCTTATTTAACTTGGCTCAACTATTCTGGCTAGATGGTTTAAAAATCATATTTAGGTTGGCTCATTTCGCCTTACATTTAAGCAATTGGCACACGATAAAAATGTAATGTTGTGTGCAATGTGCCGCTTATTACTCAGAACAAGAAGACTTTTGTTTGTGAGACAATAAATCATACCGGATTCTCTAAATGAGCATGTAGGCTGTTTTCCTCTGCTATTGTTTTAATAATGTGGTGGATAAAAAGAAGGAAGGCAAATATGGAGGAGTGTGAAGTCTCAGAAGTATAGAGTACTTATGTCAACAGCTGTCTCGAGATGGTGCTTGATAGCTTTAGTCAGACTTATAGCTTTGAGCCAAGAAGCTTTTAGGGTAACAGAAAGTTGAACACAGGGACACATAAAAGATGTTATGTCTCTCTACTCTTTGATGGTTTTTTAAATCCTTTTTTAAAATGTCTTATGCCTGCATGTACAATTCAATGCTTGGATTCAACCTATTTAAAAGGTAAATTGGCAGAATGTCACCTAAATGACAGAAAGCTACAATTACAGCATCGCCCCAAAGCTTCGAGGCATTTAAACCCCTAGTGTAGTGTGGAGTAGAAATGTTGATGTAGTAAAGCGCAAGCATATATATATATATATATATATATATATATATATATATATATATATATAATTCAAAATGACTATACAGTTTGCTCAATTCACACCACCTGCACTATGGGTGAGGCTGTTCTCCCAGCTGGATTTAATTTTCATATTCTCATTGTTAAAGATCTACAACCTCTTGAAGGTCGAAGTGTGGCTTCAGAAAAGGAGCAAGAGAAAAGGAAGTTAGTGATGACAGCCGCTAATAAAATTGAAGTATAGGTGTCATCAGCAGTAATGTCTAGGTCTTACTTACATTGTCAGGTCTCTGTAGCCAGTGTCAGTTAATTAAGCACACCTTGAAAAGTCAGGAAAAAATTCTCCTGCTCACGAACACGCAAAGCGCCTGGACTTATTCTGTCATGCCAATAAAGAATATGTTGGCATAGATGGTTAAGCAGCTGGAAACATGTGACAAACCAAAGTCATGCATGACAGAAGTGAGGTAGCACTTAAGTGGAGTCCTCATTGTGTTGCAGTCGACACTGTTTCCTAATTTCAAGTTTCAAGGTCAAATTTGGAATTTGTGTTGCATTTCTGTGCTCTTAATTTCTCATTATCTCATATTCCAGTGGCAACTGTATTTTCTTGGCCCAGTCAAAAAAAAAAAAAAAAAAAAAAAAAAATATTACAATATGTCTTATGACCTGGCTTCTTTGTTATTATATTTTTTGGGCAGAAGATAATGTGCTTTTGTCTCATAATAATCTCTGGCTAAGTGGTAATTGCTCTATTGATGGCATTACTACACAGCTTTGACACATCATTACTCACTTAACTACTTGACCTGGAACAAATGTTAAAGCAATTATTGCTGAGAGCTTCTCTACATGGAAAATTGCCACAAACTGTTGCCTGAGGCATTTCATGAATGACTGTATCTGTGATATCAACAAGAACTTTCTTTTGACTGATTTTATTACTATTATCTTGCTTTGCTTGTCTATTCATTTTGAGGGTACATTTAACATTTTACATTAAGGATACACTGTTTGTTTTTTTAAAATTTGGCCATTTTCAATTAGCTTTAATCATTATTTTCATTTTATGGCTATTAACTGATATAGTGATAAAATTGTAACTACTTTAAATAAATAAGTAAATAAATAAATAAATAAACACATACATAAATATATACATGACATATTAATTTAGACACAGAATAAAGATTAATAATTATTCCATAAATATTAGAATATATATATACATATTTAATATTCCCTAATGATAAATATTGATAAATACTGTTAAAATTAAAGCTATCAAATATGTTGCCAATACATAGTTTGTTATATTTGTATAAATTATTGTATTATAATTTATAATTCATTTAAGTTACTTTTACCCGAAGCGATTTACAAATAACAAGCATGTAAGAACTTTATTTTTGGTCATGGTGTTGTTTTTATTTACAAGAATGAGTGCTTTAGAGTTGATATTTAAGATTTAAAATCTGTGTCATATCTGTATTATATATTCAGATTTTCGTTGTTGTTTATCCAAAATTTCCAGTATGTTTTGCAGCAATAATTTATTCATTCATTTGTGTTTTCCAACTTCCTTCCTCATAGGAGAGGAAGGCTGAAAGAGGTCACACTGTCAGACTCAAACCTCTCTCTCACTTTCTGCGATTAAAATTTAACCAGCGCTCATGTCACCGCTGTTGGTTTTTGCAGAGTGGCTGGCCAATACCCAAGGGAGGATAGCGCTTGTCTGAGGAGACCTGAACAAGCGAGGTTAAACCGTGTCATCCACCCCTCGCCTCATCCGCTCTGACAGTAGATGAGGGATGCCGGCTGACCCGACCAGTGTCACATTAATTATGGCAATAATCACTCAGTGACTCAGCTACCCTCAAATGCAGCTCTCCAGACTTTGTGACTCACTGCCAGCAAGCCCAAAATATTTGCATACAATGGCAGTGTCTTGATTTATTTACCTTAATAAACTAAAATGATACCCCCCCCCCCCCCCCCCCCTCCTAATGTGCAGTAATATTATATGTTCATCTTTCTACATTTCTGTCTGTCTGTAGATTTAAAAGTGTAAATCTGGTATAAATACGTTTATACCTAATCTGCCAAATCTTTAATCCTTCTAAACACAGTAAAATCCTTCTAGATTGATGAATGTAACCATAAATTTGTTTTTTTGTGCCCCCACACAAACCTACACACAATCTTAGCATTTAGCAAGGATTTTTAAAGATCATACAAGCGGTACCTTTGATTTTCATGGCACATGCGATGAGGTAACAATCATTTAATTCCATTCTATTTTTCCTTTCTTGTATTATGACAGTTAGAACATGAGAAAAGACAAAATGACCCCAGTGGTGCTCTGACCATTGTTTATTGTATTGTTCTCTATAAAAACCTATTATCGTGTCCATTTATTCAGAGAAGCTGTAGTCACACCCTTGCACATACCTCAACATGGAACTTGTGCTCAGATACCCTTTTTCACTTACTTTATGTAATAGATTGAGCTGTATAAATAGCCTCTGACATTTGTGGAAATTGTGGTCGAATCAGTAGTGCCTGACTACACAAGAGAGTGCTGATGTTCTTGATGCCTTTTGCATTGAGGACTTTTAGTAAACGTCCTACAGTATAATTTATCATCCCCTATTGACGCCTTTTTAAATGGCACACTTGCAGCATGCTTACTAGCCAAGAAGAAAAAAATAGCACTTTTATTCAATACAGTTCCTCACATAATAGACTGAGATGCCAACAACTCAGGAACACATTTCTTCCAGTGCTTTAAAATTCAACACAAGTGTTCAGTCATCAATTCTCCCCTCTCTGCTTAAATGAATAGAGGAAAAATGTGATGTATATCATATAAGAAGAAAAATAAATAAATACATTGAGGTGAAGTCAGTGGCTGAAGCCCCGGGATATAACCCTGTGTGTGTATGCATTATAGCAGCGAGGCCAGTGAATTTAGATGAGGCGTTTATTTCTCTGACGCTGGAGGGCTCGCTCAGTCCATATCAATAATGCAGTGCTCTTTTGAAATGGATTGTTGTAACATACATTTATTACCACAAACCGAATAATGCAGTGTTCTCACTCATTGTTTGCCGTCGAGTTTGTGGGTTTAGTCGGACATCACCCTTTTGTTTCTTTTGGCATTGCATGTTGGTGAAGAGATGACAGGCTGTTGTCGTGAATGTGAAAGATGAATTTGCTCAAGCACATTAGTCATTGAATGAACTCTTAATAGACTTTCTATTTTCCATTCTCATCAGTCTTATAAAACCTTGCCATTCAGTTCACCTTTGTTGAATGCCAAATAATAGGTCCATTTTCTTGGGCATTGGAGTGCCGGTAGTACTATCAGAAGGCTTGTAACCTAAGGGTCAATGATTCAAATTATAATAATTTGATTATAACTTTATAAATAGGCTAGACTTGCTGTGCCTCCTGCTGTGAATGTAGTTTCCAAAGGTAGTGACACAAGTCTTCACACATGAATTACAAATGTGGATAGATCTCAATCAAAATGAAATCAAAACTTGAAATGAGAAAGATTTAACGAGCACAAGAATTTGTTGACTAAAAAGATGACTTTTAGGAGTAGTAGTAGTAATAATAATAATATTTTTTAATAATTTGTTACAGTTTTTGGTAACAAATAACACAAATTACGTTTTTATTTCAGTATGTAAGTAAATAAGTATAAATAATTAAAATAAATAAATAAGACACTTGGCTTTAATTCATATGAAAATAATGAATTTTAAGAACAGTATTTCTCAAACTGGGGTTTGCTAAAGGGGGGTTTGAGAGGAAATGCAGGGAGTTGATGAAACGCTGATAATTTATTAAATCAATATGTAAAAGTAAAGTAAATACATTTTAAATAATAATGGCATGCAAAAAAGTTTTGTGTGAGAACTGTGAACATTAAGAGAACTGTGAACATTGTTAAATTAATTATTATGCAATTAACATTTCGTTAACAAACAATAATAATAATAATAATAATAATAATAATATAATAAACAGTGAATTATAAAAAAAAGAACTCAACATCAAGATTTAGTTAAAATGTATAAGAATTTATAATAGGAAGATAGTGTTTGGGTAGTGTAAAAGGTCAGTTTCTTTTTAGTTTTTTAAAAAGTAATTCATTTTTGTAAAATTTCAGTAATTAAGTAAAAATATTCTGGTCTCACTTTATATTAAGTGGCCTTATGTACTTACATTTAAATTAATGATTTGTTACAATGCACTTATTGTGCACATACATGTTTTTACATTGTACTTATATATATAAAAAAATAATAATAAATAAATAAATAAATAAATAACTGCATCTAATTAATTTCTGTAATTACATTAATAATTACACTGTTGACCCATCCCTTACACCAGGGATGGGGAACGTTGATCCTGGAGGGCCGTTGTCCCTGCAGAGTTTAGCTCCATCCTTAATCAAACACACCTGAACAAGCTAATCACCGTCTTCAGGATACAGGTAGATATTTTTTTTTTTTTTTTCAGGGTTGGAGCTAAACTCTGCAGGACAGTGGCCCTCCAGAATCAACATTCCCCACCCCTGCCTTACACCTTAACCCACCCTTAAAACTACCCATACCACCAAACCTGTCCCTAACCTTACCCGTATCCCACCTCAATAGCAGAAGTGTTTTGCAATACAATTTGAACAAAATAAGTACAGTGTACTTTTTTTTTTTTTTTTTTTTTTTTTTTTTTTGATGTAAGTACATAGTAGTTAAGCCCACTTATTATAAAGTGGGACCAATATTCCTTATAGTCTGTCAATTAATATGAGGTCATTAAGGCTACTGTACATGCATAATAAATATAAAAGAATTGACAAAATGATGTTTAAATGACCTGTCGACTTCCCAAAAATCTATGACAGCTACACTTCTATAGATTTTTCTGGATATCAGCATCTTTAAAAATGTACTTGTCCAGAAACTGTTAGGGATTCAACATCATTACTAAGAACTGAATAACTAGCATGTCATACAAAATAATTGATCATAGTCTGCCTGATGCAAGCCTTTGCAATGGGTACCTGAGCTTTCGTTTTGAGGCGTTACAGTGAACCGTTTCATGATAATACCTCACAGCTATTGCTCTCAGCCTCTCAGCAACCGAAATATGCTGTATCAGTGAGGCCATCTGTAATGCTGGTGCATTTGCGGCAGGCTTTGACAGATTCTCTTTCAGGGGTCAGCTGTGTGGGAAAGCACACTTTCTAACTATGAATTATCTCAGGAATGAACAAAAAAACTGCTAATACTTTGCAAAAAACAAGAACATCCTCCTTTTTCTGTCCCAAAGATGCTCTCTCCCTCTTTCTCCCCTACGCACAAGCTCACATTCATACACTCTAAAACACAATAATACACTTAGTGACACACATTTATGCATTCATGCACGTAAACACATAGACACACACACACACACACACACACACACACACACACACACACACACACACACACACACACCGGCAAGTGATGGTGACATCTGGAGTGTTTCTGCCTGGCTGGTGCTAGATTCCCAGTGTGACTGACTCTGTAAGCACTTAAAGCCAGCCTTCTCTTCACTCCTTCGCCCTGTCTATCAGTAAAATAAATATATAATAAACACCTCACTTTCCGTGCATTAGACCAACTGCGTGTGATAATCCCATGTAACGCTTAGGTTAGTGAACCCTTTAATAGATCAGCCTGATTAAGGCACAAGCTGTTGATTGGACAAATGCCGTGTCACCTTCAATTACATGGGTGTAGGTGAACTGTACCGCCGATTGTGTGTTTGGTGTGCATTACAAAGGGACTCTGTATTATCGTAACACTTCTGCCTCTATGAATGGTTTCTTTGTGTTCTTAATAGTGCTTATCCATTAACAGCCTTGGGTTAAGGAGACCACATTCAGCTATTACCTTTAGTCACATCTGCTAAGGCAATGTGACTTTGTAGTATGCGAGAAATGCAATTTCCATATGCTTCGGAGACTTCTATTAGCAGTTTCTTGTTGTCATGCTATTCCACCGTTGGTGTTTTGCTCTTTTACTTGTTTAGCCTTTGACCTCTTGAGATGAACCGCTTATATAAGTTAACTATGAAACAAATGACTCATCTGTGTTGTATTGTATTGCTGAGGGCCTGATTTGTTATTACATGTCGTCTCACAACAACGCCTGAGAGGAATGAAAATGGGATCCTTTCAAAATGTCATTAAAAAATCATTATTGGCTTACTTTGACCTTTCTTTGAGTAACCATGCCTCTGTGCTTAATTTGGCATACATAATTGATGGAGGCCCATCCGCATTCGGAGAAAAACTTCCACACTCAATCTCTGTCAGTCACTTGCACGTGAAAGAGATGCAGGACCGACATCTTGTTGTGGAAGTCTTTCACAATAATTGGGACAATTAAACTCTACGCTTTTATGTACAATAATTTCGTTTTTTGGATTCTGATTTCAGGATGTGTAAAAACAATTCTTTGTTACTTACAGAAAATGTGTCGTCTTATACTTGTTATATAATTATTGTTTTTGGGAAAGCTACCTCAACTTTTGTAATATAGTAACACAGAGAGAAAATCAAGTTCCTTTAAGAATCTTTCATCAAAATTCTTGGAGGTCAGTTATCTTGAGACATTAATCACTTTTGGAATCCTTCAGTGAGTTTCATTTCTTTCACTTCCATCAAATCTCATATCAAACTGTATAAACTTACAGATCTTTTCTTTTCTTTTCTTTTCTTTTCTTTTCTTTTCTTTTCTTTTCTTTTCTTTTCTTTTCTTTTCTTACTTAGAACAGTTACTTTAATTTAATTTCATATGTAATTTAATAATAATAATAATAATAAATCTGTTATCAAAATGTATCAATACTTTTTTTTTTTTTAAACCCTTAGCTGATTTATCTATATTATAGAAAATATATAATGTAAATTTTCTAGGTCAATTTCTAGATCATTTTAGAATAATGATGCTTTATTGAAATGATTAAAACAGTTTTAAGACATATTTTGCCATGTCTTTTATTTAACTTGTTCCTTTTTCATGCATCTTTTATGACCTCATATAAATTGCATGCCAATATGGAATATTTGTACATTTAAAATGCATTTTTAACATCACAAAACCATTTAAAATTATCTAGTAAAGACAAAAAATGATTCAAAAATTTAAACACTGAAATATTAATCTTGCCTTGCATACATTTTAACACAAAAAATTGTAGAAGAATACAAAAAAAAAAATACAAGGTGATATGCATTGTCAACTACCAATAATTTATTAAAATGATTTGTTTGTACTCAAATTTATAGCAATTTCTATTACAGTGATGTATATAATAATAATAATAACAACAACAACAAAAACAACAACAATAATAATAATAATAATAATAATAATTATTATTATTATTATTATTGTTATTGTTATTATTTATTTGTGTAGCACTTTTCATACATGGAATGCAACTCAAAGTTCTTCACAAACATAAAACAAATATTAAGAATACAACATCAATAAAAGATAATCAAAACTCTAAATAATTCGACAAGTATAAACAAATATGGAAAAATCAAAAAGAAAATAAAACAAAAAGTGCACACAAAAAACAAGCATAAAAAAAATCAAAAATCAAATAAATAGAATAAAACCATGCAAAATTACACACAATCCACACACTGTTATGCTCATAAGCAACTTTAAAGAGGTATGTATTAACACACTTTTTAAAGATATAAGTGGACTCTCTCACTTCATTTGGTAAACAGTTCCAAATTTTTGCAGCATAGTGACTAAAAGAAGTGCCGCCAGATCACTTAAGATTTACTATGTAATATATATAAAATGTATTTATATATATTTTCCCATCCTCCGTGTTGTAATGTTCTATAGCAATTACTGCGAGATAAACCTAAGCTAGTAAGTGCACTGTATTGGCATACATTTAGATCACTGATGAGTCACAATTACATCTATTTAATAGGGAATATAAGAGGAGAAAAACAAAACATGGCTAGATTAGTGGAGCTAAATCAGCATTATGGTCATCACAGACCAAGACTCCCCCCTCATTAGAGACACTGCAGCACTTAGACGCCAGTAAAGTAGGTATGCCATAACCATGTCTCCCAACTTTCTTCTAATTGAGATATCAATAATTAACAGAGTAATATACTAACTGAATAAATCATGTGAAATGCCGCCCCAAAACTATTGCAAGAAATTCTTACAAATATTTATCCCTCTGACTGGCAGACAGAATGCGGTACACAATCCAAAATTAACTGTTTCTCTTTTCTAAACTTTTACTATTTTTTTTCAATGGTTGTGTTCTTCAAGGCTTAGTAATCATCAAATGGTGTTGGGGAAGGAACAGATTGTTTTTCTACCCACAAACTGTGAGTATTTTACGTCTTTTTCCAAATAACTCTTTACTCAGCATTGCAATCAGTCTTAAGAGCAATCATGTATAAGAGCTTTTCTCACTGTACTCAAATCTCTCCAAAAAATAAAATAAAAAAATAAAAATGTTCTTCTCAAGTGGGACATTGTGAAACACTGTGATAAAATCACTTTCTACTTGATACTGTTTACTATATACCATGATAAAATCTCTGTATGACATACAGTAAACTAGTATTTTTTTTTTGTTATAGAAATTGCAAAATACATTGTTGATTTTGTGTTATATGATACTAATAGTAATGTGTAATAATATAATAATAATGTTATGTGTATTTTACAATTTCATTGTAGATTTTATTAATGATATTATTATTTTAATAATACATAAATTTTTTTCTGAGTGTATTAGTATGTTCCTGACATTTTGGCACACTTACAAATATGACGTCATTGATTATGGCAACTTGCAATATATTATAACTGTTCTTCCTTCATTCTTATTTTATTGCTTTTCCAGCACACACAACTAATACAATTATTTCCCATACACTAAAAAAAAAATTAGACCCAGAATTTTAGCATCACAACTACACCCCCTACATGCATCTAATTTTCTCAAACTTAATATATCTAAATAAATTTGCAGTAGGAGGCCGTCTTAATAAGTGGCTAAAAGCAGTGCTTAATTTTATAGAATTAGGATAGATGAGTTTGAATCAGCCCATTCATTTCCCTTCTAACGATTGTTGCAAAATTAGAACTTTAACTTTTAATTTGAAAGAAATTACCTTTTAACAGATTTATTTTACCTAAGTTTTTCATTATGATGCTTGCATATAAATTTAAACCCTCTACATCAGAAACATTATAGTTGTTACTCTACAGTTATAAAAGTGAATGCAAAATAAAAAAGTAAATATACCCTGCACTAGATCTAGTGTGTATTATTATTATTATTATTATTATTATTATTATTATTATTATTATCTTGGCTTGAGAGCAGATGTGGTGAGATGACTATTGTTGTTGTTGTTAATGAACTCTACACATAGGTTACACTTTTTTTTTTTTTTGTTAACCTCAAACATATTTTGATATTTATATTAGTTTTACTTTTTTGTACTCGTACATTTAATTTGAAGGAGAGGAGAGTTTTCAGACAGGCTTATTTGCACTTTGCAATAATTTAACAAGTCCCAAAGTTTCTTTTAACCCTCTCTAGAAAGGTTTAAGAAGTTCCCAATGATGTCCCCTGTAATTTTTTTTGTCTCCTTCTTGCCGATGTCATCCCTTCATAGCTTGTTCCAAATGTCAAGTGCTTTGTCTCCTGCTGCCTTGATGACAGCAGCAATTAGTCTATTCATGCTTCATTAACACTCCATTTTTAATCAGAATTAAAAGTGTGAGGGGAGAAAACACACGCATGTGCGCACACATACTTTGCACACATACTCTGCAAACACACACATTTTAAAAGCGTACCCCATGCTGTTCCTTAACCTCCCTGTGACCAAACCTATCGAGTTAGGCAGCTATTAATAAGATTTAATGTGTCCAATAATGTGGCCATTTAATTTTTTTCTATCTTTTTTTTTTAATAATTAATATAGTTAATCACTTTGAGATTCACTTCTCAATGACGATTCCATTGGGTTTGACATGGAAGGGTGTGATTTTATTGTTGGGCAGGTTTCTCTGCCATTGTGAGGGAGGGAGAAAACGGAGGGGGAGAGAGAGATTGAAGAGGAGGAGAAGGAGAACATGAATAGCACTCGACCGTGGCTTTGACCTTGTTAAAAGGGAACAAGGATTTTTGGGTGCACTCCATCGTAGCAACACACTCACCAAAGAGATGCGAATGGAAAGGCTATCTGGCTTTGTCACTTTTCATTAACCTCATGCCCTTCCCTCTACTGGAGGTAGACACGCACGTTTCTCTCTATCCTTTATTTTCTTCTGTTTTTCTTTCTGTCTTTCTGTTCTGTTACCTGCACCAAACGCTCATCCTCAGGGTCACGCTGTTTTGTGGGGAATTATTTAAAGTAGCTCATGCATTATGCTCTTTAGCATGGCATGTCTAAAGAAATCTTCAGGCAGACTATGTGATAGTACAAGCTGCTGAAAGAGAACTTAAATATATTTAATTGATCTGTCAATTGTTATGTACTTGATCATATTGTGGTAAAAGAAGGATGATTATTTACTTTTTAAAATCTATGAAAAATTACAAAAGAAAAATAAGAATAAGATTACAAAGTATTGATTTATTTCTATTTTAAACTTCTATAATTTAAAAATAATTCGAAATTAGATTACTGGTTCATGAATTTAAAATATCAAGCACTTAATTTGCTATTATTATTATTATTATTATTATTATTATTATTATTAAATTTTATTTAATTATTTCCTTAAAGTTCTCATCACTCGAAACACCTTAAAGTTTTACACAGCCACTGAACCCTGCCGGTGATTAAAGAAAGAGAATAATGAGGAAAGACTTGCTGTGCTATGATTGGGAATGTCATTTGCTGCTTGAATGGAAATCACATACCATCAGAGAGGCTCTATCAAACGGCTTAAATTTTTTAAAATGAAAATATTTTAGGAGATTATTCTGGCATCCGCTTAAAAAAAAAAAAAAAAAAGCATGACACGATTTATAAATGAAAAAAAAAATGTATATTTAATAAAGCTATTTGGACAGCAGTTGACAGCTGTTTTATTTAGATGATTCTTCTGATGATTATGCTTGTGATTATTTAGTCTGTATTTTTCTATATTAAATACGCCTGTGTATTGGTTCACCTTCTCCAGCTTTCTCCTGCATTTTTTAAATGCTGTGAACAGCATTTTATAAATGTATTCTCAACTTATTTTTCTGTAATGACACTATAACAGCCCTACGTCTACAATGTAGCAATCTATAACAGCCTTTTCCTTTGTTCTACGGACATTTTATGTAGCCATATCCTTTTCTTTCTTTCTTTCTTTCTTTCTTTCTTTCTAATTGTGCTGTGTGTGAGATGTTAAAATTTATAAAATAACATCTTAAGTAATATGAAGTAGTCTGTCAACTCAACACATTAATTTAATAGTACTTTAGTAGTTAATACAAAAATAATCATATTTGATTAAAAAAAAAACGTTTTCCTACCATCAAAGCATTTTTTTTTTTAAATACTACCTAAATGCAAATGAATGCTTTTGCAAATTAGTTTTACAGTTGCTTAGTTAGTTCTGCTACTAAACACAATGTGACTATGATATGTATCAAAGAAAGAAAGAGCTGATCATACAGTTGTTAATGTTCTTCCATTTTAAAATGGCTAGATGCAGGTGTCTCAAAACTACTTTGTCAAATTAACAACAGTTTAAACTTTTTTGACAAATTAAAAGTGTCTGAAAACATGATGCGAGACAAAAGAGCTGGCTCTTCAGGCTGGCTCAAGGACAAACGAAACAAATGCGAGAATGACCCCTAGGTGAACAATATGTAAGGGATAATGCACAATCATCTGGTCGTTATCGCAAAATAATTGCGTGATTAAACGCAAAGCCAATCGCAATTAAATAGTCCAGAGAGCTCTATAATAAACAGGCAATATACTGTGTTGGTTTATAAAGCCAAATTTTGTATATCTATGCAAAGTTTTAGACAGTTATCTAAATAAATAAATTGGTAATTTGTGATTAGTTTGGGGCTGAGTTAATTGTACCCTTTATGTGAGGAGGGTAGACTTGTGCATGAATTCTGTGCATCTGCGGTCGGAGCATCTGTCTGTGTCACCAGTACGTGACCCCACGTTACAGACATTTCTCGAGAGTGAGCTTTCGCTCTTAATGAAATTTGAATGAAATTTCATGTAAATGACTGCGCTAATGATGTTAGCACAGGCGCTATGCATCCCTTCTGCAATTTCATCTCTCCAGACAGACATTGATGCAGCCCACTCTCCCCCTTTAATGATAGAGCACAGAGCAAATATAATCACACATGCCCCAACACCCTGCAAACATATGAGCGTCGCTGACAAACTTTATATGGCCTGGAACCTTTCCGGTGACTGAGGTTGTTGGTGGGGTAATGTGATATATTTTTTCTAATTTACTGGCTCCTGTTTCTTCTTATTTAGGCTGCATCAAATCACACACCCTCCCGGTGAGAGGCAAAGGTTTGCCGTGAGTTGTTGTGGCATCCTGCTGCTTTTATGATAAAAAAGACATCGTTTGGAATGAGCTTCCCCCCACAGCGCGTTGAACAGGGTGTTTAGACTGGCACTGGGCCGTCCGTGTTTCCAGCCACATGTTTTGACGGACTGTGTACGAGGTGGGCTGCGGCAAACGCAATCAGAGACGGGATCCCATTGCCATCCCCAGCTGAAATTAAGCTGCAGAAAGAGTGTGAAACAGCTAAAATATCCCTGAACAAACACGATCACAGTAAAACCCATTGACAGGTAGTGAACAATGTGAGCAGATGAAAAGGAATACATCAAAGCCTTATCTTTTATTGCTCGTAAAAACTTTGATTTCTATTTCATTTGCTGCTATTGCATCATAGGGTCGGCTGTTAACCCATGTCATGAGCTCTTTTTTTTCCCTTTCTTTTTTTGCTTTTAGTGTACCTAAGTTTATTTCACAGAACATACACATTCTCAAAAATTAAAGTGCACAATCAGATGCTCCTAATAACATTCGCATTGTCCAAGCTTGACTAATGGTTCCATTTTCGGACATCAGCTCGTCTCCCTCTCTCCCTTTGTCTCTTCTGCTCATTAGAGCTTCATTATGTCATTAGGGGCTTTGGAAATGGGTTTGAAAACAGAGCACATGAGTAAGAGGAGTCCTTAGAAAAATAATCAAACTGGTAATAACAATGAGGCCAATTTGATCTCCCCATTATCCCATTTTCAGGCATGTGGATGAATAATGAAAGAAAGATGAAGGATGTTCTCCGTGAAGGGAGGCCCTGAACCATGTCCAATTGTCAAGCAGAAGCCATATGTGAAATAAAAAATCTTTCTCAAATAGACCCTGATGAAGATGCATTTGAGAAACGTGCCCTCTCTCAAACACGCATGCACAGCATTTGACTCACTCAAAACATCTTTACGGTTTTGCTGTAATCACCCTCTTCTTTGTCTGTCTTGTAAACACAGTAGACAAACTGAAATTTTGCAGTCATATTCTTAATTTTCTTTACAATGCAGCTACTGATCCATATCAGCTTGCACAAGGGAAGTGCATCAGATTTAATAACACTTTTTTTTTTTTTTTGGTTTCGACATAGTCAAGCTGGTATTCAAAAACATCAGCGTGTGTGTCAGCAGGTCAGATCGCGGTGTGTCAAATAAATGCTGTTTCTTGTATATTTCCATTAGGCAGACACAGCGATCCTCAGTGCACCAATGCTATTGAAAAGCAAAATGTTTTGTATTTCTTATCCTCATTTTTCCCCTTTCACTCTATTAGCATGCCCATTCTCTCTCTCCCACTCTCTATCACTCCACCCACTTCCCCTTCTAGTTTACCCCTGCTCACCTCTCTCTACCTGTGGGTGGGTTTGCATTTGCCTTGATTCAAAGCAAAGCCCCTACTGTGCCCTTGAAGTGGAAGGCTGAGATTATTTTCAGGAGGAAAATCCATAAAGTTGTCTCCTCTCTCTTCACTCCCTCTCTCATTTTCAAAGGAAAAGACCTTTACAGTTTGTCCCTATGTCCTTTACTGAAATCCTGCAAACACCGCACATGAAGAACAATTGGTTTGTACAGTTTGATAGCTTTTACTAAATATATATTTTTCTTCTTCCAGACAATTTACGTTATCAACCAGTCATTTATTTTTAGTGGAATGTGGACTAGTTAAAATTATATCTTTTCCATATGTCGGTAACATTTTTAAATGAAACTGATATGTACAATATCAACATATTTTAACTAGAATTATTATAGGCAGTGATATATACGGTATCTGTTTCAATAAAATTATAAACCGATATAACATATACACTACCAGTCAAAAAATTGTACAGTAGGATTTTTAATGTTTTTAAAGTCTCATCTGCTCACCAAGCCTGCATTTATTTGATCCAAAGTACAGCACAAACAGTAAAATATTGAAATATGTAAATAAAATAAAAATCCAAAGATCAGCAAGAAAAAATTTTACACAGCTGTTTTCAACATAATAATAATAATAATAATAATAATAATGTTTTTTGAGCAGAAAATCAGAATATTAGAATGATTGCTGAAGGACCATGTGACTGGAGTAATGATGCTAAATATTCAGCTTTGAAATCACAGGAATAAATTACATTTTTTAAATATATTCAAATAGAAAACAGTTATTTTAAATAGTAAAAATATTTCAAAATTGTACTGTTTTTTGATCAAATAAATAAAGGCTTGGTGAGCAGAAGAGACCTCTTTAAAAAAACAATAAAAATCTTACTGTTCAAAAACATTTGACTGGTAGTATAATACTGCTTTCTACAGTTTAATAATAATATGTTTTTATAGTAGAAATGTAGTGAAGCAAGTACATTACATGCAGTTTTCCCATTGAAATTTATAGGGACGTAAAAGCAGTGACCTTAGTGAAATTTTACGCAAATCTAATGTCTTTCTCCTCTCTCTTTCTTGATCTCTCTCACTCTTTTGAACGTGTACCAAGCTGCTCAGTCAGTTAGAAGCAAAACTTTCAGTCTCTTTCCTAACTCGCTTCCATCCCCTTCCCATCCTTTCAGCCAATTGGTTGAGGAGCGGAAAAATGGCCTTGTTAATCATGAATATGGAACACACATTTTTCCCTTCCTTTCATACGCGTTTGTTCTCTCCAGGTAGTCCGGCGTGGCTTGATTAACTTAGACTTACGTCAGGCACTCAACGTGAAGACCATGCAACTGTGCTACAGAAAACCGCTCGCGATAAGTGCCTGCTGTTTGACGTCCCGTCAGGAAATGACACAGAGCGAGTGTTGCACATATTATGCCCCCCCCGTGACTGCACTAAGGGACTGGCAGTGCTCTGGAGTGGTTGGGATGTGTCTGATATCTGGCGTCAGTACTGATCTGTCTTCTTCCCTTTGTGACATTGCCTCACTCCGTCCCCTCTTGGGCCCTGTTAAACATTTCAGCTTCGGCTGAATACAGTTGTTATGCCCACTGAGTTGAACCTTAATTGGGTACTAGAAGTTCAGAGAGCAATGAATTTAGCCTGGCCTGGATGCATAAAATGTATAATGTACCATTAAGGTCATTAAGGTTATTTTTAGCCCTTGGTGTCTCATCTGTACACTTATATTGAACTTTAGGCAGGGGTCTCTAAACTACAGCAGAGATCATTTCTACTCTTCAAGTGTTAAATGTTTATGCTTAAATCCAACCTACAGTTCAGTTCCACGTCATTCTCTCTTAGGAATCTTTAAAAATTAGCCAAATATTTATACACTATTGTTTAAAAGTTGGGGTCCGTGTAATTTTTTTTTTCTCATTGATTCAGTGAACTAAGTGAGGATGCGTTAAACTGATTTAAAAATGGCAGTAAATACTTTTACACTACTAAAAAGGATTTCTGTTAAAAGAAAATACTGTTTCTTTGTGCATAGATTCGCATAGATCCATTAGTGCTGTCAACGTTAACGCGTTAACGCAAATTCATTTTAACGGCGCTAATTTTATTAATGCGCAATTAACGCAGCACGCATTTTCTGTTCGAGCCGTGGCCTAACCCGTGGTTGGAGAAATGGATGGAGATGCTGTCAGTGTTGCCAACTTAGCGACTTTTCAGACCCCTTTAGCAACTTTTTTTTATTTATTTTTATTTATTTATTTATTTTCCCAAAAAGAGCCTAGCGACCAATTTTTAGTTTTTGCCCAAACCTTATTTAGTTTCTGAGACTAGCCGGTACTGTACATCGCACAAGCGCGAGGTCTCTCTCTCTCTCTCTCTCTCTCTCTCTCTCTGCATCTGCTCTGTTCAGCATGCAACTTTTTCTGTGTTCAGAATTTGCAAAATGCATATAATGAGCGAGTACATCATGAATTCATCTTCCAAACCGTGTTTTAGTCTTATCCCTGCTGATAAAATGTAAAAAACTGTAACTTGAATGCAGTGTAAGTCGCTTTGGATAAAAGCGTCTGCTAAATGCATAAATGTAAATGTAAATGTAAATCCCGAATCACTACGGTACACTAAGAAGTGCTTATTTTTTAGCCTGGTCGGGTTGTCACCGCTGCGGAGTAACACATGTCTGCGTGAATCGCCATAGACATAAACTTAGAGAAGTAGCTCCGGTTAGAATGTTCTTCCGCGGGATGCGTGCAGTTCTGTTTATTAACCGCTAGAGCGTCAAAAGTTACATAGTGCTGCTTTAAAACCGATATTATGTTGCTTCTCTAATTTTACATGCAAGTATAGCCGAAATCACAGCACAGCCATTGTCTTTATCTTATGTTTAGGCTATATGATTTTATCAGACGACGGCTCGATTATAAATCAGGATTTTTGTGCAGATTAACATTTTGGAAGGTAGAGCTGGTTATGTAGTCTTAATGGTTCGCGTTTTAGTCACTATTTCATATCCATTCCGTTGTCTGACAACAGAAAATATATCTATGAAAAAAATATATCAATGAAAACAGTTTTATTGAGAATTTAGCTGCATCAAAATACAGTATGTGGGCACAGAGAGGCAAACAAATGTAACAATAAATAATAAATGTACATTTAGCATGTTCAGAAGAATTGACTTGCAGGAAGGTTTTTTCTTCAAGCGTCTTGGAGACGTTGCTACAGTTCTTCTGGATTTAGTCTGTCTCAGTTTGTTCTGTTTCTTCATGTCATTCCAGACAGACTGGATGATGATGAGATCAGATCTCTGTGTGGAGCACTGGCTGTTGTCAGACTCCTTGTGCAAACAAAAATCTCACTGGATTATTACAATTAATGGCAAAAATAATGTTTGGAAATGTAAACTGATATTTCCTGCTGACACACTACAGCAAAAGATAGAAATAACCGACTTAAAACCATTTTTTGTTGCTGAAAATACTTGCGGCCTAAGACTTTTGCACAGTACTGTATGTATGTGTGTGTGTATATATATATATATATATATATATATATATATATATATATATATATATATATATATACACACACAAAAGTATTGTGTCACCCCCTTCTAATGAACAGCTTTGACTACTAGTCATTTCCATGAGTACAAATCATAATGTTTAAGCATATAATCATATTCTAGGGAATTGTGTGCTTCTAATTTTATAGTAACAGTTTGGACAGGACCTTTTTCTATTCTAACATGACAATCCCTCTGTGTATAAGGCAAGGTTCAAAAACAAATCATTGATTCAGTGAGTGTGGAAGAACTTGACTGGTCTGCTGAAAACAAAGTCCTAAACCCAGCTGAACACCTCTGGTGTGACTTTAAATGCAGACCTTGAGGCAAAAACTCATCACCAAACACCAATGACTTGTACATATGGGTACAGTCATTTTAGAAACTCCAAAACTGTTGCAACAGAGATGGAAATACGATTTTAAATATATGAATTATGTTTCCACCTTTGTTGCCACAGTTTTGGAAGTGCCTTTTTCTGTTCTAAAGAAGTGGGTGTCCCAATACTTTTGTCCATATAGTGTATGTACAAGTCATTGGTGTTTGGTGATGAGTTTTTGGCTCAAGGTCTGCATTTAAAGTCACACCAGAGGTGTCCAGCTTGGATTAGGACTTTGTTTTCTGCAGACCAGTCAAGTTCTTCCACACTCACTGAATAAATAATTTGCCTTATACACAGAGGGATTGTCATGTTAGAATAGAAAAAGGTCCCGTCCAAACTGTTACTATAAAATTAGAAGCACACAATTCCCTAGAATATGATTAAATGCTTAAACATTATGATTTGTACTCATGGAAATTACTAAAGTAGTCAAAGCTGTTCATTAGAAGGGGGTGACCCAATACTTTTGGCAATATAGTGTATATTTTACATTTTATTAGGCACTTGCTTATTACAGATATAAAACAGAAATGTATGTGAGCAGCTCAAGTCTATAGGTGACCGCAAGAAACCTGCCTACCTGCTTGCATCCATCAAAAAAGTTTTATAATCAACTGAGCTGTCAACACTGGGAGCGCCTGTTGCGCCAATGTGTTTTCAGTTGATGTGCACCTCCCTTTTATTTTTTATTTTTTTATTTTTTTTTAATGAGCTGCAGCTACTCCAGCCACTTTTTTGGTCCGTCTGTCTGATATTAAATGGTTTTATCTACAAATATAATATGCATGAATTGATTATGTTTTTTAGTAAAAATTTAAATAACTTCTGATCTTTACATCAAAGCCAGATCATGATGTTTTTGGTCTCTTAATGGAACTGCTACCCTTAATTGGAACATTCCACTAATCATTAAGATGCTGAGATCAATCAAAAACTGCATAACTGTGCTGTTAACTGTACAGTATATAGTTACAGTTTGTGGCTGTCGCAACACTTTATTTACATATTATTTGTAGTACCAGTTCATCTCGTTCTCTATGGAGAACAGTAGTGGCTCTTGAGCACAGATCTCATTTTTATTTTGAGTGTATTTATGTTTAATTTACTGTTATTATTAGTCTTATTTTTCCCCTGGTTTCCAAACACATGGTAAATAAAGCAGTATGCTTGATTCGTACTTTTTATGTATTTATGTATTTTTTCACTGAAATGAGTGGAGGGAACCATGATTTGAAACATCCATTTTGTCGTAAACAGGATGGAGTTCCATTTTCAGTAGACAAACTCCCTGCTAGCGATCAGTAAATGGCAGTGGGAATTCGTTCATTGAAAATTCACAGCAAATGAATTGGCTGAAGACCACACGAGGCACAAGCGGCTCTGAATTAGACTGATTGAACACTTCACTAAGTGAGATGACTACTTCAAAGATCAATTTACACATCTCACTGTGTATTGATCAAACTATTTGCAAGCCCGACATTCTCACAGTAAGCATTTCAGTTAACTGTACACGAATGTAGGAGTCAGATCAGTAACATTTGCTTGCCTGGGTGGAAGGCAAAATAGAGAATTTAGGATGTTTTTGCTCTGAGACAGTTTGGGAAAAGCCTGCCTTGGCGTAGAATTCATTTAATTTATTAGAAGTGTCATAAGGTAAATACTAATTTGCATCAGTGTTTATCAAACGTCAGTACATAAGAGTAAAGAATGCTGGTTCTAGATTATCACTAGAATCTCTGGAGATACTTTTAGTTCAATGAAACACTGAGTGTTAGTTCACAATATGTTTGTCTTCTATAAATGCTCCCAACAGGGGGAAAAAAGGTTTAATGTTTCCATGTGGCCACTAAAAATCCTTAACAGCAATCCTTAACAGCCTTGTGGACTCTCCTTAAAAGTGACAATAAAGTGAAGTTATAGCGCAGTTTTTCATAGGTACACCAGAGACGGGTCAGTAGCTATTTAGCCAGTGCATTATGAAGGAACTGCATATGAATGCACATAAGCCAGATCAATCAGCCAATCAGATGAAGCATTCTTCTGGAGACATTTAGCAGTGTAGCTAATGACCTAAGCATGATCATTATCCTCACCAGCGATTTCCCTTTTTCAATTCTGGGAAACATTTGGTCGTCTCGGAACATAATGACGATTCAGCTAAAGATGTTAACTCTGAGTGATTTTAGTCTCGTGTAGCCAGACTGTTGACTTGCAGCAAAGTCTTGCCCTCAACTTATTCTATCCAACAGGGATGTGATTTTTCCGTATTTTCCGACCTCTGAGGGACGACCCATGTGATTCGCATAGATCCAAGGGGGGGGTTGGTTGGTTGGTTGGTTGGTTACTGCATGATGATTGAAATCGTGCAAATGGCCTTGAGCTATTACCTTAATAAACTGGGAAAAGATTGTTTTCTAAAACATCATGGACAGAATGATCCTGAGAGCACTGTACGAGCTCGCGGTGCCATCTGCAGGACAGTTAAAAGTGTTCAAATGATTCAAAGCGCCAAATGCGAGCGCTGAAACGTGTTACTCGACCCGGTAATTTTCTATGAATGGCGGTGAGAATTTGAGATCGCTAGTGCTGTCATAAAACTCCCAACGGTTGTGATGTAATTATATAACAGGCTGTAGTCTGACGCGCTACATGTCTGCTGTTACAGTACTGTTTTTAGTTTCGATTCACTGTTAGTGCTAGCTGCGCTGCGCTTGGTTTGAGCCGCTTTAATTTGCATTTAGGAATGCAACATTCGTCATTAGAAACGTTTATAAATCTGTTGTTGTTTACAAAGAGAAATTTCAGTGTCACATAATCCTTCAGAAATCACTCTAACATGCTGATTTGCTGCTCAATAAACATTTCTCATTATTATCAATGTTAAAAACAGTTTTGCTGCTTAATATTTTTGTGGAAACAATGATACCACTCAAACAATTGTATAAGATTTAAAAAAGACAGGGAAATTAATCATGCAAAAAAAAATTTCATAATTTTATTCATGCATGAAATTGATTAAAAAAAAAGTGAATGAAGACATTTAAAATGATTTCTATTTAATAAATGCATTAACAAATTTAATTAAAATAGCTGATAAATGCAAATAAATGCTGTTCATTAAATTTTATATTTATAGAAAAATCCTGAAAAATAAAATGAATCACCATTTCCACACAAAATATGAAGCAGCAAAATTGTTTTCAACATTGATAATTATCAGAAATGTTTCTTGAGTCAAATAATTTCTAAAAGATCATGCGACACTGCAAACTGGAGTAATGATGAAGAAAATTCTGCTTTGCATCACAGAAATAACATTACATTTTATAATATATTAAAATTGAAAACCTTTTTTTCATTGTAATTATATTTCACAATATGGCTTTTTTTTTTTTTTTTTTTTTTTTTTACTTTAATCAAATAAATTCAGCCTCGATGAGCAGAAGATATTTATTTCAGAATCATTAATTGTAATGTTTCCAAACTTTTGGCTGGTACTTTAATAATAATAACAATTCTATATACTATATACTTTACTATAATATATTATAGTACTTTATTGTAATATATTATATTATTATCATGATTATTAAGTGCTGCTTTTTATTTTTTTACAGCACAATAGTATGTATTCTTACAGTATAAGATATATCTTTTAATGTGCTAAAATATATATTTTTAATACGTGTTGGGGGCGTGACTTGGGGCGTGGTCAGATTTTCCTTCTTTTTTGTCTCTAGCTGATCACATGCCTGATCCAAGTCCCACCCGGTTAGACAGGAATGGACATCTAGTTTGTTGTTAGCTGTGAAAGTTTGGATTTTGTTTGCAACATGCATCAGATGGTCAGTGAACAGATTGTAATTTAATCTGTAACACTGTAACATAGCTCCCAAGTCATCCAGTCCACTTCTTTTAGTCAAAGCTGTGGTTGTAACACTTTTTTTTTTTGTCTCTTGTCTGCCATCCACATAAGAGAATCGATGCTAAGAGTGAGTTTTCAAGGTGTAGGGATAATAGCCTTCTGACAGGCATGAGAGCAAGTAAAAGAAAGTCTCACAAAGCGGAGTCAGGCCTCTGCTTTCCTGTTTCTGGCATGTTCCACAAGCCGAGTAATGAGGTCAAGCAGCTAGGTGCTTTTACCGCAGAGCACAGGAGCTGACGACTAGAAGCTGATGTGCTATAGACACTCATGTCTTAATCTCTCACATGACTTCCTCCTTCACTCATTAACAGAGTGACAGTTTTTATGGTTAAAGCAGGCAGCCCGGCTCTCACAGTTCCTTATCAAAAGCTACTCTTGATGCTGCGTTTCAATAACGCTGATGAGAACATTCTTTGTTCAACCTGTTGTGAAGCATGTGTGTCAAACACGCCAAGAATTGGCTTAAATAACCTCGGTGGGTGACGTCATTGATTACGTGCAACAGCAGGTTATAAATAGATGTGAGACGTACACATTTTCAGATTTCTTTGTCTTCAGAAACTGCATTGTGTGTGTCATGCTGAAAGCAGTATCATTGTAAAGTGAAAGTTAAAAGCTTGTCGAGTAAATCCGCAAGAGATGCGTGCCTCCTTGTTTACGGCTCATCTCTGAAGATGACTTTGTTTCGAGTGTTTGGGGTAAGAGCATGCTGCTCTTGCATTCAAGGGCGGCGAATGTGAGCACTGCGATTCACTTCCTATCTGCATACTTCGCATTTGGCTCGCTTTCTTTTACAAAGAATGAGCCGTTGCGCCCTCGTTAAGATCTCACTTTGATCTGGCTGAGGCTCGAGAGGCGGGTCCTCCCCTTTCTCTCGTGCTCTCGCCAGATCAGGGGGTTTTCGTGCTCTCTTCCAAAGCGTGCCCCGCCATTTCTTCGGATCGGGCAGCGAACGCTACAGCTCTTGATTCTGTAGAAATGGAAATTGAGAGCGCCGCCTCCCGAGCGCTCCTCCCGCGATTGTAAAATGAATGAGTTGTTACTCGAGGTGATGTCTCATGCAGTGAGATCAGATTAAAGCTGGAAGTTGGCCACAAGAGCAGTAGACCCCTAGACGTTCCAAACTAGATGACAGGTTTCTGTCTGGTGGTCAGGGAGAGGTCTGTCACCTCAGCGATAGTCTCTTCCCTTCTTTGGTGACCTCCATGATGAGTGAACTTGTTCATGAAGTAAGCCATATTTGTCCTGTGCTTTTTTTGTACCCTAACCTTGATTTTTTTGACTATTGTGGATTCAAAGGCACAGGGCTACATGATGATTCCCCTAGGTGGATGAGACGCTAGCGGGCTATCTCTCCCCTGGGGGTGCATCATCACTCGAAAAGTCAACGCTCCCTACCAAGTCATGTAGAGCAACATCTACACTTGTAGGGAGAGTGTTTCATGCAGCAGGTCATGCTTGTGCTGCCCTGCACACCATGGCGGTTCTGCAGGCATATCAGACTGACATTCATATAGATCTGAGTGCAGGGAGGCAAAGGAGCTCGAGAAAGCTTTCAATAAGTTGCCGTGTTTCAGGACACCAAACATTTAACATTCCCCCCCCAGCAAATCAAAGTGTCACAGACAGTCTCCCTTTCAGAGAATTTGGCAGCATGGAAGCTACTGCCAAATAATCTCTCCTTGGGTCGTAAGGACTCCACAAGAGGGCTACAGGATACGGTTTGCATATCATCCTTTGTGTTTCAACGACGTGGTCTCCACTACCGTGAAACCGGAACAAGCGTATTCGTTGACACAGGAAATGCAAGCTCTGCTGGAAAAAGAGGTCGTAGAACATCTCCCCTCCTAGACAGAGAGTCGAGCTGCTATACCCTATATTTTCTGGTTCCCAGAAATGATGGGGGGTTGCATCCAGTCTAGATCTTTGCAGGCTGAACCGCTTTCTAAGAATGTACAAGTTCAAAATGCTGACAGTCTATGATTGTTTTTCTCAGATCCAATCAGGGGATTGGTTATCAACAATTATCTCAAGGACGCATACTTTCATTTAGAAATTTTGCCACAACGCAGGAAGTTCCTGAGGTTTGCTTCTGGGAGTAAAGCTTACCAGTATTGGGTTCTTCCGTTTGGCCTGGCCTTATCACCCCACACATATGCAAAATGCATCGATGCAGCTTTAGCATCGGCGACTGGCTCATTTGGCCCAGTCTTAAGAGCATGTGTTTCGACATCGAGATGTCGTCCTCGCCCATCTTAATTATCTGGGATTGAGACTCAACGCCAAGGAAAGCATTTTCTCTCTTGCCCGGAAGACAAAGTATTTAGAGGTTAACAGGATTCTATCATAATGTGGGCACAGCTGTCTTCTACACGTATCGAATCCATTCTGAACACCCAGAAGGATTTCAGGCTAGGCCAGAAAGTTACTGTACATTACTTTCAAAAAGTTCTAGGTCTCATGGCATCTGCATCCACATGAAACCTTTGGATGTCTTGCACATGAGACCATTACAGTTGTGGCTCAGAGCCAGGGGATTTAATCTAAGGGCCAATCCCCAGAGGCATATTAGGGTTACACGCTAGGGCCTCGTACCCTTTCTATGTGGTTCAGACCCCGGTTTTTGACTTTGGGTCTCACTCTAGTCACGTGTTGTCATCGCAAGATGCTAACGACAGATGCTTCCCTCACGGGCTGGGGTGCGGTCTTGGATGACCGTCCAGCCCTAGGGATCTGGAGAGGTCATCTTCTCAATTGGCACATCAATTACCTCAGAATGATGGCTGTATTTTGGGCCCTGAAATATATCCTCAAGCAGGGGTTACCACGTCCTAGTGCGGGGGACAAGACTGGTAGTCACTTACATAGGTCGCCAGGGCAGACTCTGCTCCCAGGAGTCCTGGCCAAGGTATGTCAACAAGGGTCTCACCTCTTACTGATAGCGCCCCCCATTGAACGACCAGAGTGTGGCTCTCAGATCTAATATCCCTCCTTGATGGCTCGCTGTGGGCGATTCTGGTCAGGATTGTTCTTCTATCTAAGGCACAGGGGACAGTATTTCATCCCCGGCCTGAGTTCTGGAACCTTCATCTCTGGCCCCTGAGGGGGACCACAAGAGATGCTGGGTTTCCAGCAGATGTACTACAGACTATTCTGATTGTTAGGGCTCCTTCCACTAGAAGAAATTATGCCCTCAGATGGTGCTTTTTCGAAAGCTGATGTATGACACACCATGCAGACCCAGTTCACTGCCAGGTTGTTTCAGTGCTGGAGTTCCTGCAAGAGAAATTGTCCTCAGGCACACGATCTGGTACTTTGTGGCCGGCATTTCGGCTCTCCGTGTTATAATTGATGGAGTTTCTGTAGGAAAGCACCCTCTAGTTTCCCGCTTCATTCATGGAGCTAAGCGGTTGAGGCCGCCCACCGGAGCGACAGTCTCTTCGTCGGACTTGGCCTTAGTGCCCAAAGGGTCTGGTTGGGATCCCATTTTGAACCACTAGAGTCAGCGCCTGTCAGATTTCTGACTCTAAAGATGTTTTTTTCTCATAGCTATTACTTCTCTGAGGAGAATTGGGGATTTGCAGGCTCTGTCAGTCTCGTCATCCTGCTTAGCTTGACCAGCCCAGGGGCAAAGTCTATTTTGCATCCTCACTCTATTATTGTCCAAAAGTTCAATTCTTGACCGTATTTCCGGTCGTTCTTGAAGACTTCTGACCTCCGCCATTCATGACACCGGAGCAAGAAGGACTTCACTTAATGTGTCCAGTACATGCTCTTCAGATTTACATCCACCGCATTAGCCAGTGACGTAAGTCGGAGCAGCTTTTCATATGCTATGGCTGCCACTAGACAAACAATGTCACATCGGGTGAGGGATGCTATTGCCCTAGCCTACGAGGCGCGCGGTCAAGTTTCACCTCTAGGAGTTAGGGCCCATTCAACCTGGTGGGTTGCATCCTATGCTAAGGCTCTGGCAAGAGGTGTCCCCTTGCATCAAGTGTGTGGTGTGGCAGGCTGGTCCTCTCCACACACATTTGTCAGACTCAATAGTTTGAGCTCGCATGTCCTTGAGTCAACATCCCAGAGTCATGTCTGAGACCTCTTCAATGTTTGTGCGCACACACTACACAACCTTGGGGGGTCCAGACACTTCCAGTGCGGCGGTGTTGGTATCCTCGTTCCCATCAGCGTTATTGAAACGCAGCATCAAGAGTAGCTTTTGATAGGGAATGTCTTGGGTTACTTGACTGTAACCTTGTTCCCTGAAAAAGCAGGAACGAGATGCTGCGCCTCAATGCCGCACTGTAGGCGTGCCTGGACGTCTCTTCAGACAAAGGTTTAACCTGAAGATGTGTACGTCTCATGTATATTTATAACCTGCAGGTGCATCAATGACGTCACCCACAGAGGTTATTTAACCTGTTAACCCGCACCTGGACACCAGCGCACTGAACGCTCTTTGTTTGCACGTGTCATTGTTTATGAATAGATTAAATGAAACGGGACAAAATTAATCTTGACAAACTATATATCATTATAAAGTTCTAAGCCTCAAGCATCGACGATAGATCGCTGTTTTTCAATGGAAAGCTTATAAGGAATGTATTTGCTAAATTTGTGTAAGCAGTACACATCAAAACATGCATAATAAAAACGCAGTACGTACCAGATTCATCATAATAACGAGTCACAAACGCATCCACAGCTGTAAATCCCAGTTTAGTTAGAGAGGTAAGGGTCCGCTGAACAACATCCCATAGAGCACATTTTGTCCAACGAAATGCTGGTTACTGGAGTAACCGTGGTTCTATGAACGGTGGAAGACCACCAGAGACGGTCAACACATGGTGGAAGGAGTCGCGTCTCGCGCATCACATCGAGAATCTCGAATTAATTCAGTCACACGTTATCTTGATCGATGACTGACTTGTCGGAAGCTATATTAGCTCCTGACTACGTCACGGTCGGCCTTATAGTCATTCTCAATCCGAGTGACCAGAGACTCTGGCAGTCTTCCACCGTTCATAGAACCACGGTTACTCCAGAAACCAGCATTCTATTTCACTGTTTCAGACCGCCAGAGATGGTCAACACATGGTGGAAGACGAATAAAGCCAAGTCACGAGGATATAAGCTCAAACATCTTCTGAAAATATGGCAGAACTGATCAGGGAAGAAGGAGCCACATTGTCGATAAAATCTTGTGAATGTGCAAGGTCAACTCACAGACAATGCATGCAACTCGCTGACTCTTCTGGCTGACGTTATGGCCAACAGAAATGCTGTCTTCATAGAGAGACTCCTTATGTCTGCTTGCTCAACGGGCTCATATGGTGCTAAACACAACCTGTCCAATACCACCTGTAAATCCCACTGGGAACATACTGCCCATACTGGTGGCTTCAGACGTACAGCCCCTTTAAGAAAAGCCACCACTAGTCTATTCGCACCGATTGATACCTGATCCACAGTGTCCCGGTGGGCTGACAGGTCAGGCACAAGCACTTTAAGTGTGGCTGGAGATTGTCCAGCATCCAACAAATATTGCAGGAAGTCCAACACCACACTGATCGGGCAATCAGTTGGACTGATCAGTTGGACTGATCAGTTGGACAGCCTGGTCTGTGCACCAAGAGACAAACTGCTTCCACTTACTCGCATAAGTGTGGCGCGTTGAAGGAGCACTCATGACCATATTCCTCACTCCCGCTGAACACTGGGATAGCATCCTCTCAACCCCAGGGGCCAGATGTACAATTTCAACCTGCCCTGGAAAGGATGCCACAACACTCTCTCCATTTGTGACAGCAGATCCTTCCTAACTGGCAACGGCTGAGGCGGACCAGTTGTCAGAGTCAATAGGAGGCTGAACCAAGGCATTGCTGGCCAACAAGGAGCCACTAGGAGTCTGTGATGTCTCTCCTGCGCCCATGTCAGGACAGACCAAAGAAGAGGAATTGGAGGAAAGGCATAGAGGAGTAGATCTGGCCATTCGTGGGCCAGAGCATCCTGTCCCAATGAGCCCTCTTCCTCCTGCGCTGAAAACCATATGGGACAATGTGTCGTTAACTTGCTGGCAAAAAGGTCTACGGCTGCTGTCCCGTAATCCTTCCAAATTGTCTGAACAACCTCCTTGTGTAGGCACGATTCCCCTGGTCTCGGTCCCGAATGGGAAAGTGAGTCCGCCACACTGTTGCAGCAACCGGGAATGTGGTTTGCTCTGACTGAAGGGAAGCATTGGTACGCCCAACACAGGAGCCTTCTCGTTAACTGGAGACAGGGTAGGGACCTTGTGCCCCCCAGTGGTTGATTAAAAATACCACTGTTGTATTGTCCGTCCTTACCAGAATGTGTCTCCCTGACAGTTCTTGCCTGAAATGTCTCAAAGTCAGAAACACCGCCCATAGTTCCAGAAGACTGATGTGAGAGGCCCTTAATTGTGGGTTTCAACTGCCCTGTACACCTCGGTGTTGCCACAGTCCTCCCCACCCGCGGAAGAAGGCATCCGTGGTTGCCACCTCCCTGCATGCTGGGGGCGGCGCAAATGGAACTCCCTTCTGAAGAAACCTGTACCTCCTCCAAAGTCTCAGGGAGGCAGCACAACTGGTTGTGACCCGAACCAGTGTGCGTCGATTGCGAACTGGTGACAAGTGTCTGGCTATTAACCAATGTTGAAACGGGCGAAGATGCAAGACGCTCAGTTGGATGACTGATGATGCTGCCATGAGAAGGGCTGCCAATCGTAGGAAGCTGATGAAGGGCAGCTTGTACTGAACCTGGAACCTTGCTAGAGTTCCCTGCAATACCTGCCTTCTGCCCACAGTGAGGGTAGCTCTCATTGCCCTGGAATCCAACTGCATTCCCAGAAAACACACTGACTGGCTTGGGGTTAGGCAGCTCTTCTGAAAGTTCACCCTTAGACCCAATGTGGCTACATGAAACAACAAACGCTGTGTGTTGTCAACAGCCTGTTGGTATGATCTGGCGCACAATAGCCAATCGTCCAGGTATGGAAGAATCAGCATGCCCTCTCGTTGAAGTGGCTCCAACGTCACCTGAATGACACGTGTGAACACCCTGGGAGAAAGAGACAGGCCGAACAGAAGGACTCTGAACTGATAAGTTCTGCCTTGAAAAGTGAACCAAAAGAACCTTCTGTGATGTGGGGCGATGGGGATGTGAAAATACGAATCCTTCAGGTCCACTGAAGTGAACCACATTCCTGGTTCGATTGCATGTCGAACATCTACAATCTGCAACATGCGGAAGGGAAGACGCTTGAGGCTCTTGTTTAAGCTCCTGAGATCCAGGAAGGGCCTGAATCTTCCATCCTTCTTCCGAACAAGAAAATATTTTGAGTGGAACCCCCCGGGTTGGACACGGGTGTCCACTGGTTCTATTGCACCAATGATGTAACTGAAAGGCCGAAAACTGTCCCGTCACAGACCCTGAACCCCTAGCGACACCGGGGAACATTTTCAATATCTTTGGGGGGGCGCCGATGAGGAGGTGAAGGGCAAGTTGATGGCCTGAACCGAGAAAGGGGCATCTCTCTTCTCGAAGACAATCCGAGTCGAGAATCCTGCTGCGGCGGCCTGTAAGTCTGCCCTTGTCTATGCTGCTGCAAAGTTGAATGACGAGCAGGTAGCCGTTGGGCAGCTAGTGCAGGGTAGCTCACGCTATGCCCAATATGCTGGGAATGAGACTCAGCTGCTCTTACCCTGCGCTCAAGGGCCTCCTGAGCAGCTGGACCGAAGATCTGACCAGGTGCTAATGGCAATTGGCGTTGAGGTTGTTGCGACATACCTCAGGGAGCCTTGACTGAGCCATCCACGCCTGCCGTCTAGCTTGTGTGACAAGCCCAAGTGCTTTCCCACTAGAAAAGGCCATTGACCCCAAAGCCTGTAGAGAAGTCTCAAGCAGTTCTGATGAAGCATTATCCTGTGTTGTTGATGACATGGTTGAATGAAGTGCCAACAACAAATGAGCCATAGAATTCCCAATACGAGTCAATCCTGAAATGGGGTTATATATACAAACCAGCAAATCATCAGTACGCCTACACTCCGGATTAGGGCAGAGTAGCTCCTGCTTAAGGGCTTCATCTGGGGACACAATCAATGAAGAAATACACGGCTCTACTGAGGGCATGTTACCAAGACCTTTCTCCTGGGCATCAGCCATTGCAGCCAATGTGCGTGCCACTCGATCCGGTCTGGAAGTAGGAGCAGAGTGAAAAGCTGAAAAAACAACCTCAGTAAAGTCAGGGCAGTTAGGTATCAGGAAATCATCCGGTCGAGCAACCGACCGACGCAAGAGGTTTGAAGGCAATGATCTAGCCAAAAAAGCCTGAATGCCCTGCACAGCATTAGCTAACTCAGCTACCTGGTGAGATAGTGCCGCAGTCGGAGCTCGTTTCTTCTTTGGAGGTCTCTCAGTTTTGCTAGCTGAGCGCTTGCTACCTGTCTGAGTCCTAGTCTTGACTGGTGTTAAGCAATTTTCACTTCCCGGCTTAAACTTCGCCAGTCTCTGTTGCCTAATTTCCAATGACATTAGATTACATTCTGGGCAAGGATCAGTTAAAGCCTCCTTAAGATTGCCGATGCCCAAACAGCCAGGGCAGTGAATATGTGCATCCATAAGATCCATAGGACCTGAACACGTAAAACAGAAAGCAACCATAGTGCCTATGCCTTTAGGAAAAATAACCCTGGTCAACCAATGGGTTAATAACAGCAATAATACAGAACTGCAATAATAACACGTTACGTGGTTGCCACAGTAACCGCACACAATAACCGACGCCCTGGTTTACCAGTGAGTGCTAGTTTGAATGCACAAGTATGCACATGCGGTGAACACAGAACCCTGCTAACCCAATAAGTTCTAGCAGTACTCACCACAGCAGCTGGAACACCGCTAAGGACCCTGGATAACCAATGGGTCCAATATAATCCAATCCAACGATTAATCCAAAAATTCAACGCAATCGCGCTGTCTTTGTTCTCTTGAGACACAGCTATAGCGGGGAGCAAACGCCAACCCAAAAGCTGCGGACGCTCAACGAATCTCTCCGCGAGAATGACAAAGAGGCCGACCGTGACGTAGTCAGGAGCTGATATAGCTTCCGACAAGTCATCGGTCAAGGTCACGTGTGACTGAATTAATATGAGATTTTCAATGTGATGTGCAAGACGCAACTCCTTCCACCATGTGTTGACTGTCTCTGGCGGTCTGAAACAGTGAAATAGAACAATAACATTGTAATATGGATGATTATTCCTTTGTTTACGTCTCATTTCTTCGGGGAGAGTTATTGTTTGTATTCGTTATGGAATAACTTGCGCTCAAAAAACTGCACCTTGGTAGTAAAAAGCAACATGGTTTTGTAGCATACAGTGTTACAAACATAATGAGACCAACCACTAAAAAAAAAAAGTCATAGATACGCAGAATATTGTTTATTTGAATTCTGGTGCTCTCTCGTGACGGCTCGTGACGCACGCTGTGATGCACCTGTCATCTGATGGGGGCGTAGCGAATGGCTTTTTGCACAAATAATTCTTTTTTTTTTCTTCCTGTTCAACATTTTTCATTTATGTGTGCGTGTATTGTGAGAAATGTGTCTGTATCTGTATGATTACCATCTGTATGACTGATAATCAGCGTGTGATTACTGGCTGTATTACCGGCTATCAGTGTGAATGTGGTCTATATGAACGACCATTAGAGTATGATTATTAACTATATGGCCGACTATCTGTATGATTACCATCTAGACTAGAAATAGTCTCAGAAAAATGGTTGCAGGAATCTCATTTTTCATGGTATCTTCTTCAAATTTGAAATATAAACTCATGAGACATGTGACTTTCAACCCATTACTTTTCTGTAATTGCTCCAGGACTTATTTCATGTATTTGTATATGAAAAAAAAAAAAAAAAAAACATTCAGTGTGGTATAATTTTTTTCAAGGCACTTCAGTGTCTATAACGTTTTATCGTTTTGAGCATTATCAACTCTGGATGATGGAGAGTAAAGCCCAAAGGGTCTTCTTTCCAAATACACCAAAATTGTGTGTGTAGCACACTGTTGTCAGGAACTGTTGACATTTTAAGTTAGGTAGGTCATTTTCAGCTGTGAGTCCCAAAATGGGGGGTGCAGGTTAACAGGTTAACCCTCTGGGGTCGACAAACGCGGATACGCGTTTTGTGGCAGATTTTCCTGATAAGGCCAAAATGAGCTTGAATTACTCTGCCATTTTTCATCGTACAGATAAGAGCAATACACCATTCGAATCTGTAAGGGGTCTAATTTTATTTGTATACACTCATTATAACAACTAAACTTTGTGCTTTTGAAGAATAAAGAAAACAAACAGGGTGCGCTCTCTGCCTTCTCCGTCTCCGCAAGCTGCTTTTAGAAACGCGTCACTAAAATGAACTGTAACTCAGCAAATACTCAGCACACAGACATGGGAGTTATATTTATAGAAAGCTTGAAGTGTCTATTTTTCAATGAAGTTAGTCATGTCAAAAACAAACATTCTGTGATAAAGCAATCCGTATGAAACCAACACGATGTTCAGTCTTTCCCGTCTAACTCATTATCTTTAATGCAATCCCGCCCCCTCGCGGCTCGCACCGTTCATATGTAAATATTCACGTGAGACACGTGCGCATGGAAACACCCAACATAAACAAAGCGTGAGGAGTTCGTTCATCGTGGCTACTGTCCGTTTCTTTAAGAAGACGCGCTGAGTAAAGGCTGGATTTCCCTCAAAAGAAGAGCAAGATTTCATCCAGAAGAGAAGATCATTCTGACGAGTAAGTAATGTTTCTTTTTTTGCATTAGTTAACGTGTTATTGTGACATAAACAAGAACACATTACTAGTTGGGTTTTTCCCAAACTACAACATGATGAATGCTACGCATCTAAGAATGTTTAGACCATGTTTATTATTAATAATCTGTTCACAAATATATTTTAATAGCGTGCTAAATGATAACAATTACTTCTCAAATATAAAATATCCTTTTTTTATAGTACAAAGTACATCCTTTTATAGTACAAAGCATGCGTGAGTCTATGGCTGCAGAATCATATATTAGGCTACTATAAAATCATACATGATGTTCAGTATGGCTATATGACTACAAAATCATAGTTGGGGTTTTCCCAAACTATAATTCATGACTACAATGTTTGAAATTGAGTAAAACATTTTGAATATGATAGGCAATTCATTGTATTTAAATTTCTTATGGCGTGATGATGTTTTCATGCTCTATATAAAACAAAGGTAATATGAATGTACACTGTAACAAGATGAATGCTACGAATCTAAGTATGTTTAGAACATGTTTATTATTAATAGCCTACTCTGTTCAAAAATAGATTTTAATAACGTGCCAAACAATAATAATTAGTTTCTCAGATATAAAATATTTTTGTTCTTACGATAGTACAAAGCATGCATGAGTCTGTGGCTACATATATACAGATGCTCGTGATATTAACATGCTCACAAATGTTTTTTTTTTTTTTTTTTTTGGTTGTTTGTATTTTATTGAATCAGATACCTGCACCACAGATGAATCCTGCTGACTTTCAGTCTCTTCAAACTGTTTTCCTCTGAGAGCGCTGTACCAACATCAGATTTTCAACTACACTGATATTCTATGGTAAAACAAGCTCCTTGACTACTGATTGTTTTTTCTTCTTGAATCCATGGAAAGAGGCAGAAACACTTAAATAAAACAAGTAAATATCAGGTATGATTTACTTGTTTCACTTGTTGAACAGAATCTGTTGCAGAAATGACTCAAAGTCTGTTCATATCTCTGTGGTTAGATCAGTGTGCACAATAATGTGTCTTTGACCTTCATTATGTATGTTTTCATTATACTGTGTTGTAAATAAAATACAAATAAAAAACAAAAAAAAAACATTTTTTCAATCTCCTCACATTCTCTCTTACCTGCTTCAAAGTCACAGTCACACTGATGGGCCATTAGGGGGCCATTAGGGGAGGGCCCTTTGTCTCTCAGGTGAGAATCACTTGATATTCAAGACCATTGCCACTCCCTCGCATATAGGCTTTTGATCACAAAACATGTCTTTAAAAATTTAAATCAATGTATTGTTTTCTGTGAGTGAGTAAACAAGCTGATTTTCACATAATTTTGAAGCAAAAACTCTAGGCTACAAGATCCAGTTCTCAAAAGTCTTGTAAACAGATGTTCTGTATGTGTTTTATGGCCTTATTTCAGTGACTTCAAAATTTTAGTTTTTCACTAACCAGGCATAAACGTTGTCTTCTCAAAAACACAATCATGTACATAAATGCTGCTAACATATTATTATAGCCCAGTTTGTGCTGTTTACAGTGTTATTAGACTTTAGCCATTTATATTTTTATAAGTAACTGAAAAAAGCACAAATGTCAGGGCATGTCGAAACTTCTCCAGGCCCCCAAAACACCCTCAGACCCCAGAGGGTTAAGCCAATTCTTGACGTGTTTGACACACGTGCTTCACAACCGGTCGAACAAAGAATGTTCTCATCAGTGTTATTGAAATGCAGCATCTCGTTCCCGCTTTTTCAGGGAACAGGGTTACAGTCAAGTAACCCGAGACGTTCTGTAATACATGCAGGCATTCCCTTCTGACCTTGAAAGGTAGCTCAGCTAAATTTTCTTGATTCATTTCACATTCACATTCATTTTCTTGATTCTGCTCTTATCAGAGTGGATGTATTTCACTGGCTTGATTAGTTTGTTGAACCTGTTATACTACTGATGTAATGAGCACTTTTTGGTAGTGATTGGTATAATAGTGTTGCTGTGCATATAACAGATTTAAAACCTTTTTTTTTTATTTTTTATTTTTTATACATCCACCATGTTTGCTACCAAACCCCCCCTAGTGAAAATTATTATTAAATTAATTTTTAAGTTTAGGTATTGGACAGGATAAAGGATGTAGAATATGGTCATGCAGAATATGTGCTTTATAAGTACTAATAAACAGCCAATATGTTAATAATAGGCATGCTAATAAGCAGCTAGTTAATGGTGAGAATTGGTCCCTATACTAAAGTGTTACCTACTTTTTTTTTTTTTTTTTACTATGGTCACTGTATTACATCACAACATGCTTATAAAAGCAGATACCAGCATTAATATAATTAACCTTTCAAATTATTATATTATATACTATTATAAATGATCAAGAGCACTAAATTATTCTATTAAACCCTATCATAAACCATCCACTAATAAAGCAATCTACCTATGGTTCATACATTCATTTATTGAGTTTTCACCCGTTTTCCCTGTGTTCAAATGAAACCCACGCCACTAGAGCACTTTTTTTAAATTTTTTTTTGGCATCTTCACTGACCTTGTTTGAGCATGTAATTGTGTTATTCTTGTGTGAAGAATTTAATAGAATCAAAAGATGTTCTGTTGAAAAACAAGTGAAAGGAATGTCACAATTCTCACATGTCATGAACAAGAGAACCGAATACCTGAATATGCATTTTTCTCATGCCTTATGCAAGAAAAAAAGCCTAGGTAAATATTGCTTTGAAAGCTTGTACAATCTGTCTGCCCCATCACAGGCAATAGCTCTCACCTATCATCATCATCATCAATCTTGTTAATTATAATCATTTTGCTTGTGTCAAAGGTATCCAGCCCCAGAACTGTTTGCCCAGATCCACACAGAAACGTAATTGTAGTTTCTCCCTCTCTTTCTCGTCTCATCGCCATAATAAAATGTGAAATATGATGTTCTGTCAGCAAAAAGCATTGTTTTCTTAAGGGTTTATGATAGCCGGGAGGCTGTGTTCAGACAAAAACTCGCTCAGGGCTTTTTGACTAACTTGATGGAATAGATGGTCTGTCCGACTGCTAGCCCACATCAATAGGTATTCTGATGCTCAAGGTCCTGTAAATGCTTTAGCACAAAAGCCATTAAAATCCTACTTCTGCTGTGGGAGAAAGTATTTTTTCTTGTACTCAGGGCCCTCATCGCTTTCCTAAGCCCATTTTTTTTTTTTCCTGTGCGCGTGTTTTTTCGTCACATTGAGTTGCTTTTACACTGCAACATTAATGACAGTGAACTACGTTTGAACTCCGTGTTCTGCTCTGACATTTTTCCCAAGTCCTGCAACCCAGACTGTTTGCATAAAGTACCTTCAGAGTGTCATATTTCAAATAGACAGAGTGTCTATCATTAAATAATTCATCTGTGTGCAGATGTCTTGACATGGCAATTAATATTTATTGAATTAAAAACCCTGCAAGAGCAGCCGTCTGAGTCCCCCCCCACACACCTTTTTTTTTTTTTTTTGGAAAGAAAAGCAGAGGCAAAGAAATAGATTGTGAAATCTAATCATTTGTTTTATCTGTCATGCTTCATTTTTCCTCTCAGAGTGCACATTCTATGTTTTAACATCAACACTATGGTGTTTGTTATGTTATGTTATGTTTGATCGAGATTACAGCTGTTTGCTTTTATTTAGTTTTACACCTTACATTTGAGAACAGTTTCACCTCCGTTGCCTCACATGGTCGTCTGGTTTCAATTAGTGGCTTCTAGAAGGTCCTGGGAGGGGCTAATAGCTCAATTACAAAAATAAAAAAAGAATGAAATCACATATTACTTCAAACCATCCCCTGCTGTGTTTTCATAACCTAAGTTGAAAACAGTCACAATATTCTGTCTTAATGTTTAAATTTCCCTTCTTAGAGGATACTCTTTAGGAAAACTGTAAAATCTAACTGGTTATGACATAAGTTGCAGTTACAAAATTGTGTTATTTTTATAGAAAGGTAATATTAATACTGCATAGTAATAGTAATTTATTTTAATAATGTTTAATGATTAATAATAATTAAAAAATAACAAATTCATGCATAAGGAAAGGTAACAGTAAAAAGTACACGTGTCTTGCATATATACTTTTCACAGAATAATGGACAATTGTAATAATGTGTTACACACTGGATAAACAAATGAGTGCAGATATTTGATGTATTAATGCATGATGGAATGATCAAGATAATATTAGAGATTTGATTCAGCATTTGAGTGAAATATCTGACTTGATATTCCTGATTATTTCTTACAACTCTATCTCTTGCCGTTTGCAAAGTAAAGTTGCTACTAGTGGTTGTCATTGCAATAATTACAGTGATTTATTGTAGTGGTAATATATGTAATATTCCTATTTCATACTTGCATTATAATTATAATGATGACAAGGAAGAGAACAACAACATCAACTGTTTTAAATGCATTACGCAAGATTAACAAAGCATGCTGACCACAATGAACTGCATTTTTGAATTTCAAAATCATGTCATAATTACTAAAGTTAAAAGAAAAATACAAATAATAGGATCATTAATTGCAATATGTGAATTCACAAATAGCATACAAAGTAACCACACCCTCACCTTTCAGTTTATCCATTCAGCACTTTAATTCTAATTGGCCCTTTAAGGGAGATCCAAGTTCATAAGGTCGTAAGCTATTTTTATAGCAAAGTGCTTTGGAAGAAGCTTTTTTTTCCCTTATCCCTCCTGTCTAATATGACAGAGCGTCTTCCGCATCATTACATCCCCCAGACAGTCATCAGCGCAGGGAGTAAGAGTTGGCTGTGGGGAAATTAGATTGCAAAGCTCCCTCTCCTCCCGCTTCCCGGGCCTTTTTTGGGCTAAATACCTGATTATCCCACATTTAGGAGTGTGGGGAAAAAGAAGAAGAAAAAAAAAAAAACAGCAGCTGGATTGTAATCAATCCTTTTAAAAAGTGCCGTTTGCACGGCACTTCTCTCCAGCAGGATAGATGTGACACAGAGGCCTCCGATTCCGCTCCCCTGATGAATCGTTCCCCGCTTAATGATTACGGGAATTGTCATCGACTGATCATCAGTCTCCATTTATTTCAAATCAACGTCAGGAGTTTGTAGGGCTCCGAACGAGAGAGTGTGTGTGGTGTGTGTGTGTGCGTGAGTATGTTTTCTCTAGATTGCCTCTTCTCATCTGCACCACTCCATAAGGAGCGTCAGAGCGGGGTCATGTATCATACCAGTGTGTGTGTGTGTGTGTGTGCGTGCTTGTGGTGGGATGGTAGAGTGCAGACCCCCCTAGTGTCATTTGCCCCCTGAGTGGTGCTGTTTTAGGAGCCCCACTGAACATCTCATCTCTGCCTTCTCAACAGTAATAGTTCTTTTGACAGAGGCTTCAATATTCTCTGATCTATTTTTACAAACACAAGTATTACATACTGTACTTTCTTGGGTGGATTTGTACGCTTTAGCTGTAAAGATTAAATAACAGCTACTCTGTAGCATTCCGTTTTATTTATTTATTTTTTTAAACTGTTTTTATAGGGTGATGTCTATTATTTTTGTTACAATTTGCATGTAAAAATATACATATGTACATCAGTATGTATGTATGTACATTTTTGTATGTTTGAATAGACACTGAAAAAGACAACATATTGGCAGCATCTAAAATTCTTTCATGACATTTTTACATATATTATATTATATTATATTATATTATATTATTATTATATTATATATTATTATATTATTGTATTGTATTTTATTTTCTTTTTTCATCTTACGCCCCCAAATTGTGGAATTCTCTCCTGGCTGACGTCAGGGAAGCAAATTCGCTGGGTATTTTTAAATCTCGTCTTAAAACATTCTATTTCTGACTTCCTTTTAATTGATTGTCATTCTGTATTTTTGTGTTCTAATTTGGATTGTTGTGTTTGCTTGTGTTGTAAAGCACTTTGAGAAATTACCCTTTTAAAGGTGCTATACTAAATAAAATGTATGTTATGTTATATTATTTTTGTATTAAGCCATCAATATTCACACTGTACGATACTACATTTTTTAGAAAGTTAGATTTGGAAACAAGCTAGAGAAGACAGAGAAGAGGAAGAAAAGAAATTTTCTTTCTTTCTTTCTTTCTTTCTTTCTTTCTTTCTTTGTGCATTGGTTTAAGGTTTATTATATTATTTTATATTATATTATTATATTATATTATGCAACTTTGGGACAAATCTTTACGATTCCTCTGACAACTGATAAAAACCCTGGACCACAAAACCAGTTGTCCATTGATGTATGGTTTGTTAGGATAGGACAATATTTGGCCGAGATACAACTATTTGAAAATCTGGAATCTGAGGGTGCAAAAAAATCAACTTTAAAGTTGTCTAAATGAAGTTCTTAGCAATGCATATTACTAATCAAAAATTAAGTTTTGATAGGGTAGAGTGGGGGAAAAAGCCCCACTTAAGGATTGTGTATTTTTTTTTTTTTTCTGTGAAACAAAAGTTAAATGTGTTCAGAAAAGTTATCATAGTTTTAGTGACAATGACATAAATTATAAACCAAGTATTAAAAAATGTCCAGAGTTTTCATGTTATTAGATTTTTAACAAAAATCTAATCCAATCTGACAAAGCAATTTGCTTTAAACATTTACAGCAAAATCAGAGTACACGCACTTTTACATCACTCTAGTCAACGTAGTCCATAGTTAAAATAAAAATTTATCTTGATTTTATCTTGTGGTTATTTTGGGAAAAACAGGGGGGGGGGCCTTTTTCCCCACTCTACCCTATATTTATGGTAGGAAATTTACAAAATGTCTTCATGGAAGATGATCTTTACTTAATATCCTAATGATTTTTGGCATAAAAGACAAATCGATAATTTTGACCCATACAATGTATTTTTGGCTATTGCTACAAATATACCCGTGCTACTTAAGACTGGTTTTGTGGTCCAGGGTCTAAAGGTTTTGACCTAATTTATTTACTAACTGAAATGCATTATAAATGAAACACAATAAACCTCCTCAAAGTATTTGTAAACATTTTAACATTTCTAATAACAGCGTTTACATTTTAGATCCTCAGTATGTTTTTATTTTACGTTTAAATAAGTATGCAAACATATAAAAATGTGCATGTACTAAAACCCACTATACAAATATCTACGGATAGTAATGTGTATCACATTGATTTATATGATTTTATCTATAAGTGTTAGGTGACAGCCAATCAGTGGTAGATAATCTTTATCTTCTTTATTCTTTCTTTTTCTTATTGACACACATACACAGACTAATAGTTAATCTCCCGGTGTCTATGGCTGTGGTACTCTCCTGTCTGCTGTTTGCTTTCTTCTCTTAAAGCAAGGCTATAGTTAATACCCAGTGCTCGGTCCACAGAGCTGACATTAAGCAGACTCCAGTCTGTGTTCCAGGGTTAAGCAAGATTAAAGCAAAGAGCCCCTTCTCCAGATTTTCTCCATTAGTCTGGAGGCCTTTCACCTCAAGGCCTCATGTGAGAGCTGCGTCACCTGAATATTTGATCTATAGGCCAAAATCCCTCATGCAAGGAATTAAGCAATGTGTTTTAACTTCTTAAATATAATAGATGGGTACTCATGCGATGTGTTGAAAGTCAATCCTTTAAGGCTCTTTCATGCCAAATTCAAATACCTGTCTATCCTGTATCAATTCTGACTATTCTGAAACACGTGATTTCATGTTTGAAGTCAGACCAGTAACATTTACTGCTGCAAAGAAATAAGTTATTAAAAGTGACAAGCTGTTAATAATTTTACTCAATTTGCCATTATAGTGTAACTGCTTCATTCTGTGCTCTTTTAAGAGTTGACGACAAAGTGCTTATTAATAAATAAATAAATTCGGCCGTACACTGTAAAAACTAAAGGTTCCTGGAGGCAGGTTTTGGGGTTCTTCACTTTGCCACACCGGCGGAACCCTCTGTGGAACCTTTAGGCACCCTTTAAATAGGGGTGGTTCTCTGAGGAACTTTAACGGTTCCTGGAGGAACCCTTTTATTAAGAATGGTCAGGAACCACCTTGGTGCTTCGAGGCACCATTTCCCAGTTTCAGTTCTTTAATATTTGTCCCCTGCCCACATCCACTAGTTTATTGTTCCTGCTATTAACATTTTTAATTGTTTTCTATTCAGTACTGCACATCACAATCCAATTCATGGAATCACCATAGTGTTAATATTGTTATAAATAAAAAATAAAACATTTACACCTTGACAAAACCATAAACAAATAAATGTGACTCAAATATCTTAGAACTTTAAAACACATTTCATGTACCTCAAAAATAGTACAATTCAAATTAGCAAATTTAATTCAAATTTAATGTACATTGCAGTCAATGATAACATATTCTTTCTTGTTCTAAATGGAGGTCACAGATTGGGAAAATTCACACAGGACATTTTAAGAAATTGATAAGCCTCAAGACAGTTGTAGGTAGCTTGATGATCTCCTCCTGAATACCCAACAGATACAGCAGAAAAATAGTACACTTTACTGTACGTTTAACAGCTTTTCTGTATAATGTTGAATAGAACAAAGGCACTTATAGTATAAGGTGAACTCATGTTGGTAGGTTCGTCAGCAAGTAACTCCTCACCATCAGGAAAATCTGCAGTGCTGCTCTCACCAAATGGGTCTTCATTACCACAGTTAGTGTAAGATTCTGTGTAGTTCGTTGAAAAAGGAGGGATTTACATAAAATTTTGTAACAAAATAATGACATTTATTCATTTAGCACATGGTTTTATTCAGAGTATCTTAAATATGAGGAACATCACAGGCGATTTTTTTTTTTTTTTTTTTTTGTTATATTAGTGCACTGATTAATGGTTGTGGACTAGTTAAATGCACAATATCTATTACAATAACACAATGTGTGTGTGCTTGTGTGTGTGTGTGTGTGTGTGTGTGTCTCACACACACACACATATATACAGGTGCATCTCAAAAAATTAGAATATCGTGAAAATTTTCTTTTTTTTGTAACATTTCAAAAAGTGAACTTTCATATATTCTACATTCATTACATGTAAAGTAAAACATTTCAAAAGTTTTTTTTGTTTTAATTTTGATGATTAGAGCTTACAGCTCATGAAAGTCAAAAATCCGGTATCTAAAAATATTAGAATATTTATAAATATTTAAAAATATAAATATAAATATTTAAAAATATTTATATTTGAATTTCATTAAATGACCATCCCTACAGTATAAATTCCGGGTATCTCTTGTTCTTTGAAACCACAATAATGGGGAAGACTGCTGACTTGGCAATGGTCCAGAAGATGATCACTGACACCCTCCACAAAGAGGGTAAGTCACAGAAGGTCATTACTGTTCACAGAGTGCTGTATCAAAGCATATTAAATGCAAAGTTGACTGGAAGGAAGAAATTGGGTAGGAAAAGGTGCACAAGCAACAGGGATGACCGCAAGCTTGAGAATACTGTCAAGCAAAGCTGATTCAAAGAGCTTCACAAGGAGTGGATTGAAGCTGGAGTCAGTGCATCAAGAGTCACCACGCTCAGACGTTTTCAGGAAAAGGGCTACCAAGTCACTTCTGAAACAGAAACAACGTCAGAAGTATCTTACCTGGGCTAAGGAGAAAAAGAACTGGACTGTTGCTCAGTGGTCCAAAGTCCTCTTTTCAGATAAAAGTAAATTTTGCATTTCATTTGGAAATCAAGGTCTGGAGTCTGGAGGAAGACTGGAGAGGCACAGAATCCAAGCTGCCTGAAGTTCAGTGTGAAGTTTCTGAAGTCAGTGATGATTTGGGGTGTCGTGACGTCTGCTGGTGTTTGTCCATTGTGTTTTATCAAGTCCAAAGTCAATGCAGCTGTCTACTAGGAGATTTTGGAGCACTTTATGCTTCCGTCTGCTGACAAGCTTTATGGAGATGCTGATTTCCTTTTCCAGCAGGACTTTAGCACCTGCCCACAGTGCCAAAACCACTTCCAAGTGGTTTGCTGACCATGATATTACTGTGCTTGATTGGCCAGCCAACATGCCTGACCTGAACCCCATATGGAATCTATAGGATATTTTCAAGAGAAGGATGAGAAGCAATCAATCCAACAATACAGACGAGCTGAAGCTCAATAGTGCCTCAGCAGTGCCACAGGCTGATCGCTTCCATGCCACACCTCACTGATGCTGGAGTTTGTGCTAAAGGAGCCCCGAACAAGTATTGAGTGCATAAATGAACATACTTTAAAGAACTTGAACTTTTCTGTTTTGCAAATCATTTTTTTGGTTGATCTTAGGAAATATTCTAATATTTTTGAGATACTGGACTTTTGACTTTCATGAGCTGTAAGCTCTAATCATCCAAATTAAAAAAAAAAAAAAAAAAAAAAAGTTTGAAATGTTTTACTTTACATGTAATGAATCTAGAATATATGAAAGTTTCACTTTTTGAAATGAACTTTTTCACGATATTCAAATCTTTTGAGATGCACCTGTATGTGTGTATGTGTGTGTGTGTTTGTGTGTACAAACCTCAAAATGCACAAACTCAGACTTACCTCAATTAATCATATACAGTCTAGCACAGCAGGATCGTCATGTAACAGGTAGGGCAAGGCTCGGATTTAAAGTAATTGAATGTTTTAGAGTGATTTCTGATGTTTCTCCTCAATTGTTCACTTATTTACACACCTTCAAAAGATGGGGTAAGTCCAGAGAGATCACTTTATTGTCAGCCAGCAACAGACATCAGCAATTCCAGCAGTCCACTACAGAGCCATATTCATGAAACATACACAGAACACACATCTTCATTAACTGCTGAATAGAAAAGAAAGCATGGATAAATTATAAGCTCTTTCATTCAGTTCAGTGTAATAGTGTATATAAGACTGGATTCATATATAATTTTGGATTAACGTTAGGCCTCACTGAAACACTATTTCAGTTATTTCAAAGTAAAAAAATAAATACTTACATTAGTGCAGCTCAGTGAACCCTGTGACATTTGAAGAGAACTCAAGTATACGTTCTGAGGAGAGAAAAAGATAAAAACAGTTTTTATGTGTGTGTGTAAATGAATAGGAAAATAGACTAAATATATTAGATAGTCTACATGTAACATGGATGGGTAACGATTTAACAAACGTAAACGACATCAAATAGTTCAGAAAAGAAGAGAGTTACAATGATTAAAAGTGAACATAATGAGCAAAGCTGACTAAAAATCATCGTTTGTGATTTAATAGTCTCCATTTCGTCCCACGAAGTTCATTATGATAGTTAGCATCGCGGCTATTAAATTAGCAGTTAAAATGGTATAAAACAAACATTTAAATATAAAAACATACAGTTAAGCGTATCAGTACAGGAATTTGTGTACAAATAGTAAATCTGTATATTTATTTTGGAGCATTTACTCACCTTTTGTTAGACAGTCCTGCGCTGTGGTTGTTTCTTTGAGGAGAGGAACCGTTAATGTTACTTTGTATTTGAAATCGCTCTTGCAGACAGCAGGTGCGCGAGGACCCGCCAGCCCTAGTACATTTCCTCCTTCTTGACAACAGCATAAACAGAATAATTTTTTATTATATTAATTGTTAAACTATTATTTCTGAATATTTGAAAGTTATTTCATTAGGGAAATAAAAATTGTAAATATTACACTTTTAGTTTTAAGTTCAATAATATTTTTAAAGTTTGCTTTAAAGTTTCAGGGAAAACAATATCCACCTTCAAATGATTTTACATTTATTTCTAAACAAAAAACTAGTTTTAGTTATTGCAGTATTTAAGTTATACAACAAAAGTATTTAAAATCCAACAAATGGAGGCAGATAAAAGTGCAATCTGGAAGAAAGAAATAAAGAAAATAATCTGTAATACCATGGTGTAGCCACTGCCTGTATGGCCCTATATGTATATATTCCCAATTGCTGAAAACAGTGTTTTCAGACATAATTTTTATTTGGACATACTGTGGCTGATTTGTAGATTTTGCTTGAGGCACTTAAAATACATTTTGAAGTCCCTTGAGTACTCAAAAGGATATTTGAGGCACCTTTAGTTTTTACAGTGTAGGTAATCATAGCGTGCCAATATACAGCCATATCGCACGTCTACTAGTGTGATACTGCATTTATACAACAGTTCGACTGCACGAGTGTGTAAATAAATTAGAAACAACAATGGAGTGTCTTTAAAAGCCCTCTTTTGTGCAGAACTACTTCCTTCTGCCACAGATTTAAATCTAAAATTGACAGTTTAACAGCTGAGCCCAAGCCTCCATTACTAATTCCAAAACATCACTTTAGAACTAGTAACGAAGGAACTTTGAGTTGCTTCATTGAAAGCTTATTGTATTACTAAAAGCTTGCTGTATTATGTAAAGTAAGTATTATGAGAGAGAGATGGATTGAGCGACTGTGATTACCTGCATCTGATACAGTATTTCAGTCTCCTAACGTTACTCAATTAAACATAAGTTTGAACGTCCACTGAGAAAATTTTTGTCGTAACATCAATATCCTTTCATTGATTTCTGATGACAGCGCTACTCAGTGCATTTGTTAGCTGCGTCAAGCTGTTGTTAAAAGTAAAAAAAGAAAAAGAAAAAAAAATTCAGTTTACAAAAGCGTTTATTTTTCAAAGTAAAAGTCTTTACTGCAGTGCTGACTCATAAAACAGTCTGACTTATAAAACACTGTTATCAAATACTATTATTATTTATATAAAATATTATTTTATTCAATAATCATATTTAATAACAACAACAGCCATCATAAAAGTTGCTAGGCAATTCAGACCACCATACAAAGGCAGTGCGAAAAACAGCATTGAATTTAAATAAACATGATAAGATTTTGCCAGAACTATTTGCACTCAAAAAAATAATAGTTTAATGAGACCAAAGACTGGTTGTTAGATTTACCCAACACAAATTATATCTCATGTTTAACCACTATAGAGACATCAGAGCCAGCGGTAAATTCCAGAAGATCTGGCCGTGGTGAAGCTTCTCTCGGCGGGTGTAATGAGCACTAAGCGGCCACTGAACTGCTGGAGATCCTGTCTCCGAAAATGGAGAAGCAAATTGTGAAATAAATGCTTTCTCTAGTTCATATTGGCCACAATTATTGGCACCCAATTATTGCAACGTCCTTTTCCCAAGATATTAGCCCTGAGTTTTCTCCTGTAATGCCTGAAGAGTTTGGGGAACACCTGATAAGAGATCAGAGACCATTCCTTCATCCAGAATCACTCCAGATCCTTCAGATTCACAGCTCCATGTTGGTGCTTCTCCTCTTTAGTTCACCTCACTCATTTTCTATAGGGTTCAGGTCAGAGGACAAGGACAGCCATGGCAAAAGCTTCATTTTGTGCTCAGTGACCCATTTTTGTGTTGATTTTGATGTTTGTTTTGGATTATTGTCCTGATGGAAGATCAAACCACAGCCCATTATAAGATTTCTAACAGAGGCAGTCAGCTTTAGATTTTTTATCTGTTGGTATTTGAGAGAATCCATGATGCCATGCATCTGAACAAGATGTCCAGGACCTCCGGCAGAAAAACAGGCCTACAATATTAAAGATCCAGCAGTATATTTAACCGTGGACATGGGGTACTTTTTATACCTGTTTGTACTAAACCCATCTTGTGTGTTTGCTGCCAAAAAGCTCTTTTTTTAGTTTCATCTGACCATAGAAGCCAGTGTCATTTGAAGTTCCAGTCGTGTCTGACAACTGAATATGCTGGATTTTGTTTTTGGATGATTTTTAGGCTTTCTGACCCCAAGAGTCAACTAATCTCTGCAGTTCTCCAGCTGTGATCCTTGGAGAGTCTTTGGCCACTCAAACTCTCCTCCTCACCGTGCATTAGGACGATACAGACACATGTCCTCATCCAGGCAGATTTATAACATCTTTAGTTGATTGGAACCTCTTAATTATTGCTCTGATGGTGGAAATGTGGATTTTCAGTGCTTTAGCTTTTGTCTTACAGCAACTTTCTATTTTGTGAAGCTCAACAATCTTGTTCTGCACATCATAACTTTATTGTTTGGTTTTACTTCTCGTGATGGATGATTAAGGGAATTTGGCCTTTGTTTTCTTTATATTTATAATCCTTTGGAACAGGAAGTCATAGCTGGACAATTTCATGCTCCTAGTCTCCCTGGTATGCTAAAATAAAGTAAGTATGGATGGGAATATACTTCAGAGATATTTTACTCATAAGAATTTCCAGGGGTACCAATAATTGTGGCCAACATGCATTGGAGAAAAACATTTACTTTATCATGAGATTTTCTCCCCACTTCCTGGTGTTTTACTTCAATATTTTTGTGAATTTTGTGAATTGTTTTAATGAAAGATCAAAAGAATAAACGATGCAGATTTATTTTGACAGCCACCTTTGCTCAGATTTAGTGGAGGGCACAGTAAGTATATATATATATATATATATATATATATATATATATAATACATTTATTTATTTATTTTTTAAACATACATGATTAATGCTTGTCAAGATGTGAAGAAATAGTAGCTTCTTGCAAATATTTGAAGGATAAAAAAAACAGTTCACTTGCTCTCTCTGTATGTCTCACACAGGTTAAATGTGTGAATTCCATTTATTACTGAATTCTTGACTTTAATTATTGTATTTCTATAATTCTTGGTTTGGGCTCAGAAATGTGTGGCGAAAGAATCTTCAGATCGTTGCTGTTTAATGTTGGTTGGCAAAAAGTATTCAGTGTGTTGGCACAACTAAATACGTGTGGCTGAAGTGGCTTCGGACACAACTGAAAGTTCAAATTTATTGGCACATTTTTATTGGCAGGGAATAATGACATTCTAACTGAGGAAAAAACAAAAAAACATTTATTGTTGGGCAAATATCTTTCCCCGGTGTAAATTGATTCATAGGAATACATTGTTTCTGTTCAAAATCTTATTTATGTTTAGCCTGAATATTTGCACTTAACTTTAGAGCCTGATTGTGTTCTTAATGGTAGGTGTATTTTCAAGTGTACTTGTAACAAAACACACAGGATTATCTGATGGCCTTGATGCTGTTTTAGAATTCTTTTAAAAATCTTCAGTTACTCCTCTGCAATTACTGTATAAAATATCTGTTGGATTGTCACTATTCAGAGCCACTCCACTCAAGCCAAATCAAACAGGCTCAACTAGGATCATATTCATACGGAGACCACTCGTGCGTACAGTATGAGACATGATTAGTAATTCATAATTCTTAGCCATGTCTCAGCAGAATTTCTACAAGCTCTCTTTCAACAAGCTCCATGGCGGGCTAGGTGTCAATGAAGTCTGGTTTCTGTGACGTTCTGACTTGAGGCTTTCCATCCCGAGACGTGTTCCGTCAGGAGAGCGCAAAGGCACCTGAGATAGTAAGACTTAGAGGTTAATGTATTCTTTGACGCAGGCAAATTAGCGCAACAAAAATAGACCAATTGACCCCATTAATTTCTTCTTCCACAATTATCCCCAGGGCCGGAGGAATGAGGCTAAACAATAAATCACAATTAAGCCTAAGTCAGCTGTGTTCATTAAGCTTCGTAAGGACTAAATCTGCACTCTTCACTCTGGGAGATTTGCTAGCAGAAGTATGGGTCACTTAGATGCAGAAGTAGTTGGTGAATTGATGAAGATGGTCTGGAGAAGTGTGCGGATTGATTAGTGTGTACTAGACTTTAGAGAGACTTCTAAAGTGGAGATTTGGCGCAGGTTGAAATAACTCTGCCTAGATTTGGTAGGTGTCTTTCTTGAATTTGTAATTTGTTTGCAAGTATTTATCTTTTTCTGAAACATAAAGTCCAGGAGAAGGTTTATTTATTTATTTTTGTATTTATTTATTTATTTTTTTAATCTAAAATGATGTTCCAACACTGGCAGCAAAAAGTGAATATGAGATCTTTTTTTTTTTTTTCTCCCAGAATCAAAGCAATTTCTTTAAGTCTTTGAAAGTACAACCCGCTTAAACGGCATGCGCAAAATGTGAGACTTTTTTCTTGCTTCTCAGATTAAAAGTAGCTGTTTGCTTTTGATGGAAAAGAACCATTGAATAGAGTAAATAGTGTTCTCAATTTTCTCACTGTTCATTAACACTAAATTAATTGATAACAGACTTTGTCAAGGACAACCTACAGAGATTCTTCCATAAGTTCAATATCCTGTGTACGTTTAATCACTTTCTCCAGAACATAGAGTCAACACTTTTTAAAGATGACAGAAAATTGCTCTTTGACCAGACCTCTGGAGATACATGTTGCTGTAATATTAAGGTTTAATTGCCATTTCCCACCACACAGCCAAAAGCAACACAATCTCTCTGAAAGAAATACATTAAAAAAAATAAATAAATAAGATTTATCCACTCAAAATTTAAATGCAGTATAAAATTAAAATGTATTAATTGAATCCAGATCTAAATCAGTTTGTTGTTCCAAGTGTTCTGAAGATAATTTCTACTTGATCTCATGACGAAAACGTACCTGTGGGAACTTTTTCGCAAGATGTGAAATACGTACCAATGTCGCTGCAGTTTCCAACAGAAATCAACACTATAGGCGGTAAAACAGCAAACACTTGTAATCGTTTTCATGCACAGTTATGATTACAGCTCCATGTTTTGCTTTCTGGACGTAACAAGCTTGCTCGGTAGCTCATCCCGTGAAAAACATAACTCACGATGAAAGAGCTGAAAGATGAGAAATGAAAAAACAAGCTAAAACGGCATGCTTGCAATTGCGTTTTTACGGAATATTTGCTTTTGTTCATACTATCGGGTAGGTTTAAGTGTAGTACAGATGGTACGTTATTTTAAAACATCCTGGAGCATTAGAGTTATAGCGTCACTCAATGGTCATTTCAAGTCAGATCTGCGATGTCACCTACAAAACCAACGTCACATAAAACGTACCATATGTACGTTCATCTGTTCCGGGGGAAAAAAAAAAATACTTGGCGCCACCCAGTGGACGTTTCACATCAAATATGTCACGAAACGTACATGGCAGTACGTATTTCGCATCTTGCGAAAAAGTTCCCACTGGTACATTTTCGTCATGAGATCAGGTTGGATAATTTAAACTAGAAAATTATTTCTGCCCAACAGTTTTTTTTTTTTTTTTTTTTTTTTTAATGATAATAGTAGCAGCATTAAGAAAGAAAACATCAGACCACTTTTGATTATTAATGTTGTCATCACTTGCATATGAAAATTACACAATTTAGTTTCTTCTTAATGTTATCTTTCCACTCATTGCTGAAGGACGTACATCAACAGATTTCAGGAAACTAAGCGAAGTGCAGCTACATTTGTAGAAAATGTTCTGGTGGTTTCACTTATTCACCGACATCTTGATTTCACATTTTGACCAAAGCATCACAAAATGAAAATTACCACCACCCATCGCGTCTAATGCCTTTTCTCATCGCATAATTCTCTAAACCCTTTCAACATGCATTCAGTTGTTCTCTGACGGCAGAAGCAGTGGCGCCTGTTCGTTTAGAGGAATAAAAAAAGGGAGAGGGAGGGATGAGTGGAAAGGAACCCACCTCAATCAAGAGGTCCATTCATAATTGAGGAGGGGAGAGATCTGTGCAGCAGGTCAAAAAACTCTACTGCATAATTGAGGAGCAGCTAAAGCTGGAGTGGCTCCGTGGTGGCACTCTGCAGCCATAAAAAAAAAAAAAAAAAGTTCCTGAGAGGCAGTGTGTGTGTGTGTGTATGTTTGTGTGTGTGCGTTTGGTTGAACCTTGCCATGTCTGTGACCCAGCTATCTTGAGTGCACAGTGTAGAGTCTTTTAAACGACACATTCTAGAGATCTTTGAAGTATTATGATTAAGTTTACATGCACAAACTGACAACGATTATGCTTAATAACCTGACAATGTCATGTAAATGCATTAAATGGGCTCTTTTATTGGGTAAAGGTCATAAATAATTTGAACAAACCCCATTTGGCACAACTAGATTTAGTTAACTGTCAACTATCAAAAGCTCTGACTAAAACAAGGAAACAGTATTTACATTAGATTTTGAAAACCAGTTTAAGTAAAACTAGTGTGCAAAAATCATTGTGTGCCAATTCAGCTTTGTTTTTACCTTTACCTGCTAAATGTTGACCTAAGAAATTTTCAAATGGTAACAACTAAATGAATAGGTTTAATAGGCATCTAAATTAATATATTTTAAGTCCAATAGTAATAATAATAATAATAATAATAATGTTATTATTATTATTATTATTATTATTATTATTATTTGTTGTTGTTGTTGTTGTTGTTATCATCATCATAATTAACTAAACACATTGGAAGAAAGAAAGAGAAGTGGTGATCATGATGGATAGTTAGTTATTTAGTTTCTTTAAGTATGACACAACTTAGCATTTTTACTGCTCCATTTATTTCTCAGTTGGCAAGAATGATTTCAAATGCCAAATCTGTCTTGTGAGCAGACGCTCTTTTGGAAGATGCCATTTCTCATGACTGCAGAGTGATGTTTTTTTTTTTTTTTTTTTTTTTTTCTGGGGGCTTGTGGATGCCCTGTATTTGACCCTGAAGGGTTGAGTCATGTCTGTTGGTCCTCTTCATCTGAAAGGCTTGGAAAGCCTTCCTCACCCTTTCACAGCACTGTCACCTGTGCTCGAGAAAGTGAAAGTTCAGCTTGTGCTACAAACGGTGAGTCAGTTTGCCTGACACCTTCACCATACTGTTAAATTATGGATTTACATTCCTCTTCCTCAGATGCCTAAGTGACTCGGCACCAGCAAGTCAGTAAATACATCTCCAGTTCTGGGAGTTTCTGCCAAAAAAGAGAGGCAAGGAAAGTTGTCAGGAGGTGGAGGGGAATTTCCATACAGAGCAATTGGCTGTCAGAATTGTCTGTCAGTTGTTTTATTTATTTATTTATTTCTTTTCTCCCCCAATCCCTACTTACTTCCAGAGTTGAACCCAGTTGCACATTTGCTAAGGGTTAACTCGACGGAGAACTCTTTGGATACAGTTCCTGAAAGGTTTCTGCCATGCATATGTAGTCATGGCAGGGATGATATGCGAATATGTGTGTGTATGTATGTGTGTTGCTGTCTATATGTGTGTATGTGAGGGTGCATACGTGTTTGCTAGTGTGTGACTGCAGTCAGGCCACTCAGTTTGCTGACATGTCCCTGTAGCCTCTCACTCTATCCAAATGCCCCCAGTAGTGCATATTTATACATATATTAAAATCAGGAGTGAAGCTAGTCTTCAGCAATAAGCCACAGGAGTTAGCAGTCTCACCATGCTTCTCCAGGTGATTATTCACAGTATACATTAAGAAAATGGTTTTGTATTATGTTTTCTAAAATGTTGTTCAAATATGCAAATGGGGCATTATCTGATTAAGTACACACTGATTTGCAAAAAATTCCAGAACCAAAATCTGAACATAAATCCATGTTCAATTTTTGTTTCTTTGTTTGTTTTTCATTTTGTTGACATACTAGAGTTAAAATTTTTTACATAGGGGAGTTTGGATATCTATTTGTATAATTCCATAAATCAGAAAATAGTCAGAAAATAGTCCATCAGAAAGAAAGAAAGAGAGAGAAAGAAATTCACATTGTTTTTAAGAACAATATGTTGCATAAATCAGGTGAACTATATATAATTCAATATACAAAAACTTTCAGAATATTGCTGTAAAATTTGATGTATGTAGAAACATATGCTAAAGTGGAGATTTCTGGCACGGTGCAGGAGAAAAAAAAAATTGAGAAAATGGCCTTTAAATATATGTATTGTAATTAAAATCTAAATACACAAACACTTAAATGCATATTTATGTTTTCTTTTCACTAGTCTTAAAAAAATACATTTTATGGAAGCAAAATAGCCTAAAAATTCAAAACAAACCAATCAATAAAAAAAAGAAAAGAAAAAGAAGGTTTTGACTGTAGTGTCATGCCTTACTGTAGGCCTATTTTTTTTTTTCTTGTCTGTCTTTACTCTGCTTTGAAAATATTTCATCATCTATATGTTCTTCTTTGTGACCCACAAGCTCAAGGTCTTATTGAAGACATGTGTTCACTAATAAGAATAACTGTTTAAATATTTTAATTTATACCTGACCTACAAATGAAAACTCTATGGGATGATATGATTTAAAGAGGGAAATATATGTTAACGTATTGTAGTTATGGACGACTGCAAAGGTCATGGATATTCTCCATGGGATAGTCCTTTTTTTCTTTTTAAACTCAAAATAGTTCAATGTGAAAAAAAAAAAAAGTGCCGTACTTTTGACTCCATTTACCATCCTAGGTCATGAAGAGAGACATTAAAATATTTTGTGTGTTCAAATGTAAAACATTTTTTGTTTCCTGAGCCAGTCACGAGTATAGGCTGTTCCTTGAGTCATATCTCTGCATTTAAACTATTGATTTGTTGTGTCAATGCAACACCAGTCATAATTAGGGCATAATTAGGGTTATGAAATAAGATGCTTCTTTATGACAATGTGTCCCTTCAGCAAAAAATAAATAAATAAATAATTGTTTGAGATTTCTGGCACCCTCCCAGTTTGTGCAGAATACTTCTTCTGTCAACATCTTCATCATCTTCTCTACCAGCACAAACTGCATGTGTCATTACAAGAGTGAAAATGTTTTTATTCACCAGTTGCTCGAAATGTTCCATGACTATTTAAAAGATCACATATGTGCATTTACACAAATAACAGTCTTGACATCAAAATCCTGATCCTGTAGGTTAATAGGGAGTGAGGAACCAATGAGACAAAAAAAAAAAAAGAGAAAGAAAGAAAGAAAGGGAAAAAAAGTGTACAACTGTCATGACGACTCAAATCTGTTTTGCCTCCTTCTGGCCCACAGAACATTCTAAGAAGCATCTAATGCTTAAATGGGGTCAGGAGAAGGTTAAAAAGCGCTACATGAGCACAATCATGAATATTTGAACTGCTGACTTGAAAAGACTTGCAGTGTTCATGAGGGAGGTGGCTCGTGTCACATCCTTTTCTCTTTCCCGCCGCTGAGCAGCACTTGCCCTCACAACCGCAGGATTTTAGCCTCTGTGTTGGGTGGATATGAATACCCCCCTCAACACACGGCTGTCTCTGTAGCGTAATGCTCACACCAAATATTCTATTCAGAGGCTAGTTTCCATAATGTCTGCTCAAAGCCTTCAAAGACAGATGCTGAAAATATGCAGGATTTCAGTTTACGCTTTAGTACTGCTGCTACTGCTGATGACTGTTATCAGTTGCAGATGTAGTACAAGTAGGTTGACATCTACTTTTATTATTATTGTTATTATTATTACTCTGTAGCTTTTTACAACAGCACCATTTGATTTTCCATATAAGATAGGCATGTGTTTTAAAATTCATTTTAAAATTTTTGGAATAAAACATGTTTGTCTTGCTATGGCTAAGTATATAGCATTGTATATGTCCACAATTAAATACGCAGAGTTTATTATTATTATTTGTAAAAGTTACCAAATTTGGGGCTAGATTTGTCTACAAATTAGTAAATTATTGTCACGCAATATATGTTGAATTTGATTATTTCACTTTTATGTTATAATCCTTCTAATTATTTAAATGTAGTAATCTATATTGTTATTGTAGGATTTATTTATTGTAAAATTTTTAAAGCTGAGACAAAGAGTAAAATAATACAATCTGCTGTATGCATAAAAGACATGGAAAATTAACGAATGATAATAATAATAAAATTCATTTTTGGGAAAAAAAAAAGTTTGTCTTGCTAAGGCTAATGTAATATAGCATTTTATGTATCCACAATTAAATTATTATTATTATTATTTATTAATTTATTTATTTATTTGTAAAAGTTACAAAATTTGGGACTAGATTTGTCTACAAATTAGTAAATTATTTTCACACAATATTGCATTTGGATAAATTCACTTTTATGTTATGATTCTTATTATTGTTTAAATGTAGTAATCTATATTTTTGTGGTAGGTTTTTATTTATTTTTCAATTTCAAAGTCTAGGACAAAGGGTAAAAAAATACAATCTGCGGTATGCATAAAAGACATTGAAAATTAATAAATGATAATAATAATTAATAATAATAATAATAATAATAATGAAACACAATATATAATTGCCCTCAGTTCTTTTACGGTAATTTTTTTTTTCAATTACATTAATAATTGAAGGTGTTATATACATCATTCAGTAAATCCAGCCCTAGAAGTGCATTTTTTCTGGTGAAACAGTTTTACATGTGGTAAGTGCCTTAAGTTCCTCAGTGAATCTGGAGAATAGCTCCATTAATCAGCGAAAGGTTATTCTCGCCATTTTTCAATGTCTATAAATTAATTAATATAACACTTCACAAGAAACTCTTTTAATATTGTCTTTAAAACATTCTCTAAAAGCATATAGTGATCCTAGTATGCTCTTTGTTCTATGTTTGTGCTTGTGTGTGTTCTTGTATTTATATTACTTTAGCAGAGAGATTTTTCGGGCTGTGATGAGTGCATCCTGAACCAGTCTCTAAAGAAAATCTGGGTTCCGCTCAATTGTCCGCTCCTGGTGCGATTCAGAGTGAATTTCCTAACAATAGCTTCAGCGCTCCAAACTTCTCTTTCCCTGTCTGTCACAGTTTCTAAACAGGCACATCTGGTCCAGGCAGAGGAGCAACAAACATACAAACGACAAGCACAGGGATGAGATTAGCGATGAGGAAGCTGTTAGTCATGGTGTGTCCCACAATAACCCACCGCTCTATCTTTACTGTTAGACGTCCCGCCTGCTCCACAACATTATATACACATTTAATAGAGACTAAAATAAATGTCGGATAAAGACTGAAAATGTTTTAGAACCATTATAATAATTAGAAACATGATTTTAAATCAGGTGGAATATCTCTAACTTTTCTCCAGTCCACACATTCTTTTGTAATTCAAGTATGAACTGCAGTACGTAGATTCAGGGTAAGAATCACTTAATCCATATTATCTGAAGTGCCTACATCTCTTTCATTTGTTTATTTATTTCAATACTGTAACTAACATACAGATTTCTGTTTGCCTATATTTCTAATGAAGTCGATTTTGTTGAAGTGCACTCTACTCTTCCACTATTCCAGTATGTTGACTATGCATAATGATGATGACTGAAAGTAGTAGAGGAAAATTAGTTTGAACTCTCTGACTGCCTCGCAATCTCTTTTATGCTCTTGTTGCATACCCTCTTTCACTAACAAGATGTACAGAATTTCTACAGAAAATGTGTAATAGATTTTATTTTACAAGTTGAGGTGACATTGTAATTGTGTGTTGTCTGATTAGAAATTTGGACATGCACTTTTATTTATATACAAGTATATACAAATATAAACAAGCTTTTACCACAGGCACATTGACCTTAAATGTAGAAAAAAAAAAAAGTAAAGATTTTTTAAAAATGTTTATCTTAATCACTTTATTATGAGTAATTATCAATCAATCAATCAATCAATCAATCAAAAAAAAAAAAAATATATATATATATATATATATATATATATATATATATATATATATATATATATATATATATATATATATATATAAAACACATTATTATTATACACAGGGAAAATCAATTATGCAAATGTTTTGGACATAACACAAATTAGCATTAGCTTTGTCAACTATTCTGCATTTTCTAACAGATTGATAAAATGATATAATTATTTTAAACCTATCAAATAGCTCAAATTAAATAGTTGAGTTCAAAATTCAAACCTCTTTGTGGCAAGTTGTTGTAGATCCATCATTATGTGATTTTATTTCTTTAACACAATTTTATTCAGTTATCAGAAAATTCAGAATCAGATCTGGAAACATTTTAAAGAATATGCAGCACATTAAATTGTTTTCTTTTAATGATGGAGGAAAAATTAGACAATTTTCGATAAACTCAATGCTTCACTATGTATAGATAAAAGCCAATCATTTCATCTTTTTCTCTCACTCATGTTTAATTTGCTTTCAAGAACATTAAAGTGTACCTCTGAATATAATAAGTATAAACATGTTTTACTATTGACATTCTTGTAGCGTGATAGAAATGAGATTCTCAGTAGGTATGAAATGCCATCAGCACTTGAGTGTGGAGTATGGTTGTCGTAGAAAGAGAAGATTTGTTTTAATTATTTTGGAAAATATGAGTTTCATGTTTGGAGAATTGTGCCAAATGACCCAAATCAGATTTATAATACAAAATGGGTTATAAAAATAACTCCTTTACAAAGTAACTTGTTTATGGTAGGGAATAAGCTAAATTTATCATAGTTGTATACCCTTAAAAAAGACAGGAAAGGATGAGTCCTTTCTAGATAACCCGGAGAATCAAATTGCTGTAAAAGTCCCAAAAGAGGCATGTTTAGAAGAATCCTAAGTGCATAACTTCCTAAAAGTTGTTCCCAGACCTGTGCAGATGAACGCGTCTTTCGTCAGCAGGGGATAATAACCAGACTGGTGCGAGACGGCGCCCCCCTGGAGAGCCCACACTGATTGATTCAGGAAAATGTTTAAACAGATGATACCTGAGGGGACGCAAATAAATTGTGGTATGGGTTCTTATTTGTGGAAGGGATCAATACCATTCGAAATGAGTTTGGGACCCTGTGTGCCTTGTCTAGTGGTTTAATATAGAGGAGGTGAAGTGTCTGCATTGGAGTCGGACAGACAGCGAGAGAGAGATAGAAAGTGCACTCAGACCCATCCTAAAGGGCACCAATCAAATCTGTGTTTTACAGCGAGTCAATCATCACCCGTGTTTTTATTTGAGACCGTAAGCTGCAGCCACTTATTTGAAGTTGCGGTATCAAAACTTTGTTTTCCTCTTAGGTGTAATCTGCTGCGATTTATGAACAAACAGGTTTCTGGTTGGTCAGAGTGCCTGCGATTTTTATTTATTTATTTATTTTTTTTTCTCTCCTCTGAGATTATGCTGAAACTGTGTGTATGTGTGTTTTTTTGTTGAAAGATAGGACAGTAATGGATCAGATTACATCTTGCTGAAGCGGGCCGGCTGTTTTTATTTGCTTTTGCAAACAGCCAACATCTGCTATCCGTGTGCCCAGTTGAGTTTTTTTTGTTTTTGTTTTTGTTTTTTGTTTTTTGTTTGTTTTTATAACTTTCCGCTTTCTGTTTCTGTTCTGTATCTCACTGCTCTTTTCATGTATTGTATTTACTAGAATAGTCAATCAGTAAAAAAATCTAATCAAATAATTATATGATGTGATGAATGATTAATCAAATGAATGTATTTGGTAAGAAAATCCCATAAATGTATAATTAAAAAAAAAAATAACTCAAATGCATTCAATTATTGTTGCAGATGAAATCTTTGAACAAACATAACAAAAGTGTCTTTAGAAGTCAATACATTATTTCAATTAGCAATTAGCTGATTTTTTTTTTAAATCAGTTTGAATTGTTTCTTTATGTACACATGCACATTTTGTTTGCTTTCAAAAATATTAAAGAGTACTTCTGAATATAAGCATAGACGGTTTACTATTTACATTCTTGTAGTATGATAGAAATTAGATACTCAGTAGGTACGAAATATCATCAGCACTTGAGTGTGCACAGGAATATGGATGTTTTGAGATTTGTTTTAATTATTTTGGAAAATATGTCTTTGGCTATTGAGCATATTTGTATTTTGCTGTCTCACATTTAAGTGGCACATTTTTTTAAATATAAAAAAGAAAAATTGTGATAGCAGTTGGGTATGCACTGACTTTGTATTCACAAAAACACAAAGGTGGTGCTTGACCTTGAATTGCTTTATGGTTTGAAAAACCTATTACAGGACTTTGTTTGGGTCAGCAAAGATGATTAATTACTTGATTTTTTGCCAATTTTTAAATTATTAATCACGCTAATTTGCTTCTTCTTCTTCTTCTTCTTCTTTTTACTGTTGAATAATTGTTTTCCTCTCTTTATTTGTTCATTACAGAAATGCATCTCTGTTTGTCAACACAGCAGTCTGACCATTAAGCACCGTTTGAGAGCAAATGCAAGAGAAGAGGTAAGCACTCATTTCTCATAAAACCTTGAAGACATACTTGTTTTTGTTTTTTTATTATTGTTGTTGATTTTTTTTTTCCTAATACCACTTTTGTCAAACAAAATAGACATAGTGTTGATTTTTCAAAACCAGTCATTATCCTTTCCTCGTGTATAAGTGGGCCACATTTTAGTTGGAAAGTTGGTGTCAAATTTTGTGACTTAGTTTGTCTTCGGTGCTTATAGTGCGCTCCAGGGCTGTTCCCTCTCTCACACGTTCAGACATGATGAGTATCAATAATTCATAGGGACTCGTGCTGACCCTGCCTTTAGTGACCTCTGTCATGTCCTGCCTGCTGCTACTTTATAAATAAACATCTGTTCATGCCAGGCTTTCGACTGTCGCTCATACAGGATGTGTGTGTGTGCGCTCATACAACAGCCTCTCGTTTGGAAACCCACCATATATTCCCTGTACAGTGCACTTTTGTTTCAGCTGAGCTCAATAAAGAGCTTTCGTAACTTAAACTTAAAAAGTCATTTTTTAATTGTCTTGGATTTTTTTATGAAATAAAATAATTTGATTTCAGGATATAATAAGTTTCAGATCTGAAAATTTACTTCTCTGTCCATTGAGGCTAAGCTGCGATAACAGCTCTTCCCGAATTCTTTAAATTTGAATTAGAAAACATTGACATCCACATTTAGTATTCTACAGCTTGGCTACAATATCACACTTTTTATAAATCTCATTCTTACTGGTGCCTATGTGCCTGTTAAATTATGTCCAATCTTAAGTGTCCTCTCATATTCTTAAATGACACACAATGTCATTTGTACAGTATGATGCAAATGAACACATGGCCAGAGTACCATGTAAGCTCACAGCCAATCAGCTTTAATTAGTTGAAAAGTTTTTTTTTGTTTTGTTTTTTTTGTTTTTTTTTCCCCTCTAAAACAACCATTTTTAATTGCAATTTTAATTGTGTAATCTAAGACTCGGGGGAAAAAAGTTAATGTCAAGTTCGCACACCTGCAACACATAAAAAAAAAAAAAAGAAAAAAAAAAGAAGCGACCTGAACATGTATGCTTGGTTGCCAGACATTTCAGTTCTCAGTTTTCTCAGGCCTCATTTTAATTGCTTTTTTATTGACGAAGCTAAGTTATACAAAAAGGTGTAAAGGTTTGTGTGTGTATAAAAGGCAGCTTTATCTTTCTTTTTCTTTGGTCGAACTTTACAAGGCACTTCATCTAATGAAAGTTTAATTTAACAAACAGAAAGAAAACAGTAAATTAAATACGCAATAAAGTAATTCATTTTTGCAAACAATTCCACATCTACAGTTTTTTTTAGACCTCTACACACCTTAGCTCTTTAAAAGCTTGTAAAATCTCCATACATCCTCAATGTTCTGTGAGCGGAGTTAATCAAAGCTCGTAAATCACGTCCATGGGCACTTAGAACATTAGGCATGCAGAGGCAGTCACCCTTGTGCAATTAATGGCAATTAAAGTTATACTTTTATGATGTCTTCTACTTGCACTACAAAGGAGTAATTGCTTTTTACAGCTTTTAAGTCGCTCATTGTCTTTTACAGTGACCCACTAGTTATGAGGGATTCCCAAAAAACAGGTTTTCAGGGGTCTACATGCGCATTACTGTAATGGATTAATAACCAGTGTTTGGTCAGCAGCCAAATGGCTTTCCTTTCTTCAGCTGTTTTTTCCCAGAAGAATTTGTCACAGTGGTTCAGGGTTCCCCACGTACAGCTCTAACCGAGCTTTCTAAATGTACTGAGGAGAGTCAGTACTGCCTAAAAAACAAGACTCAGCACTGGACTTGTGTTTGAGGATTTCTGTTTTTTAATTAGAAATACTGTGTCAGCACTCTCTGCGGCCTACATTTTCTACAGTCTTTTTTTTCCAGTATTTTTAGGCTTGTTAATTTGATGTTAATTTAATGTGATTAATTTTTAAAACGCAATTAATGGTGCCCCCTGACCCGTGTATAAAATCTATGATAAGGGATTTTCTCCAGATTGAAGTGCCGTATTAATGTTTCTGTGGATACACAGTCAGCGCAGCCCACAGACACCGTGCCTTGGCAAACTATTCTTACACAGAGCAGGCTTTAACCTTGATGTTTTCTCTCATTCTTGCTCTGGACTTTCTCTTTCTTTCATCACTCTCATAAGCTGACTCTAGAACTAATGCCTGTCCATGTCTTTTCATTCACTCAGTTTATCCATAGCCAGGGTTTTATTTAAATCCACAATTTTATTTTCTCCTTAGAACTCTGTGGATTATTGCTTAAAGCTTGCAGAAGTTTAATTTTGTGATGAACATTTAATATTAAATATCAAAAATAAATAGACAACATTGACAAAATTATTAATGATTAAAATACATTAAAAAAAAAATAAATAAAAGGCATTGCAAAATGGTTGACATGTTTACAAATTAAGCATAAATGAAATTATCACTCATTAGAGGGACCAAATAATGATTTATAGTTATTACTAAACTAAAATTTACCTTAAAATAACTATAAGAGTATAAATATTTAATGGTTATTTTAAGGTATATTAATTTTAATAGGGTACAAATGTAGTTTATGGTCAGGTAACAGGTTTGAATGATGTACAAATATACTCAACATTTTTTGTAGTAGAAACCATGCGTTAAAAAGACTATTATTAAAAGATTATTATTATTAGTATTATTATTATTATTATTATTATTACTACTACTACTACTACTACTACTACTACTACAACAACCGTCCAAGCAGCCTTAGTTAAATACTTATTTTCAGATTCTTTTTACCATAATTATTCTGGCAGGTCCATAACACCATTTCAAATGTGTTTGTTTTCATAGCCAGTGGAACAATTACAGATGGGTCTGGAAGTTATTTTTCCTAACTCATTATCTCTCTATTTTTGCCTGTTTCTTTCAGTTTGATTTAGGCAGCCTCCACCTCTTTTAGTCACGCAAATATAGTGAATCAAATGGATTAGGATGAGGCAGCTGGGCTTCCATGTGTGTGACCAGCTACCTGAATTGAGACATCTGCTTTGGAGACAGTTTGATGGGAGATGAAACACATAGCAATAGGTGACTGAACGTGATAGTGCTTTTCATTTAATCTTTGAGCTGCTTACACAAGAAATGCAGCACAGCAACGCATTGAAACATGTTGCTTTTTGCTTTTATGTATTTACGGGATATATACTTATAACAAAGAGGCGTTCTTTTTGATAAATTTTTAGTGACATATTAGTGTTCAAAGTGTTCATACTCCGGCATACAGCTGCATCTGTATTTGTGTGTGTGTGTGTGTGTGTGTGTGTGTGTGTGTGTGCGTGTTTGAATGTACTTCTGCAAAGCCTTTTTCTTTACACAGTGCTGACGATGCAGTTGTGGTGGAGAGTTTATTGTTGCAGACTATTGAATAGAGACAGTTTTAGGGAGAGAGAATTGCTCAGATCTTCCCCTGAGAGGAGCGAGAAATACACAGAGACTGACAGAGCGAGTACGAAGTGAAATATAATAGACTTGGCCAGCGGTTCCTTCTTAGGACTTCGGTTGAGCATGTTAAACGTGTTCCCAGCAAGGACACATGTTGCTGTAAGCTTGCTGCTTCAATAAAGATACCCAGCAAACTCTCAAAGCCACCTCAATCATGATAGTTTCCCACTTTCCACAGACATTTGTCTCTTTTTAAAACACTGTGTTGGGGATTGAGGCACAATATTCCTGAATTCATCACAAATCTCTTGCTGACAGTCACATATAGTTTTATTAGCAATAGGAGGGCAGGTGCTGGTGTGTGAACACTTTCATCTCCTATCCAAAAACACCTTCAGCCCCTTTAAATGATGTGCTCTGTCAGCAGCCTATTGATTTTATATTGCAGATATGAAGTCTTCAGGTGTTCAAGGTTGACAAGGACGACTGTGAGCAGCCAAGTCCAATATTAGTCAACGCATCATCAAAGGGTGCGCTGCCTCATCAGCCAATCACAGTGCTGTTTCAAGAGGCACTTTGCAGGAGTGAAATAAAATTTAAAAGTTTCACATTTTAGTTCCGGGCAAAATACCTTCCCAGTAATTTTGGGGAGAGAGAAAGCAATGACACTCAAGCTGGTGAAAAACTATTTTTGGTGTAAGCTTGTAAAATTGGCATCTATTGTATATGCCAGTGGTCGAGTGGAAAAATTGAAAAGCTTCAGGAAAATGGCTGGTTTGTCAGGGACGGTTTAGAGTGGCACCTGTAAGGTGAAACAAATATCATCCTTGACACAGCGTGCATAATCATTCCTATAAACTCAGGGTCACGCCGAGTACCAGTTCGGAAGCATTTCTAGCGCTGACATTTCCACAGACTTACAGTACAATTTTGTCATGCTGTTTTTGTTTTTTCTGGATTTATATTAATTTATGACTTTTTTGAGATTGGGAAAAAAAAATGAAAAACTAACAAAGCACCTCTGCTGAAGTAGGGTTAGGTTTTCTACAGAGTAAAAAAAGAAACACAAACATGAAGATAAAGACCCCAGTTGCGCATAAAATCATCTTAATTGTGAATGCAAAGTTGAAGAATGTCAGCGTCCACGCAAGAGACTTTGTTTTTGAAGTTCCAGGTGTTTTTCTGCCTGATTATTGAATGAACACATGGGTATGTTCGACAAGATGACGAGATGTAATGAGTCCTGCGTGTACGATGTGAAAAGAAAGGCGCAACAAACAGGCAAAGTGGGTTCGTTAGCAGCCCAGGTTTTGTCACAGGGTGGGTGCTGACAGAGTGTCGGGGTTGCGTGGCTGAATTGACGATGGTGACGCATCATTAGCTTAGTGGGGTGAAATAATAGCGTGTGCCGCTGTTCCTTCAGCTTTGTTTAGCGTAGCGTCCTACCCTCCCGGGATGCAACATGGAGAAATAGGTGTTTCTCTCTCTACCAAGCGAATGTTTGCAGCCCTAACAAGACACCCAGGAATAGGAGTTTTATATGCAGCACAAACCAAGCACATTCCAGGGGCCCAGAGAGCCTCAGCGGCTCCTACTTGCTCCCCTGACACAGCGATTGATGCTCCAGTTACTTTCCTTTGCTTGAACCCTCTTACAGGAACAGCTGTCCCTGTATGAGCTTTATTTGCTTAAAACTAGTTCAAAAACAAAAACGTGACCTCAAATCATTTAAATAGCCTTAAATTGCTACCAAACAAGTTTGTTTGACACTCATTTGTTTCAGTTATAGTGAAATAATCCATTATAGTGGCTCTGGATATGAAACTAGGCTTAAGATGTGAATATAATATTTGCACAAAAGGCCTGTATGTGTTGCCTGTTATTTATTTATTTATTTATTTATTTTTTATGTATTCGATTTCCAACCCAGGCTTATACGTGCCTGTGGCAACATATCTGCAAAATGATATTGCATTCCTGTCATGTATGTTTTGCGACACTTTCAAAGTGAAACGTCTAGTGCTAAAAGCTTGTTCAGTTTTATTCGAAACAGATAAATGCAAATCTGGAATGTTGGTCGTTATATGCATTGTGGCAGTTCAAAAATGAAGAGACGCTAAAAGGTTAACGTTCTATCGTGTTTGAAGATATCGTACCATCTACTCAAGACACTACCCTAAACCTAACCTGTAGTGATAAAAGCAAGCATGAGATAAAATGCAAATGTGACTCGTGCTTCACGGGACTCACACCTGAGTGCTCTACATCATAAGTGCATTAGAGTACCGGGTGAGATACCAAGCAAGTTTACTATGTCAGAAAAGCCATACAATATGGAGCTGGTTATGTAATGCGAATGTTAAATTTTTTTGGGTTACAAATGATGAGTGGTATACATGTTTTGAGGTCATAACACCATATTGTGCAAGAACACCACACAAAAATAAGTCTTTATTAATCCATAATCTGCCCCGTAATCATAATTTGTGTGAAAAGGAACAAAAGTTGTTGACATTTTACTGCCTCTAGTGTTCATTTCAGCTGGAAACTGTTGTTTTTCATTCTGGAGTAATTTGCATTGGAAATAATATCACTAATCATTGATTCTTTTCCTCCCAGACAACCTCTTATTCACAGTAAGATTATATTATATGTGCTTGATAATACTTGTATAGGGAAGCAGTTTGAACAGTGACTATGCTTTGAGATGTTTAAGGTGAGAGCTAATCTGTAAGAGTATGTGTGCGTGTTGACAGTGTCACTGTCAGCTGAGGGATGATTCCACTGCAGCTGTAGAGAAGGAATCTCCATCTTTGTGACATCTCTGGTTCAACATCAATCACATCTGTGTAGCACAAGCACTCACTGACAGATACACGCTATGGCACAAATCATATATTTTTATGATTTCCCTCTCCACATAGACAATTTGGGGGCAAATTCATTAAACAGTTCCACCAGTTCTGCTTTATTCACTAACCACAACATTTTGGACATTTTCTAGCAATTTTGGCAGCAGTAATCCATCAGATGTTGATCAAATGATGGAGAAGAGCAGACATATATCAAAACACATGGACATAGATAAGTTATATTTCTGTACGTTAGACTTTATTCAGATGCCTGGCTTGTAGTGGTGGAGTAAGGCTGTACGTTGTAAAATTATAGCAGATCAAGACAGTCTGCTGCGTCATTTGCAACTTAGCGCTCAGAAAGTGCCAACAAGATGGGGAATTGCGTTGTGAAATTGCAATCAGCACTATTTGGCAGTTTGCACCATAACCTTGTTTTCCTAATTCCTTATTCATACTATGTGAATTCCCCTCTCAGTATCTAACACACTTGTGCAGTCACTAAGGCCCCATTTACCCCATTGCTAAATTGCACTTTTGGATCATGGACTGATTGGGCAGCTAGAAAACATTATATTCAACCAAGATGCATTAATGATACACTTGAAACTGATTGTTCAAACCTCAAGGGAGCTGGTCGGAGACACATTATTGATAAGTTAGTCAAGAGGAAATTTTCTTCAGGCAGTGTCAATGTCAGCAACATCTCAATGTCTTTCCATCATCTACATGTTTTGCTTGCGAGACCTACACAGTTGTCATGGCAAGCTTCACTTTGGCATGCATGCATATTTATTTATTTAGTGATGCAATGGTTCTTTGCTTGGTGGTGTTACAAGGAACAACATATTTTGGTGGAAAGAAGACCTCAATTTATAAAGTAAACTGAGAGCAGTCTTTTTCAGAATATTGCTTTTAAATCCAAGAATTTGAATAAATCTTATTATGTTGCATTTGATTTTTTTCTCTCTTTACTTAAAAATTCTTCTCAGATCTGGTTTCAATAAGACTTTTACAGTGACTGTCAGACAACAGATGATTATTCATAAGAATACAAAACTACATTTTGATTTGCTCCAAATAAAAAAAGTACACTGACAAACACCTTTTTGTCTACAAAACAAAGAATTAATTTATTATTTATTATGTCTTTATAATATGTCAAAATAAATAATTAGTAATCTCACTTCCATTGTTGTCTGTGTAATTCTGTCTCTCTGGAATCACTCTCTCTGTTCTTGTACATTTGCATGGGAAGCTGATGCATTTTGGCTGTAGATGTCATGGTTGACCCCCCAGGGTTTGTGGGGTTAAAATAGCAGCATGGCACAGTACAGATCTCTGTGGGTCATCCTGTGCCGGTGAATAACAGCCTGTCTGTTGATTGATGCTTACAGGACCATGTTATGATGAATAGGTTGGCTAAGTGAGCCATTTTCACAAATAAGAAGTTTATTTTCCACCGTTGACCTTGGCTTGTTGAATAATGCATGGCCAAGCAGGCTGATGTGTTTGAATGCATGACAAGCTACTGAGAGGAGTTAATTTGTATTAAACGCAAAAGGCCCGTGCTGTATTTAGTGAGTCCGGTGATGTGCCATCATCTGGAAATAAAGCTTTGACACCTCCAGTCATTACAACCAGCGTATACCAATAATTACTCCCCCTCTCCTCCCTCCTGGCCGCAGCTTTCAGCTCGCATTTTGCATGGTTTTGAGCGGTTTATTCACACAAGTCAGCCTTTCAAATCTATGGCGTGTTTAAACATCCTGTCATTAGCCATACCGGAGCTACGCGGCAGTCTCCAAGGCCCTGCTGTATAGTAACCATGGCAGCGTCCGGCCTCCTTGAGAAGGTTCCCTATTGGTTCTCATTCAAACCCTGTCCCAGCATGCCTCTCTCAAGAGCTATGCAGAGCAATCGGAGGTATGATTAGCTCTCTGTGTGCTAGCGATGGAAGCACAAGTTTGAGACAATTACTCAGTTCAACTTCAAGATAAGTCTTTCTCTCTGGGTTCCAGCACACTGTGCCCTTCACAAATGTTGATTAATGGCTATGAGCGGCAAAAGCAGAGGAAATTACTGTATGCCAAATTTGTCCACCGGCACTTATTTGTACTGTTTTAAAGTGGTTTGTGAAGCAGGTAGCAGTTTAAACTTTTGCTAGTGCTAGTTTGTGATTGTTACAAAAATCAGTTGCTTATTGAAGGCTAGTGAAATTTACCTGACTACAGACAGGAAGGACTTTAGTCAATTTGAGCTTCAATAAATGTCACTAAATATCGGTCTTTAAATGCAAGATTTTTAATGTGTTTCTGAAGTACTGGAATACTTGCAATAGTTCTACTTTAGCAAAATCAAATATACTTCAGTATATCTTTAGTTGGAATTCAGCACTACTTCTGCGCAATTAAAGTGCATTAAGTACAAAATTAGTTGTTCCAATTTAGCAGACTTTAAGTATGCCAGTTTAATTTTTATTAAGTACATGATTATGTAAATATATTTGTAGTATACTTAGCATGAAATAAATGTATTTCAAATACAATTTAGTATTCATTTTTCACTAGGGACCTTACCTTTTGATTGAAATCCTATTTACAATTCAATTCAAATTCAAAAACTCAGGCAAGCATTCCTCAATTTACCTCTGAATGGCAATAGCACACCTACAATTGTTGTAAGTGAGGGTTCTGTTCAAATAAATAAATACAAAATGTTAGTGCCACGCTTCACACTTGTTTGTGCAGCACTGTTCAAATTGGTTCATACTGCACTGTGCAGTATGCAGGTAATTGCTGTGGCACAATTTTGTGGCTTCGCATAAGCAACAGAAAACTGCAACATATAATCAAAAAGAGTTGGGTATTTTTATAGTCACAAATAATCACAATAAATAATGGGTCGAAGGTTGGAGACCTAAAGTGTCTTTAGTTTTGGAGTTCTTGGTATTTCACTTCTATGAAAGATTTTTACTAGTAAGAATTTAATGGAGTGCTAATGTTTTTGCTTCTTGGATTTCTCTCTCTACATAATTCTCTACATCCTTCTGTCTCATCTAGCCAAAAAAGAGAAAATTTTATAGTCACAAATAATCACAATAGAAAAGTTAAAGCAAATTGCCACTATAAAGTCACAGTCTAGAGGCCTAAAGTGTCTTTAGTATTGGATTTGCACAAGCAAGTTTGAAGTCTAATGGGTCAGCTCCACTAGTTAAGGATGTTATGAAAGTAAAGCAGAAGATCACAGGAGATGTAGTGAAAAAGTGGGGAAACCGAGAACCAGCTCGTTGCGTGAGGTGAGGAACTTGAGAGTTGTCTCATATGAGATGGTATCAAGCAAAGTGACACAGCCAGGCTGTGGGTCACGTCAGGGGTGTTTGAGAACTGCTTTCAAAGTGGATCATGAAATCTTCTACAGAAAGTATGGTTTGCAGAGGATAGAGATCAGAAGTGTTAATCGTTGAATGGATGCACAATGAATTTGCATAGAATCTCATAGAAATGTATAATGCATACACCACTTGTGCATCTTTTCTTCAAAGATTACTGAATTGAAAACAAAAGAATCCAAAGATTTGCATCAAAAGTAATTTATTTGAACTTAAAAAAAAAAAATAATAATAATAATTTGGACCTGGCTGAAGAGGATTCTTTGTGAAGCCTGATAGGCAGACCAGAACAGTGAAGGCAATAGATTGTAGGAGTGATGGGCAATTTGTATTACAAGGGTATAGGTCATATGATCAGCATGTCAAAGTCCTCACTGTCCTCTGAATGGGCTTTTCCCCTGCACAAATGAGTTCAACTACTCTATGGACAGTAGGGGAGAGAGACAGTGTAACATTAATGACTCATGAAAATGAATTAGTGGGGCAGAGAAAAGGGAATAACGCCAGAGAAAATAATTAAAATAATTTGCTTGTGTAAAAGGGCAGAAGGGAATGTAAAAATCGAGAGGCTATGAAAAGTGAAGCTCTGGCCAAGATGAGCAATGTGAGGTTGCCATAAAAAGTGAAGAGGATGACGTAGAGTGAGGGAGAGAAAATTGCAAACAGAAAGCTTTGTGTTCGGAGAGACCTTTGCCACTTGTTGCAGGTTCTTCTATCTGAAGAGATGGTGAAATCTGAGGGAAGAATGGAAGGCTGCGGGTCACTTAGGAAGCGGAAGGCTGAAATAAGAACAATATTAATAGTACAGGGCTGAGACAGAAAGAAGAGAAAGCAAAGTGGGGTGGGAGGGAATGCACACTGAAGTACAGATTAATGGGACAGGGGTCTGAAGAGGATGTGAACCTGTTTCTCAGCTTTACTTTAGGCCTCCTCAAACTCTACCCTCATGACAGTAGCCAAACACTGCCAGCTTTCATCAGGCATGATTCAAATTGAGCACCCTTTCTTCGAGAGTGGCCATTCTTAAAGCATACTGTCCTTATGGTCAATATCTGAAGGAAAATTAGCCCGCACCCCAGAAAAAAAAGAGGGAGAGATAGAGAGAAACGTATTCAGGGTCTGTTTCTTTTTGAGTATTGATTTTGTCCTTTTCTAACTTCCCTTGAACATCATCAGGGTCCTTTTAAGCAAAGAAAACACAAATGTCAGAGGGTTAGAAAGGAAAGGAGGCAGGGGGAGAGGAATAGCGTGCAAGCGTGGAAAGTGTACATGTCGGGCTTGTAATTACAACAATGTGACATGTAATCAATGTGGATTAGAATGCATCGTCCACATTAGCTGTAGAGAGTGCATCTATTATGAGCTTTAATCAAAAAATGACAAATGTAAGAATGAGAAGCAAAAGGCAAAATTGCGGCCTGATATTTATTAAGATAGCTTCCTAAATTGCATTTGCCATTGTATGCGTCTCACTAGGGCTGTCGCGATAACCGCAATATCGCAATACCGTGCTACTGATGAGCATAACCGCAGAGGAATGCAACAACAGCGACATTTGCGTGTTTTCTTTTTCGTAAGGTTACGCCCTTCTCGTTTTACACTTCGTGCATGTGTACTGAATATTAGTGATGATAACATAATGTGTACCATGCTGATTTGTACAGAGGCTCAGTAAATTTGCACTTAAAAAGCCTAAACAGACAGCGAATGAGAAAGAGATCGACTGAGGGCGTGCGATTACCTGCGTCTGTCCTTCAGGCCGAGTCTTGTATATTTGTGAAAACAGGTTGTCTTGTCCAGGGAAAGCGAAATCTGTCTTAGCATCGATGCATTCCTGGTTAGCTGAGCCTTTAAAAGTGGCGCTCAAAGTTAAAATGATTTCAACAGCGCATTTCATTACATCTGTCTTTGAATGAATCAGCGTTTCTGAACGTGTAATTGAATGAAGGGTTTAAAGACTCACTCAAAGAAAGTCTCTTGGCGCCACCTTGTGGCGCAACAATGAAACTGCACTGATTGACAGCCCGTCTAGAACACGCAGGTGAAATATCAACAGAAAAAGTCTCGTCCATTCAGATTCGAGGATCAGAACTAACTGTTTCATTCATTCTCTTCTGTTTACTTCACTTCCTGTTTCAACGCGATTTAGTTTCGGTTTCTGAATATGACCTCGTTACATCGTAACACATACACACAGATTACACACACACACACACACACACACACACACACACACACACATATATATATATATATATATATATATGTGTGTGTATATATATATATATGCGGAAAAGTGATTTCTCGCTTACAAATTGTCCAGAATGCTGCAGCGAGGCTTCTTACCGGAACAAGAAAGAAGGATCACATTTCTCCAATCTTAGCATCTTTACATTGGCTTCCTGTAAAGTTCAGAATCGATTTTAAAATAGCTGTTTTTGTGTACAAGGCGTTAGCTGGCCTTGCAACAAAATATATCAGTGACCTTCTGATTGCTTACTCTCCTCAAAGAGCTCTTAGGTCCAGTAATCAGTTTCTCTTAACGGTCCCACATTTTCGCTGTAAAACCAAGGGTGGCCGGGCTTTTTCAGCTGCAGCCCCGAAACTTTGGAATAGTTTGCCTGTAAATGTGAGACTCGCTCATTCATTAGCTAGTTTTAAGTCTGCTCTCAAATCTTATTTGTTCTCCCTGGCATTTCTCAGTCTGGGCTATTTGGGGAGGCGGTCAACTCTGTGGTTAAGAAGTTTCGATCCGCCAAGTCTCAGTCAGCTGCCCTCAGGCAGTTTATGCCTAGGATGATGCGGGATTCCTCTAGCACCCCCTCCTCCTCCTTGTCCAGAAAGCGCTCCTTGGCCAGGAAGGAGCAGCATCCCGGTTCATCCGCCTCCGACCACGGTCTGGGGAGCCCGCGGCCGGCCATTGCTCCACCGGCGACCTCGCAGGCGGATTGAGCTGAAGCGGTCCGACAGGCCTACTGTTTCAGCTCCATCGAGTCGCTCCTGACTCTCATGTCAGGAAGAGGAGAGTTTCCCCCGAAACCTCACGAGGCTGGGCCAGACCATTCAAACGTTTCTGCCCGCCTCTAACACACTCTCCTCATTCAGTTCTGTCACATCCGCCCAGCGTGTTTTGGTGTGCAGCAAACGTCCATCTTCACTGTCTTTCAGCGTGGCAGTCGGGAGACGCACCAGGCTTTCTCCCCCTACCACCTGTTCCTTCATCACCCACGGCTCGCGTGATAGGAGACACGTGCGGTTCTCTCCCACAGCTAACAGGCCCCATACCCGTCGCTTTCCAGACCCGTACATCAGTCCCTGTGGACTCCCTCATCCTGCACAAGGACGCCAAATGCTTTCCTTCATGGTGGACGATGTCGCCCCCTCCAGACCTTTTCGACACCCTGACACAGGTATGTCCTCTAGACTGCAACACACTTCTTCCTCTATCGCATTTCTTTCACGAATGGGAGCGTCTACCAGGGGTATCGCCTTGGGTTCTCTACACAATTTTGTTCGGTTACACACTTCAATTTGGCCGCAACCCCATCCCCCCATGCTTTGATGGGGTTCACCTGACCGTAGTAAGCAGCGCCCCAAAGGCTTATGTGCTATGGCAGGGACTATCTTCCCTCCTCCTCAAGGGGGCAATAGAGGAGGTCCCTCCATCGGACCTAGAACAAGGCTTTTCAGTCGCTATTTTCTTGTTCCAAAGAGGGACGGCGGCCTACGCCCTATTCTAGACCTGCGTCGTCTGAACTTCTCCCTTTACAAAGTGAAGTTCAAGATGTTGATGCTGAGGGCTATTATGTCACAGATTTGAGCGGGAGACTGGTTTGTCACTGTCGACCCGAGGGCGTTCACAAAGTGCATGGATGCTGCTCTGGCCCCTTTGAGGCTCCAAGGCATTCGTGTACTCAACTACCTGGACGATTGGCTCATTTTGGCCCACTCCAGGGAGTTAGTGAGCCACCACAGGGATGTCCTCCTCCACCACATTCAAGCTCTTGGCCTCAGAATGAACACCAAGAAGAGTGTTCTCACCACTTCTCAACAAACTGTGTTTTTGGGAGTTCACTTGGATTCCGTTCAAATTCATGCCCGTCTGGCTTCTGGCCGGATTTCCAGCCTCAACGCATGTTTGGCCCACTTCAAGCTAGACCATCATGTCTCCGTGAGCACTTGTCACAGGCTCTTAGGCCTCATCCCCGCAGCCTCCCCTGTGCTGCCCCTGGCGCTGCTTCACATGAGGCCGTTCCTTTGGTGGATGAAACTCTCAGGGATCCACTCTACAGGACCAGCCACTCACCTAGTAAGGGTATCGTGCAGTTGCTTTCACACCCTTTCAATATGGCGGGACCCCCTCTTTCTCAAGAGTGGAGTCAGTATGGGTGCGGTTCACCGTCGCCAAATGGTCACGACAGACACATCCCTGACGGGCTGGGGTGCGGTCTTCGAGGGCAGACCGGCATGCGGAGTTTGGACAGGAGAGTTCCTCTCCTGGCACATAAACTGCCTGGAGCTGAGAGCCTTTAGGACTCAGGGCAAGTTTCTCTCCTTGAGAGCGGTTCTCGTCCCGGGAGTCTTGAACCTCGCAGCCGATTTTCTGTCGAGACAGAAGCTCAGGTCGGCGGAGGGGATGCTGAACCGCCAAACGGTAGCCCATATTTGGGATTTGTTCGGCAGGGCGGAGGTGGACCTCTTTGCGTCGCAGGAGTCGTCCCAATGTCCACTTTGATTCTCCCTGAGTTCCCAGCACCTCTGGGCATAGAGGCATTCACTCACCCGTGGCTGGACCTGAGGCTGTATGCGTTTCCGCCCGTCAAGCTGATTCCGGCAGTTCTGTGCAGGGTGAAGGAGAGCGGTGTCCGTCTCCTGCTTGTAGCCCCATTCTGGCCATCCCAGACGTGGTTCTCAGAGCTGATTCCTCTTCTGTATCGGCCTCCATGGGAGATTCCGATCAGACAAGACCTGCTCTCTCAGCTTCAAGGCAAGATATGGCACCCTCAACCCGAGATCTGGAAGCTGTGGGTATGGCCCATCGAGGGCCATACGTTTTGACTTCTGGTCTTCCTGCCGATGTTCAGGAGACTATCGCTAGTGCCAGAGCCCCTTCCACGAGGAGGCTGTACTCTTCCAAGTGGAAGGTCTTTGAGTCATCGTGTTTAGCCCATGCAGTGGACCCAGTCAGCTGCCCTATAGGTCCAGTGCTGGAGTTCCTGCAAGAAAAACTTGCGGCAAGGGCGGCTGCTACCACCTAAAGGGTTTATGTTGCGGCCATTGCCGCTCAGAAAGAGCTGGATGAGGTTCCTCTGGGAGACATCGGTTGGTCTCTGCGTTTATGAGTGGAGTCCAGCGTCTGAGACCAGTACGCCCCCTTGGAATTCCTTCTTGGGACTTATCAGTCATCCTGGAGGGCTTCATGGAAGCCCCTTTTGAGCCGCTGGAGTCAGCTCCAGAACGGATTCTGACTCTCAAGGTTACTCTTTTGTTGGCGCTAACGTCTTTGAAAAGAGTTGGGGATTTGCAAGCTCTGTTTGTATGGACTTCGCACCGGGTCTGGTCAAAGTAATCTTATGGCCTAGGCCTGGCTATGTTCCCAAGGTTTTATCCACATCATTTCTCTCTCAGGTGGTCACACTTCACTCTTTCCATCCTCCTCATTTTGCTTCAGGCGAGGATGAGAGACTTCACATGCTCTGCCCTGTCCGAGCTTTGAAACTCTATGTGGATTGCTCCAGCCATTGGAGAAAATCTCCCCAGTTGTTGGTATACTTTGGTGCTGGCCGCCGTGGGCTTACCGCATCGAAGCACAGAATTTCTCACTGGGTGAGGGACGCTATTTCGCTGGCTTATGAGGTGTGTGGTCTTTCTTCACCTCTCAGCGTTCGGGCACATTCTACTAGGGGTGTGGCTTCCTCTCAAGCTCTTTTTAGAGGGGTCCCCCTAGAGGATATTTGTGTAGCGGCAGGATGGTCCTCTCCACACACTTTTATCAGGTTCTATAACTTGGATCTTGACACGGCTCCGGGTTCCCGGGTTTTATCTCTCTCCGGGTTTTGAACCAGTTTTTAGCTTGGTGTGTTTGGTATATCGTTCCCAATGCGTCATAGCTATGCAGCATTGAGTGAACCTATGAAAGAGAACGTCTCGGGTTTCTCGTGTAACCCATGTTCTCTAAATAGGAAACGAGACGCTGCATTTTCTGCCAAGTTCCTCACGCTGCCGACAAGAGGCCTTTCTCTGCAGAGAAATCTGAAGAGCAGATGGCGCGTTCGCCAGTATAAGGAGACGACGTAAAAACGTCGAAGACGGCATCGGCACAATCAGCCAATGAATTGGTGTGATTCTGTTAGGGCTTCAGACAATCGGCACAACCAGAGGGCGTTCCCAATGATTCATAGCTACGCAGCATCTCGTTCCCTATTCAGAGAACATGGGTTAAACGAGTAAACAGAGATGTTTTCTGTTCTAAAGCAACATTATTAAAATCTTTGTATATTTTAGACTGAAACTAGTTTAGAGTTTAATTGCAGTTCTACATTTTCATATTATATTCATTGTATATTATTAAAGCACCAAATAATGTGAAATGTGGATGTTTTACATGTCTAAAGCATATAAAGTAACAAATCTTAATCAACTCCTCAAACTTTTTACATAAACCACGAGAAACCATAAAAAACTTCCATTTCACCCCTTCATTCAAGTACTTGGTTCATGTATGCTTGTAACAGGAGCTCACTAGTTCTTTGGTCCGAACTGTTTCCTCAATTGCGTCAACTGGTGGAGTAACTGAATGAGTTGGCAAAAACCGGCATCACAGAATCATATATGCCGTTATTTTGGCTCATTTCGAGTCAGAGTGAAATCTGAAAGTGAGTTTTGATTAAGTAACCCGTAGATCTGTGCTGCTCAAGCTACTGCTCAAATGGTTCAGTCCGATTCTGTAAACTGGTTCATCCAGGTAATGTTTGGTAAAGTCACCTACATCTAAAATTAACAACAAATTTTCATAACTAGGGTAAACGTACCTATTAAGCTCACCAAAATCTACATTGAGACATTTTAGTGCACAAGATATTGGTTTCAGTACAAAAAGTTATGTTAAAATAAAATATTAATCTCTCACAGAAAAATATTTAATTTTATTTTAAATGACAAAAGCATTTCAATTAAGATATAAATCATTAAATTCAAAAAGTCTGGATGTACTTAATGGGTAAATTTTTGTACTCTTTAAGCACACCCCTGTTCCCATTAAGCTCACATCAGTCAATCAGAAAAAAAAAAAAAAAAAAACAGAACATTAAAATCAAACAACAAGGCATTCAGTTTGATCAGTTATATATTCATAATGAAGTGTCATCTAAGCACATTGCAACATCTATACTAGTCCACGTTCAGCTAAGTAACATTCAAAAATCAAATAAAACAAACCAATAAAACATTTCTTTCATGGGGATCAACACATAAACTAACCTCATTATGAAGCCTCTTTTTAACTGAATGTCAACTTATCTATAGTCTCTTAAGGCTGGAATACACTACACGATTTTTGCCCCGATTTTCCAACGATTTACAGTCTGGAGAAGTTGATGCTAGTTACCAAAGCTCAGAGCCAGTCTGTAGATTTGAGTCGACAGAATCTATAGAAAATCAACTAACTTAAAGTGACAATCATCAGTTAATATTTAAAGTCTGTTTATGAAGTATTTACATAGACGTTCAATGTAATGTAGCAACAATTTTTAATAAATTTCATGTAATGTTTGTAAAAATGACAGGATTTTTGCTAAATAAATAATGTAGGTCAAGGGTCGGCAACCTACGGCACGCGTGCCAGCAGTGGCACGCAGAGTTATAATCGCTGCCACGCGAGCAATAGGGAAAACTGCATACTGACGTACATTTTGAGGTAATAACTTCTTATAGTTACACAGCCTGTGAGGAGCTATAAACACTATTAAAGTGTGAGAATTAACTTGCGCTAGTCTACGGATGTGCGTGCGACCGCTGCACATACTAGGCGCTTCAGATCAAAGCCTCAGCGTCTAACAGCGCTCGTCAGTGTCAAATTGACTGAGATGGCCAATCAAATCAAAGTAGGCGGGGTTTACCATTCACAGATGCTCAGAGCGAAGCGTCAGTTTAATGTTGAAAGAGAGCGAGGTAAAATAGATGAAGCTGCAAATCATTTAATATTAGTCAAGTGTTTTACAATAGAAATGTTAAATGACTGACAGCTATATACAGTGATGCAAACTACTGTAATTTTTTCAAATATGACCATTTTGAGAGAGTGAGAGAAAGAGAGAGATAAAGAGAGAGATGTGAATTGTCTGCATCTGTGTCAGTCTCTACAAACAATGAAGCTGAGTTTAGCTACTTAAAAAACAGCAATTTAACCCCCCTCGTAGCTGAGAAATATAATGTAGCGATTCAGTATCGATTAATAAAAGTTGTGCGGCAGCGCTGACAAGAAGTTTATGAGCTTCTGAATGTTACTTTTTGCTCACCGCGATCTCCGATCTCTGTGTGCGACTGGTGTGTGTGTGTGTGTACGCGCGCATCAATTAAAGCAGCGCATTAATATAGAACGGTGATTAAACTGAAAGGTTTTAATGCATTGGCCTTGTCTCTCTCACACACACACACACACAGTGGTGTTCAGTACGGTCACACTGTATATCTGTTATTCAAAAAACTTTTGAAAAGTTAAAAAAAACTATTCATGAAAAAATCTTAAACTATTTGCATGAAAATCACATTTTTTTTTTTTTATCGCATCATTTAAAAATGTGACCCATGCTAGCAAAATGAGTCGGAATGCGCACAGACTAATTTTGAGCTACAGGCAAAAGAAGTGAAAAATGTCAGTTTTGGTTGAATTTGTGGTTTTCACAAAAATGAGTTCACGTTTTCTGAGAGGAGTACCTTTTCTCTGCTCACTTCCGGACGACTGCTGCTGCTTCTCACCACAAGTTGTAGGTCTATTGTTGCAAAACGCAGCATTCCAGCTTTGTGAATATTCATATCGAATTCTCGATGACATGAGTCCAAACCAGTGAAATATTATTTTTACACCCATGCTGATGAAAACAAAATGATTGTGCTGACTGACATTTGCAAAGCGCGTGCATAAGACGCGCCTTTCTGCGAGCGCGTGATCTTCCTTATAAAGTACATTATTGCGAAATATGTATTGGCGAGATTCACACAATCATAATTTATGTCTTACATGAACGTTTAGTTAATGGTTGCGGGAAAATCTGATGTGTAACATTATATTTGATCCATGCATTACAGTAGGTCTTAAACTAGATCTGTCTCAATGTTAATCATACATTAAAAGAAAAGACGGAATCAGTCGCTGCTCTCTCTCTTAACCAGCACAGTGGTTAACCAGAAAAATTAAAAATGGCACGTCATGCCGAAAAGGTTGCCGACCCCTGGTCTAGGTCATGTATTAAGTTCATACATATTTTAATATGAACAACTATTATTAACAATATCTATGAAATTATACTCTTTCTTATTGATGTCACACTGAAGCTGTGTGATTTTCATAGTAGTGCACCCTTTAAGCTCACCTTACAATAATATGAAATCTTTAAAAATTACAGCACTGTAAAATGACAGACCAGCAACAAACTTGTCAATTTATAATATTATGGATGTAAAAGTACAAGCCAGTAATGCCTGTGAAGTAATATGTTAGCGTAGCACACAATTTTATAACTGTGTTCTGTAGCATCTGCTACATATCTTTTGGATCTAAGGTAATTATTTCCCACATCCAAGTTCCAGGTTATAATATGCAAAAGTCTGAACATTAATCTCTTAATTTTACAATAAGTAGTGAAACTTACCCAAAATAAAGACTTAAACATCTAAAAAAAAACGTATATTTAAGGGGCTCCTCTTTTGGTGAAAGTTTTTAGACAGCTTTCAAAATGGCCGCCAGACAGTGTGAACATATGGAGACCCATATCTCAGTGTGCAATGATCTGATTGACTTGAAATAATAGGAGGTATATAGTAACAAACATATCAATTGGTTAAGACATCAAGTAGGATAATATTTTTTTTATTTTTTTTTTATTTTTTTTATAATCTGATCTCAAAAATGGAAGTGTGCTTAATGGGTGTGTGAGCTTAATAGGTACATTTACCCTATCTCTTTAAGGTTCCTCTTGACCTATGTCTATGTCTGGTCAAGTGCCATAATCAGTGGCTCAGCTTCTAAAAGCAGTTGCTGACGTGCGTTGTGCTCAGCCAGCAGTGACAACTACCACTGTGATCACCAAGGCAACTGTTGCCAGCATTCCATGTCTTATTCGTCATCAAAGTTCGTTCTCATTCTTTCATGGAAAGATAGAAATAGAGAGAGAGATGGGACAAAGTGACCTTTTTTTTTTAATTATAAAGGAAACACAAAAGATGTGGAAGACCATTTAAAGTGAGAGGTAAACTTTTAGCAAAGATTAAGACGACATTTTGATTAAATAGTGGAGAGAAGAAGGGAAGGTATGGGAATGGAGAGAAAAGCTGCTGGTGGGCCTTCACAGGGAGATGGGTTTGTGAACATGCTGGCATATGCACATTTCCCTCCTCATCTGTCTCTGTCTCTCTCCCCTTACTGATGGGCCTGTGGTATCCATCTCTCCCCTGCTATCCATCTTGAGCGAAACAGGATGTCACAGACACCATCTGCGGACCATGTTATTTTTATTTTCCATTCTCCATTCCTTTCTTTTCCCTCTATTTTTGTCAGAGCGGAGGTGTTTGTGATTAGCCCCGTCTACCTGGCTAATTAAAAAGGCTGGCAGGCTGACTTGAAGATGGAGGAAGCACTGGTGTCACTTCCTGATTATGTACCTGCTTTTGAAAAGAGCACAATGTGTCAGGGCTCCTCTGAATCTCCTACGCACAGGTATTTCTCCCCCTTACTGAACAGGTGGCCAGATGCGCTGTTATTATGTGCAGTAGCACTTGTGTGGTGTGGAGGCACTGGATGCTGCTAATGGAGTAGTTTTTTTTTTTTTTTTTTTTTTTATAAACATAAAGTAAGTTGAGCCTGAAACAAGTTAGGCCTCTACTCATACTGTGCAGATTTATCACAACTATTATGAAAAAGAACATTCAGTGCAGTGCAAAAACATGTATATATTATTAATAAAAGTGGTGCAGGTATGACATCAGAACCTCCTTCCTGAAGGAGCCAGTGGCAAATTAGTCTTCCGGGTTCTGACGTCATACCTGCATCACTCTATTCAAGTGAAGCTGGAGGTGGCTTTCCTTCATCAATTTCAATATGGAAGGCCATAAATGCAGGCAGAGATGTGTGATGAGAGCATGGGGTTGTTGGAAGGAAAGAACTGCCTATTAGCTCCATAGTGAAAAGAGGAAGGGGCCCAGCACTGATCCCAGGGGTGCTCCAGTGGTTTGCTTGGGTGATTCAAACACCCTTCTCCTCCATGAAAGCATGGTTTTGCCCATGAGAAACTGTAGGACACAAACCAGTAGAGAGCACTCTGTGATGCTCAGTTTCAAATGGTTGACAACACTGATGATTCACTTTGTCAAAAGCACCATTGTAAGTATGTGTGAGAGTGATTGAGGGTGGGAGGGTGGGATTTTTCTTCTTATACTCAGGAAAAAAAGACTGGAGACATGTCTGCTGTTCAGTGTGAGGGCATATCCTACACAGTCAGTGCACAACCTCATCAACAGGTTTTATACACACACAATGTTCTCTAGACCTTATCTCTAATGCTCAAGCATCCTTGTATACCACATCAGTTTCACATTAAAATCTTGGACAGTTCTTAAGCAGTGCCTTGGATATTATAGTGTACTAACTTTCAGATAAGAGTTCACATATTGTTAGGTCATTAATTGGGTATGTGCATGTCCATGAAGGAATCCGTGTGATCTTTTAATGCCCATCATTGAAAGACTGATGAATGTACCTTTATGTCACATGCACATCAACCATGCAACATTTCATGCCATTGAATTTAGAAATTGGTATAGTGGATTGACTCATCAGGGTCCTGCAACCTTCATTCCATTCAGATACAGTTCAGGCAAACCTCAAAATGCAAATAAAGTTTTTCCATAAAATTTAGAATTTACTAATAACTGTACTAAAAATCTAAAGAAACTGTCAAGACCAACCACTGAGAGCAGAACCTCCTCATTATGCAGATCAGATTTGTGTGCTTTCATTCGCAGTTACACTTATTTATCGCCTCAGATATTCAAACATGTTTCTGTGTATTTTCCCATGACACTTGGCTCATAAACACATGCACAAACACATCCATACCAGCACCCGCTGCTTACACTGTCCGTATCCCAACAGCCACGTAATATCTTTTGCTCATGCTTCGATCATCCATAACATTAGCAGTGGGAGCTACTTTTGAAGCCTTTCTCTTGTGGTTTGCAACTTATTCAAAAACAGAAGAGAAGAGTGCAAAACGAAGAAATGAAAGACCATATGACAAAAAAAAAAAAAAAATGTAATAACAGTAGTCACCCAAGCCACTTTTTGATCAAAGTTACCATCTACGACACTTGAAAGATGCCAAGATAACATCCCTCTCATTTACTGACCCCTTGTGCAGCCCTGCATTCTGAGATGAGATGAGCTAACTTAACGTAGTTAAAGTAATAGACTCTTCTCTGAGCTAGCATGGAAGAGAACCTTGTTTGCTCAGACTCTGACTTGTAGCTTAGGGGCTGAGAAATGTTATTAAAGATGTAAGTTTTGTTTAAGGGGGAAGGGCAAGCTTAGAGAGGGCAAGAGACACATTGCTGTGAGGATGTCCCTGTCAGATTAAAACTGACCTGTTCTCTGACAAGCTTTCATCTTGTTGAGGCAAACTTTCAATAGGGAACAACAGAAGGATGTGCCACAGATGTGCTACTGGGCAAAGACATAAAACTAGAAGTTATAGTTACAATGTATACTGTATAAAATTTTAAATACACAGAAAAGATGAAAATAATTTACTTGATATCAAACCTAAAAATTAATTAATTAAATAAAGAGGCATATTTCTGGTTGCATGATGAAATTTTTTTTTTATTTACAATTTTATTTAAATAAAAATAAACAAGTTTTATTTTTGTTTGTTTGTATGTTAATTAATTTACTTGTTTGTATTTTATTGTTGTTTTAGATTTATTTTAGATATTTTATCATTTTTGTGCATTATATATTCTAACAGTATGATTTGTTTTTTTATTACTGTTGGTTTTGAATTCTGTGCCTTTCAGTCTTTCCTTACGGATTGTTCCTGCTTGAGCTCAAGGGCTAATTGGAATCTCCTCTGGCATCACATAGCACTGCCTTCTCATTTACTTGCAAAATAAAATGTCTCCAATGCCATAGCATCCCAGCTCTGTGTGAAAGGAAATATGGATGTAAACGTATTAAATGCACATTTGCCCACACAAAGGCCGGCCTGAAGCAATCAACCCTGTCTTTGCAGTATCAAAGATACAGTCCTGTGTCCATAATAAAACACACAGGACCAATTAGTCTGCCGTCCTTGAAAACATATGTCTGTTTCTTCCTGCTCAGAGCCTATCAGATCAAACAGTCCATGTTGTCCATCATCAAAAAATAGTGGTGGCTGGTTTTCTTCAAACAAAAAAATCTATTTTTTATGGAATCCAACTGAAAAGTTAGAATATTTTGTCACTGCAGTACAAAGAAAATATTATGTATTTTATGTCATTTTATTCATATTTATTAGTAATGTTAAAAGTACTGTTATTGTAATAGTGTTATTCTTTTAAGGAGGGTGAAGATCTTATATATTATATTTTATGATGACAATTTTTCATATTGCATAAGGGGTTGATTAATAATTATTACTTTTTAATAATAAAACACTTCCACATAACAGAGGATGCACAGCGATCCAGTATTTTGTGTGTGTGTGTCCTTTTTTGTTGTTGTTGTTGTATTAGATTTTTGTTGTGCCTGGCCTTTTTGTAGATTGTCTGCTGGCCTTGTGTTTATAAGTAAGAAGGAGGAATGGTGAGATCAGTCATGGCCTGATGATCATCCATAGTGCTCTTTACTTGACAACACGCTAGCCTTAAATGGTGGCCTTGCAGAAGGTTTGGTCTGTTTATAGAGCACACTGTTCTAATTGTTCGTAAATACTGGTGAAATTTTGGGCGCAAGAGCTTGAAATGATGGTCAGAAGACCTCACAAAGGGTTACAGTCAGGTCACCATGGCTGTGAGAGGTAAATGGCAGAGGTCCTCATACAGCCAGGCTTTTTTTTTTTTTTTTTTTTTTGGAGAGAGATGGAGCAGATCAGTGTACAAGTAAAACCTCTGTGTATGTGCGTGCACCTCAGGGTCTTTTTTTTTTTTTTTTGGGTCTTCCAGCTTTTCTCTCTCTCTCCGTCTACTCAGAGAGTGTGTTATCCTGATGAAGTTTCTGTCAGTGGCAGGCATCTGGTCTATATGCAGCGACTGTCATCTCCTCCAGTGCCCACACAAAATGGCCTCCAACTGCCAACACAATGAAATGGCAAAGCACATGAAGACGTTTCTCCCTTTTGGGATAAAAAAAAAAAAGGAAGAAAAAAGAATCCTTATACTCAAATGATCTTTTAATCACTTAGTGTATCCTAAGCCATTGCTGTATAGCTTTGCATGGTAACAGTTTTCTTAAATTGCATTTTTCTTCATTAGAATAATGCAGAGAAGACTCATATCAACATGACAGTGGTAAATATATTATTTACTACAGTTATTTCCAACAATATGCCACATTCCAGAGATTTGTGTAATAATCACAAGAAATTGTTTACTTGTTTTCAGTATATTTACATAAATAGGGCTAAAAAAAGATTTTATTAAGAAAATCAGCTGGGGAAAAAATGTTAATAAGTGTCTTTAAAAGATTATGTATTATATTTTATCACTGAACTTACTGTAAGCCTGTGACTGATGTACAGTACAGTCCGTGGCAGTCCAGTTTGCAATTCAGTTTCCGAGCTGGACCTGGAGACGGGCATGCAGACTCGAAGTTTACTACTTTTTCTTAATTTGTCTTCCGTTGAATCCATCTCTTTAGTTGCAACATGTAGGATGACATCCAGCATTCCATAACGAGTACACACATACACCGGCATGCAAACATCCTTTCTGCAACTTCTTGCTTCTCTCCTGAGAAGTCCCACTCTCTAGCTCTCTCTATCTATCTCTCTATCTCTCTCTGCAGGCCTCATTACTGTACCTGCAAAGAGTGACAGAGAGGAGAAAAGGTTGTGGAAGTCAGAGAGAAAACTCGGGGAAATATACACAGCAATCTGTCAATTCTAAATATACAGTAGAAACCCACTCTCAGCTCAGCGGCAGATGCACCGGTTCTCCAAGCACTGGAGAGGGGCTCCATGTGGCCCAGCTGTCTGCCAGCTCAGCTCAGCTCAGATCAGGTCAGGGTACAGAGTGCTCGCCACACCACATCGGGAAGAGGGCTGTTGCTTTGCCTTTGAAGTAGCTCTCGGGGCCCGAGTGGGCCTTTGCATTAAGTTTTTCCTCAGAAGTCACCTCAAGGTAACATGAGAATGCTTGAAGAAGCCAGTATTCTGGTTCTGTTTACAGTTTACAAACAGCACTCTGGTCCTCTGTGTTTCAGCCCACACTCTTTGCTGTTTCATTTCTCTGTTCAGTCATTAGTCCCTCGATGGGGCTGAAGCTGTTTTTTGGATCATGGCCGTACCTTCTAAAGTGCACAGAACTGTGGCGCCTCTGTTCTTTACCACAACTCTCCTGCTCCTCCCTTAACTCATAATGGAGCTCATTACGGTAGCCCTCCATTTATGCTGTGTACTATATACACACATCAATATTGATGAGGCGCTGATATCATCATCAGCTTTGAGCTCTTTTGGAAAAGAAATGCTGATTTATGACCGTTTGTCCTAGTGTTCAGAGACAAAACAAGAGAAAAGTATTGCAATGATGGGTCAGATCAGACTTATTTTTAATTTAATAATAATAAATAATAATAATCTCTTTTTTATTTTATTTTGTGATTTTTTTTTTCATTATTTAGTTTATAGTTTTAAGTTAGATTTAGTTAATCCATGATAAATTCAATGTTTATTATTTATCATTTATATGTAATTTTGTAATATTTGTTATTTATATATAATTTCTTCTTTGTTTATTATTATGTGTTATTTTAAATGAGCCAACTAAACCAAAACATTTAATTTAAACCAAAATATTTGAAGTAACTACCTAAATTGTATTGAATAAAATCTTCATTGACCAGATTTATACATTTTTGTATAATTTCTCAATCTCATAATCAATGATAAATATGGTAAAATGATAATGATAAAAGGTAATCAGTGATAAATATATAAAATTTAATAATTTTTTCAGTGCCCCAGTAATGGCTGTATATGTTTTTTTAATTGTTATTTCAGCTCCATACTCAATGGGGTTAGGAGCCACCCCATGTGTATTTGTTGCACCATATTGCTTAGATAAACTAATTAGTCAGACTTCAGAGTCGCTATGCTGTTCACATGATGTAAAGAAATGCTAAGGTTCATAATGAATTGGGATACTCAAAGATATTTAAACACAGAATTTTCCCTGAAAAGTGCTTCACTTGTAGTGTTATTTATTTGCCTTTCTTGGAAAGTTACAATGAGAAAATATTCAAACCATGTGAATTACAAAGTGCACTTTGTTAGTAGGATATTGAATATTATTATTATAGTTTTTTTTTCTTTCCTTTTTAGACTAACTTCATCTATTTAGTTATTAAGCCAAGAGAGCTATTCATAATATTCCTGTAACTGAAATACCACTAATTAATTTCAGTAATTTCAGTATTTACATTATACAAAAAAATAACATATATTTAACATTTAATGAATATGTTTAATGTATGTTAAGTTAATATGTCATATCATAAATGCAAGTGAACATGCATTAGATCATAATAAAATTATAAAACAATACAAATGTAATACACATTTCTATTGTTTGTTTTATAATTTGATAATGCACAAAAACGAATGAATATAAATGCAAGTTAAATAGAAGTAAGTCTTTATGCACAGCAACTGTGGCATGGCATTCATTTCCACTGAATTGTTTTATGTTTACCCCATGCACTTCTATTGTAAGTACAGCTGTCAACATGTTTATTTATTTGTTTTTACTGACTGGATGATTTGAAACAATTTTCTGTAATAATTAAAAGCATGCCACAGATGTTCTCCATATAGTTTTTCTTATCTTACCATTTACCTTTTTATTTTACAATGTACTTTTTTAGTTTACATTTATTAACATTTTTTAATCCAAGGAATGTTTCAAATGATCTAAAAGAAACTTGTAATATAAGTGAATATTTATATAACAACAAGGTTTACATTTTTGAAAGTATAAAATAAAGCAATTTAAATGCCATTTCACTAAGAATGCATCCAAAGAATTTTTTCATTTGCATAGAAGGCATTCTGTGTTGTTTTCAAAACTCGAATTTATTTTGTAAGAATGTGTCTGTAGGACTACATATTAAGTAGGGATAAAATATAATAATAAAGCAAGAAGAAAAAAAAAAAGGTCATTTTAATTCTTAAAGCATTCCTAGAGTGGTTCAATATCTGTATGCAGATCCTAGTCGTCGCATGTTTGATTTTAACAACAGGGTTTACAAACACTATTTTTCATGTTTTATCAAACAGAATAGAAAGAGTCTCATTATTCCACGTGACCTTACATTTTTGCTTGAAGGTATTTAATTTCAGTTATTATTAAAACAATTTGCTCATCTGAGTCATCTAATCTAAACCAAAACTGAAGATAAATTTCAAAGGTAGAATATTAAACTAACCGCAGCCTGTGAAAGATGATGTCCTCAATGTGTGCGTCCTTTTATGCACTTAAAGGTGTGTGTGTGTGTGATGGAGCAGTGAGATTGTTCTTGTTCTAGCTTGTGTTACGGCGCATTTCTCTTAGGGGAGAAATAGAGCGTTTCAGGGTAGGGTTTCATTTAGAGCGAAAAGGGCACAGATAATATCTTTGAAAGTAACATTTTTATCTTTAAGGAAAAAAAGCAATTATATATATAATATATATATATATATAATATAAAAAATTCCTGCTATATATATATATATATATATATATATATATGTTACTTTCTCAAATAATGAAATATTAATTATATAAATAGATACATTTATTTTATTGTTTTTATATTTTTATTAAATATACTTCAATGTATAGTCACTAGTGTGGTTCTCTGGGGACTGTCCTGAAGACAAAGTCTGAATACGAAAATGCGACCCGGAAAAATGTGGAAATACAATGAGTCTATTAGTTTGTCCCTATTGCACAGTTAAGTACAGAGTATATGTTTCTTATTTTTTAGGTGCAAACATATCTATTTATTTGCAGGTGTGAATGCTTAATGAAGTTGATGAGGAGTGCTGAAATCTATCTGTGTGAATCGTTTCACTCGCTGCCATAGATGCACAGTCTGAGTGGTTGCCAGGGTGACGGGGTTCTGACCTATAGAGGCAGGGGAGGGATTGACCCATGTCAGAGCGCATTTGCTGCTTTTGACACATCAGCCGTGGCTTTCCACTCTGCCGCTGTCTCTCAGGTGTCTTCAAGGCTGTCTTCATCCCTGCGCCGCTCCTTTGTGAGCCCTCCCCCTGTCCGCCCGCATGTCTCCGTCCCTCCACCCCTGGCACAGAATCTTTTCTCTGGTTTTCTGCTGGAGCTCTACTGTCTTGCTCTCAGCCACTGTGGTTCTCCTGCCCAGTGTTTGGGTGGGTTGGGTTAATTCTGCACTTCCCTTGTTTCCTCACCTTAGGTGGGTTGAAGACCAAAGCTAATATCCCCCCTCCCGCCTAGCCAATCTAAACATCTTTAGCTGTGGATGGGCGGCGCGAACAAGAGCCCAGCAAGACGGGCGTCTTCGGTGAGATGGCCCCCTCCGTTTGACATGTGCACAATGGCACTGACCCCTTCTGACGCTTCTCTCTCAATCCCATCGGCAGTACACCTCACGTAACAGCTGTTCTCAGCTGAGCAGAGCTCACCTTTAACTTTGATGCCATACTTATGGGATTTTTTGTTACTAATCTATCAAAAGTCTTTTTTAAAAAGTCTCGTTCGTCAATGAGAAGGTGCAGTTTTCATGGAAGTGAAAGGGGGATTTCACAAGGGTAAGAGTGACTAAGTTTTATTAATCCGGTCAAAAGTTTAGCTTCTTCATTATTTGTATTGATTTGTTTAAATTACAACTCTCCGTGCTGGTATTGTTTAATACACACAAGACCACTTCTGAGCTAGCGAACATCTACGTCTTGGAGCGCATTCAGACACATTGCGACATAGTCTCATGTTGTTTGACTTCTCTTAAAACCTGTCAGCAACATGCGATCTTCATGTATTTACAATGATGGATTTGAAACCAGCTGCATTTTCCATTCACAACTACTTTTGACATGTGCTTTTAATGCTTTGACAGTCAAAACAGGTCTTGGCGCCAATGCGATAGCAAGATAACATCTGAAAGAACAGCTTGGAAGTCAACTCACTGAAATATACATTATGTTTCCATCTCTGCTCAGCTGATATGCTGCCATTAGAGGGCACAGTTGGCTCTCCACAGCAGGAGTCCACGGTGCCCTCCGCCCCACCCCCTCCTGTCTCGCGCTTTCGGTTTCTCTCCTTCCCGCTTTCTTTTGGAGAACAGATACTGGGGCGCTAAGAGTCTTTAGAGCTGATATGATCTGCTGTTTACATTCTGTGTTTCAAATATATGCTTGTTGCAAATCTCCCACAGCTTAGGCAGTGGGCTTTGAGGTGTACTAACACAGATGGAATTTAGATTTGCATGGTGCTCAGGTCCCGACACGAAAAGACCTGTTTACTCTTGGCCGAAACACTCTTCAATTTACACCTAGGTGCGAAATCCTTGAGCCAAGGAGATTTGTTGTGTCGCAGCAAGATGCTGTTTCTGTGTCGCACACAGACACACACTCACACGCATGCTGCTTTTACATCTAAAAGCTCCACTTACCTTGTTGCTCTGGTATGAGGATATTCCCTGCACAGTTTGAAGAATAGCTGCTTTTTCTTGTTCTCCTCCTTTTCTCTGTTTTCTGTTGCTGTCTGTTTATTCCTGTTTTATCAGGTTGATTTAGCCATTTCTATTCTAATTAGGGACGATCTATTTTTAAATTAAAATTAAATGTATATATACTGTGTGTGTGTGTGTGTGTGTGTAGGCTGTATACAGTGCTGGGTAGACTACTTACAAATTGTAGTCGCTAACTGATTCCAAATTACATGACAAAAGTTGTAGTTAGTAACATAATCCACATTTTATTTAATAATACACATTTTAGGTAATATAATCAGACTACTTTTTGATTACTTTTAGATAACTTTTGACCTAACTTGTTTATCACATTGATTTAAATAAAAAAACCTTGTTGATATACAATACAAAGAGACAGAAAATATATTCCATTCATCGTTATTAACAACATGAAGTGCATTAAACATTGCATTACGTCAAGGTTTCCCAAACTGTAATTTGTGAAGGAACTGCAGGAGGCTTGTAAGTTTAATGAAATACTAATTAATTCATAAAAATGTCAAATTAAAATAAATAATTTTAAAATAACAGCAAACAAAATAAAACACTCTCTAAAAAAAAGCTAAGAAAACATTTGAAATTTAAATAATTTTTGTAAATCCAGTGGTCAAATGCTGTGTGGCCTCTCAATTTTCTGTGTAAGCTACCTGACTAGTGACTGGTCTTTCTGTGAATGTCTACAAAATTTTATGAATGTATATACGTGGTAGGCTATTTTAAAAAAGGAAATTTTAAAAGATGAAAAATAAGAGTTAGGGATAGTCAATAAATTCTGAAAAATTTATTGCTATTGTGTGAATAATATGTAATCGTGTAATCAAAAAGTAACTGTAGTCTGATTATGAGTATTCTAAAATGTAATATAATATAATATTACAAGTACTTAGTTTTTGGAATCCAGATTACATGTAATCAGTTACTACCCAGCACACTGTGTGTGTGTGTGTGTGTGTGTATACAGTATGCATGTATGTATAACATAAGAACAGCTTGTTTATAGTACTTGTTTAGTTGCTCATTTGATGTACAAAAAACTATGACTTCAGCTAATAAATAAACGTGAATAATGTTGTCCTGATAGGTGTACACTATTACTCTCTATAATTAGTGAAGCATTGCTTTTATATATTCAGTGTTTCTACTGACTTCTTTTAATTACACATGCTTTGTGTCCTGTCTTTTGTCTTAATGGTGACTAGAGCCTGTTACATCGGGCTTTAGCTAATTATTTAATTGTTGCCTCATTTGTGATAATTGGCCATCTGAACAAGAAGACATCCATGCCTGTGGCAGATTTCAGGCCCATCAGAGGCATGTCTCAGTCTCTTCCTCTCTCTCTCTCTCACACACACTTGTGTTTACTTAGCTGTCTAAAAGAGGGCATCTCATAAGCTTCTAACATTGTTTTATATAAACCTATTTAAAATGACTAAAGGCTATCCATACCACTAAAATAAAAGTTTTTGCATTTGTAATTAAACGAATGCAGATAATAAATAAATGATTAAACTCTTATATTTTTATTTTTTAATATGAACACACACGCACACACATTTTTGTGCATTTTTAAAGTATTTATGTATACACATATGCACAAATCCTGCTTAGTGCAAGGACAGAAGATGCTAAGAACGTGATGAGCGTCTCTCCATTGTCTTTTATCATAAAGAATGAAAATCATTTTTTTATTTTTTGCCTCTTCTACCTCACCTCTGAATTTTTCAATTTACTGCATTACTGCTTTCACATTCTCACAGCATACATTTCACTCTCTTTTTCTGTTTTTCAGTGTACTTCACTGGCAAGACAAATAATAGAACCACTTGCGTAATAAGATTACTTGTATAAAAATACTTAATATGCAATTGCACAACAAGACATTAAAAACAATATTGAGTTAAATAAAATATCATAATAGTAATATAATATTAATAGTAAAACAAGTGAAAAGTTAAAAAGGTGGAAGAGACGAGAAAGGAAGGCGGAATGTTCACTATGCCATCATACTGTGACAAGTAAACACGTACACAATGCCACTCGCTTGCGCTTGTGTTTCTCTAATAGATAGGAAAGGTTTTCATTGCTTGGCATGTTGTCAAATTTGTTGTCAAATATATCTTTTTAATTTGGGGTTTGGGTTTCACTGAACTTTTCAGTCAGGAAATGCAGGTCTGTCTCGGTTCTGTTTTGTTTGCATTACACACACAAGCTTTTTATCCCATGGCAGCCATGTTTTTGACTGTCCATCTACTTGTCTTTATTTCTACTCTCTATTTCTGTCTCTCTAGCTACATCTCTTTGTGAGGATCAAGCTACTGTGCTCATAAATATATTTTTTTTCATGTCTCTTTTTGCATCTTTTTGTCTGTTCAAATGCGCCTTTCTGTATGGTAAAACCGGGGGGTAATAGTGCCCATGTTAGTGCGAATAACGTGATTGGTTGGCTCCTCCAAGTGATTGCTGGTGCTATTTTTCTCTCGTCGCTACCAAATGGGTTGCCGGGGAGGGGGTCTTTAACTGAAATCAGACAACAAGCCAATGAGACGCTGGCATGCCAGATCAGGCTACAGAAGTGGATTGTGGGTAGAGAGGGTGCTTATTCAGTGTGCCATTAAAGTAGGCCTCCATCCCAGTGCCCCAGCTGTGAGACGCCATGAGCTGAATAGGGCCGATTTCACAATCCTTTCAATTAAAATCACAACATAATCCTTCGTGCAACCTCTTCAGCAAATTTCCTCTCCTTCAGTCTCTTTGTGTGCCAAGTCTGAAGTCCAGTCACCGAGTGGAGATGTGTCTGGCATTGAAATGTTTTGATTCTCTCGGCTGCTGCTTTGAGAACATATTGTTTGTGACAGCGACGGACAGCAAAGGCCTGAAAAAATACTATATGTGTTCATAATACAAGCCTTAAAGACTTTGAAAAGAAAATCAGGGCTCGTGTTTTACAGTTGTGATTGTCGTAAAATGGGGCAAGCGCTCTCAGGGGAGAACGTGGGCTCTAATTTGCCTTGGTGGACTAGACAGTCCCAAAGGGAGACGGATTGAGAGTTATGGTGCTGTATCAGCATTCATTTATTTGTGAATGAAGACGGGACAGACCGTTTTCGAAGCGCTATGAGCTTGCCATGAAAATGAAAACTGCGAGGGGGGATGGTGTTGAGAGATGAGACATTGTTTGAAAGCTAAACATAGAAGTAGGGTACTGCGTTCTTTTTTTTTTTTTTAAATACTAAATCATTCATAATCAAATAGTAAAATAAATAATGGCCGCCAATAGCATAAAATTGGATTGTTTCCTTAAAGTATAAGTATAGCTAAACATTTACGTAGCAAAGGCCTCACTGCATAAATACACTGTAACTACAGAGATGCAGTGCCCTTGACCTCTAGTCTTAATGTATCTTTTAATTGGTTTCAAAAATAGAGGCGTCTCAAATGAGCTGTCATAGCTTATTTACTCCAGTCCGATTTTAGGAAATTCTAGAGTTGTTCAGTCTCCGCCCGCCTTCTTTTTGACTCACCATGTGCGCAGGGCTTTTTAATAGTTACACACTCATTTTATCGTTCCTGCTCTCCCGTTTTTCATCTCTCGCCTCTTATTCACTTGGACAGGTCAGCAACACCTTCTTAGGAGTTGAGGGGGGAAAGTGACACAAGCAATTTGCAACTGAATCTTGGCACCATTAGAGAAATAAGGCAAGTGTGATCAGTGGTATAAATAGTACTTGTTATTCTATGTAATAAGGTTACTCCTGATTGCTTCCAGGTGCACGAGGCAGACAGTAGAAGCCTAAAGGAAATTCAAGCCTTTCGGCGCTTCTCCCACCAGCGCTGGGTTGAGAAAAGCAGATTGTCATTTCACTACATTTTTTCTTTCCTCATTTCTAATGCTCTGTAACTCATATGATTAACCTCCTGCGAGTCCCACCTCAGCCCTGAGAGGATCATGTTCGCGCACGGTGCCTTGATGCATAAAACATCCCCCTTCGCCGACGCAGGGAATTCCAGTCTAAGCTGTAAACATGTAAAAATGAGAATGATTGTAATTGAAATTGTTTTTATGGAGTACTAATGAACTGAAAAGCCTGGCTTCCGGAAAAGCGAGAAAGGATAGTGAGAAAGGAAGGAAAGGGGAAAAAAGAATAAGCAAAAAGTAATGGTTCTTGTATGCGTGTAATACTAGGAGCGATTGCTTTACACAATGTTCACATGTAGACACTGCGTGTGGCTCTCTCTGTCTTTGGCTGTGTTGTCAATTGAATGGGCATAAAGTATTCATTTGAGTTGAAATTGATAAAATTGTTTGTTTGTTTGTTTAGAAATTAATGCTTTTATTCAGTAAGATGCATTTAAATGATCAAAAATGACAGTAAAGACATTTATAATGTTACAAAAGATTTCTGTTTCAAATAAATGCTGTTCTTTTGATTTTAGATACTTTTTTATTAATCAAACTTTTATATTACTCAAAGAATCCTGGAAGGAAAAAAATAATAAGAAATGTTTATTGAGCATCAAATCAGCATTAGAATTTCTTTCTAAAGAATTGTGTGACACTGAAAACTGGAGTAATGGTTGCTGATAATTCAGCTTTGCCATTTTTATTCACGAGAATAAATTACATTTTAAAATGCATTTAAATATGAAACAGATATTTTAATTTTTAATAATGTTTAATAATAGTGCTGTTTTTACTGTATTTTTATCAAATAAATGCAGCCTTGCTAAACATGAGTTTTTTTAGTTTCAACTTTTCAATGTTAGTGTAACTTAAAAATCTAATAATTTATTATTACAGTACTTATATTATTAAGTACTTATACTTATATTAAGTACTTATATTATTAGTACCCCCCCCCCCCCCCCCCCCCCCCCAGTTCCAGATATGCAAATTCAAATGTTCCATTCCATTTTTCTGCATTTGCTTCCATCATAGTCTGCCAAGAGTCTTGTTCTGGAAAGTTTAAAATGAATGAACACTAAAGTCAATGAATTACCAAGTACACCGCATGCATACAGCACTACCAGTCAGCCACAACGTGTAGGGTGCAGGTCATCTGCAGTTGCAATGAGGCGTTTGTGGACTATCCTGCGAACTCATCTTCCAACAATTCCAGGAATGAGAAGAGACTGTCAACACAATTATAATCAATCACATACCATCACTCTGCTTTTTCATCCTAGGGACATGCTGGCTTTTTGTTCCTAACTAGTTTAACAAAGACGAGAAGGAACTAGATGAACTTCAAAAGTGCAGCGATAATTAACTTTTTTATGCTCCATGACGTGTCTTTCTCATTTCTCATTGGTAGCAATAAAACATTTGCATGACTGTAGCTGTGGTATTTTTACTGTAAACAAAATACCATCAATAATGAGTGATGGCTGTAATCAGTTGTGAAAAGCATTCAAGTGCTGGACCTCATGGATAGTTTCATTGTGAAAATAAATTTGTCCTCCATTTGCAACAACTGTAATACATTTATGATTTATTTCACTGCAAGCTCAATCGTGAGGTTTTGCTAACATTCATATGTGAAAATTATGTAAAATTAGCATGAATGACCTTGGCCTAGATTTAGTTTTTATTTTTTATTTTTTTTTCCCTCATTTTGTGAAATTATGAAAATTGTTCACTAAGTGGACAGTGACATTAAAAATTGCTTCAATTTTTAAATCAGCTTCATAGGAAAAATAAATTAATTTAATAGCACTCCAATTTTAATATGTATATTAAACGATAACTAAATAGTATATATCATCATATGCAATTTGAATAACAGTATGGCGTCTTCATGAATCAATATTTTACAGTTTATAAATCAGTTTGAAGCAAGACCGCATGTCCCAAGTCCCTCTTTGGGGCTGTCTTGTAAATTCACTGCTTGGCTTTGTGTGGACGGGCATGACTTGAACTGATCTTTCTCTCGATTCTGTCAGTCTATCTTCTTCCTTCCTCTCTTTGCATCATTTTCCATAGAACTAGAGGTTCTCATGTCAACACTTTGCTCAGAGAATCCCATTTTTGTTTTTATGAGGTGATCCATGTTTTTATAGTTGCTTTCACAGGGAGTAGTCTTCACACAGACTGGAAAACTTTGAGTGCGGGAGGCTTCTTGTGTTGAGGATTTACATTTCCCACTTGAGTTCGGTAGAGGAGATTCACAACAGCCAAGGGAATAATCAAACATGGCCTCCTGAGAGTTTGTGCATGTAAACATTCTCTCACTGTCTCCCACACACACATACACACGGACAACCACACACAGAACTTGTATCAGTGCTTGAGTTATATACAGGGTACGAAAATAACTTTTTGCCACATATGACAAGAGTGGTGAAATGGTCAATGGCGAGTGAAGTGAAAAGTTTACACTATAAGTTTGGTGTCAATAAGTGTTTTTTTTTTTTTTTTTTTTTTCATTTGTTTGTTTTTTTATTATTATTATTATAATTATTTTTTTTAATTAATTCTTTTTAAAATTGTTTTAAATTTACAAAAAAATTCTGTAGATAGATATGTAGATTTGTATATAGAAGATAATATCTATCTGTCTGTCTGTCTGTCTGTCTATCTATAATTAATGTTTTTATTCAGCAAGGATGCATTCAGTTGATCAAAATCAACAGTAAAGACAATTATAATGTTTGAAAAGATTTCTTTTAGATAAGTGCAAACAAACTCAACTAAAAATTATAGTAAACATTTTAAAATATATATTTTTTAAATTAACTAAAAATTTAGCTATATAGAAAACTGAAAATTATAATAAAATGAACTTTTTAAAAATGTTCTAAATTAACAACAAAAAAATATGTAGATAGTTATGTGGATTTGTAAATAGAAGAAAATGTCTGTCTATCTATCTATCTATCTATCTATCTATCTATCTATCTATCTATCTATCTATCTATCTATCTATCTGTCTATCTATCTAAAAACTTTGCTATGTAGAAAACTAAAAATTATACATTTTTAAAAATATATTTTAAATGAACTAAAATTTCTGTAGATAGCTATGTAGATTTGTATATAGATGTATATAGAAGAAAAATATAAATGTATATAGAAGAAAACTATCTATCTATCTATCTATCTATATATAGATGTATATAGAAGAAAAAATATAAATGTATATAGAAGAAAATCTGTCTGTCTGTCTGTCTGTCTGTCTATCTATCTATCTATCTATCTATCTATCTATCTATCTATCTTTCTATTATTATTATTATTATTATTATTATTATTATTATTATTATTATTATTATTATTTTATTATGCAAAGTAAAAATAAATGTAAATATATTTTACTTGCATTTATGATTTACCTACATTTTGCATATTATTCTCTACTGTTAAGATGTTATATGATCTTTTTTAAGAGAATGAGAATGCATGTCTACACTACAGTATTTATTTTACATATCTCTGCATATTGTGTTTTCTTCCCTCTTTAATGATCTATAATATCTACTGTATACCTTCAGATGTATACATGTGGTGGATGTTTGCACTGATACAGCTCAGTAGTTCAGCGTGTGTCTCTTATATGTTTTATCATGATTTTGGTTTTGAGTAGATGATAGTGATTGCTGAGACAGGCTTTCTCTCTCTTATCTCCTGAAACACTGAGTTGTTTGTGCTTTACAGCTCACCAGGAGGTCCGCCCAAACCCTTCATGCTATCTTCCAACCGCCCATTGTCCAGATCCCCGTCTCCATAGGGAACTAATGCCCCTCACTCTCTTCTCCTTCTGTCATATACACACACACTCTCCTGCAAATGAGACGAGGATATGCAAAACTGTGTCACTCAACAAATAGCTCTCAATTAGACCCCAATTAGGTGAATCCATGAATGATAATCAGGCCTTCAGAAAAGTGTGTTATCTAGGTAGTATCAAAGCTTGTGTCCTGCCTCTCTTTGGGAATAAAACGTCCAGTCAGGAGGTTGTCAGGTTTGTTTGAAGGCTAAGGTGGAGAGAAATGTGTGGATTTTTTTATTTATTTTTTTTTATTTATTTTTTTATCAGCCTTTAAACTTTCATAAATTAAATACTGCATGTATTTTTGTCCTTATAACATTTATTTAGCTGTTTATTCCTTGCATTTTAGTGATAAACAATGCAAGTCATTGTTTCAGATGTGGCAGTCTCCTTTACTCACTGAAACTGCATCTGCCTCAGAAATATAAAACACATGATTTTGTTTCTCATATTTTCATTTTGGTGAATTGTGAAGCATATTCTACATATGAGTTCTGGAGAAAAACAAAAACCTTAAGCATCCTAGATCAACTTCTGATAGTGAATTTTCAAGTGAGGTAAAAGTTGTTAGAAGATACAGAGTCTCACAGACAGAGTTTTTCTTTAGTAGATTTAGTTTGAATTGCTCATGTAACTTGCATCAGCAGGGTTCATATTATCGCTCTTACAACTTGACTTACAGTGTGTTGCAGTCCCTTATACCTTTCATTGTTAGAGTTGACTTAAACCACATAACGCTACATTTTCCAAATAAAGTTACTATCCAAACTAGAGTAGTGCTGCTTGATTTATTCTCTAAAGACTTTTACTTCAATTTGAAACTTATTTTTGGACACTAGCTGGTTATACACAACTAAATAAAATTAAGTGTAAAATGAAAGCAAGATTGGTAAGATGTTTGAAAGTTTTTGAAAGCAATCTCTTATACTCAGCAAGGCTGCATTTATTTGATAAAACATACAGTAACACAGTAATATCATGAAATATTATTACAGTTTAAAATAACGGTTTTCTATTCCAATATATTTTAAAATGTAATTTATTCCTGTGATGGCAAAGCTGAATTTTCAGCAGCCATTGCTCCAGTCTTCAGTGTCACAAGATCTTTCAGAGTTGTTGGATTTTTTTTTTTTTTTTTTTTTTTTTTTTTTTTTTTTACCCATTTTTGTCCCCAGGGTCTGATAAATAGAACATTTAAAAATAAATAAATAAATAAATAAATAAAAATAAAAAAAACAGCATTCATTTAAAGTAGAAATCTTTAGTAACATTAAAAATGTAGTTACTGTGACTTTTGATCAGTTTAATGCATGCTGAAGTATTATTTTCTTCCAACTCAATTTGCAAGCATATTGCAGTTCCAATAATGTTACTGTCCATTTTTTGTATTTGGGTCAGTGACAAAAAGGGGTTGACAAGATGAGAAATAAAAAATCTTTTAAAAACTTGTTTTAAAAGCATGCATCAGGTATTTTAAAATGTACACCGCGTGTTCATGTTGATTTTGTGTAGTTAAAAATGACATGTACCATTTTTTTTTTACAAAAGTTAAGACTGAATGTACATGAAAATGTCAAATGGTGTAACCGCCAAAGAATGAGAAATATTAAATATTTTATCCACCTAGATAGCACGTAAGCTTACTCATAGAAATAAATACTTCATTTTAAAATATCACACAAAAATAGATTTTATTAGAGTTATCTCTAAATGTAAATTTTAATGGGTGTTTGCAATATTTGGCAGGACATATGCTGAAAACACAAATATTCTAAGAAAAAAAAATTCTAAATAATCTGACAAATTATGTAAAAAATGTTTAAAAAAACATATTATTATATTAATCTAGACAATTACATTTTATTCCACATTAATTTTCCTGTATATAATTATATTTTTATGAAAAATACTGGTTACGCCAATTGACAAAAACCAGTTACACCACCTGACCATGATGCTTCTACAGCCAAAGGCCATTGTTTGTTGAAGAAATTGACACTGAAAATCAAGCATGACTGTCAACAAGTTCAGCTGAAGTGCTTTTTTTTTTAGTGCTAAAAAAAAATAAATCTGCCAACACAAAATTATCATAGTGATGAACAGTGAACTCATGTCTTATATTGTCATTACAGTTAAGAAACAATATTTGACAAGAAATCATCATAGTGATGAACAGTGAACTCATGTCTCTTATTGTAATTACAGTTAAGAAACTATCTGACAAGAAATCATCAGAGTGATGAACAGTGAACTCATCTCTCGTATTGTAATTTTAATTTTCGTATTGTAATTTTGTATTGTATTGTGGCATCTACTGGGGAAAAGGGGCTCTGTTATATCATATTAATTAAAAAATGTCAAACATTTAATGAATTGTATTTTACAGATGTAAATTGTAATCTTTGGTTAACATTTTTATCACATTTTTATCACATTTTATCCCCCTCACCTTTAAGCCATTCTAAGGGTATATGACTTTCTTTTTTCAAATGAATACAATTGTAGTGACATTAAATGCGAATGGGTGATATTCAATAGTCCAATGAACTGCATCCATCCATCATAAAAAAAAGTGCTCCAGACAGCTCCAGGGGGTTAATAAAGGCCTCCTGAAGCGATTCAATGCACTTTTGTAAAAAATTTATCCATATTTAATACTTTATAAACCGTAATAGCTTCTGCTATGTGTCATACTTGCGTTCACAAGAGAGTGGCATTCCAGCGGATGATGATTTCAGAACTTCAATAGGTTGGCATAGAAACATTACATGAGTTAAAGAAATATATTTTTTTTTTTTTAATTGTAAATTTTAGTTGTTTTAATTGTAAATCAAACTGTAATTTAATTTAAATCCGTAAAACCTAAAACATTGCTACCATATTGTTTACGGTAAAATTCTGGCAACCACAGCTGCCAGTTTTTTACCATAAATTTTGCAGGATTTTCTTCTTTTTTTTTTTTTTTTATAATGTAGAAATTGCGGTTTATAAAGTTTTAAATATGGATATTTTGCTTACAAAAGCACATTGATTCGCTTCAGGAGGCCTTTATTAACCACTGGAGCCGTCTGGAGCACATTTTATGATGGATAGATGCAGTTTATTGGACATCTATTGGATTATTGAATATCACCCATTCACTGCCATTATAAAGCTTGGAAGAGCCAGGACATTTTTTAATATAATGCTGATTATATTCGTCTGAAAGAAGAAAGTCATATGCACCTTGGATGGCTTGAAGGTGAGTAAATCAGGTGGTAATTTTCATTCTTGGGTGAACTATCCCTTTAAAATGTTAAGTGAATGGAATAGAAATATGCATTAAAGCTAGCCTAAACATTTAAAAACACTAATGTTGTGCAACATAATTATTTTATTCTAGACTCACAGAGCTTTAATAATAAAGTTGTAGATAAAGCCACTTTCTTAAAAAATATAACATTTAACACTTGAAAATAGTTTCAAATAGTAGGTTAGTTTATATTACATCTTTTATCAGCATCATAAACTAGTGATATTTGACTAAATTGGCCCCTAACAGAAAGTCTTGTAATAGTAGTCAAATTGTGTAACCGGTTACACCACTTGACATTTCAATTTAAAATCAAATTTTACATGCATTATCATGGACATGGCCTTGGTGGGAATATTTCAAATGTCTTTTTTAAAGTTAATACTCATTTTCATAATAATAATGAATTATCAATATATTTCTGAGGTCATACCATTTGACATGTATACCTAAGAATACCTGACCATGCCCTAAAAATGTCAAATTATCTCACATTTTAAAGAGAGTTACTAACATTTGCATGCAGCAGTTAGTATCAACAGAGGTCCTTCTCTGTGATATAATTTCCTGTCACATGATCTTCTTGCAAAATATTAAAAAATGGCTCCTTGAATGATGGTTACACCACCTTGACACTCAAGGAATTTGACTTGACTCCCATAATTCCCCAAATTAATTATAATATCCAGAACAATGGTACTCCATTTACTTTTATTTACCATAAAATAGTACTAATGTACGGTTATGTCAAACTAGCTGATCTGATTTTTTATTGAGAATTTCAATTTTTTTAAACAAGATAATGTCAGGATTGTCTTGTGTGTCATGTGTTTCCCTTCCTCTTGTTTGCCCATATTTGGTCTGTTTCCGGTTCCTGTCATTTGTTTCATTATTAGTTGATTATGTTCCAGTTGTGTGTGTTTACTTATCTAGTTATGTCGTGTATTTATAGTGTGTCCTGCCCTGTGTTTCCTGTTGAGTATTATACGTCATTCATGTCTGTCGCGTCCGTGTTCCCTGCAAGTTATTTGTACTCTTCTGTTTGGTTCATTAAAGACTCTTGTTTTGATTTACTCCTCGTCTTCCCATTCCTGGCTTCCGTCTACCCATGTGGATTGTGACAGATCAATTTTTTGGTACAAGTTTTTTACGGTTACACCACACTGACATTTTTGCAATAATCCTCCAAATATTCCCTCAAAATGAATTAAAACCAGAAAGTTTAGACTTGGTCCACAAAAAAGAGAATGTATGCAATTAATTTGCACATTTATTTTGAGATTTTAACCCTTTTAAATTTAATTAAACCATATGGACACAAAAAAATTAGCGTCACGTCATTGACCCATTTACTCTCCAAATCCAATTTTACTTGCATTTGGAACTTAACTATCATTAATTGTCATCCTTGACTGAACTGTGAACCTTAAGTGTCCATCACAGTCTGTCTCGTTAGAACTACATTAATTACACCCAGAGTCTCTCTGTTACCTCACTCTCTAATAAGCTGAAGAGACATTTGCCTATAGAGACAACATGCGTGGTGAACCCACAGTGTGAGACTTGACATCCATTCGCTCTTTTTTTGCGTTCTCTGGTCTTCAAAGCAATAAACATCTCCTCTCTTTTTCCTCGCAGGTTGATTTGCTGATTTCCAGCCTTGATGCTCTGATGTCTGCTGGCCCTTGACCTTCATCCATGGATTAGTTCCTTTACGCTTGAGGCAGATCTGACTGACCAGATGGTATCCCTATGTGTCTCTTCTTGTGGGTCAGGTGAGTGATGCCCCTGTTTGAAATGACATTTAGTTACTCTATTTGGTCAGGGCTGTTAGAAAGATTAACCTTGAGGAAAGAGATCATGAATGGGATGTAATGCTATGTGTGAATCAGAGACAAAAAGCTACGCACAAAAGAGTGGGACATACAAAAATAAGTCTCAAAATCCATACGGATCAAACAGCTCTATGCGTACCAGTCGGTTGGCCCATAAACAATTAAAAAATTTTTAAATTCGACTTGATTTTCTTTGTAACGTAAAGCCTAAGCATTTTCGTGAATGCATATTGTGTCCGTGTTAGTGTGTCAGTGTGTACAAGACATACTTTCTCCCATCCCTGCAAGGCTTAACAGCGTCATCCAATCAGCGACAGGCGCTGCCTAGATGAACCAATGAGGACGCAATTGGATAGTATTCGTTCTTTGGAATCAAAGGCACAGCACTCCTATGATATTAAAATGCACTCCGTCTTTGTTCATACCACGCCAAACCAAGAGAGGGAAAGGGGGAGGGCGAGGGGAGAAAAAACATACTCCACCAAAAAAAACTTTGTATTCCTCCCCATATGTCTCTGCGGGTGGGCATGCAATGACTCTCCCACTTCTCGCTTTGAAATCTCTGCCACTTCAGCTGCCTCCTTGAGCTTTTGTCAGCTTGAGACGCTGCACCTCGATGAAGTAGGGCAACTAGAGTACAGTCTACAATTCCTGCCGCCGCCATCTTGGCCCTTGTCATTTCCTTTACTTGTTTTGTCCCAGTTTCCAGTGTTATATAGTTGTACATCCAGGTTTTTAACCCGCCCCAGTTGTTTGTCCTAACATGTTTAAAATCCCTCTTTCCGTAGCTTTTTTCGACTTCACGTTTTCCTTAGTCATTGACCTCTCTGGACTCTTCTATTCGTAGTAATAGTACATATTGTTAGACTCTTCCTTCAGATTCAAAAAGAAAGAGGTTTTGAATTATGTTTTCTCTTGATTGAATGGGCCAGTTTTTCTTTCTTTTTTCCGTATGGAGTGGAGAATTGGGCAAATCGCACGGCTTTCATGCAGATAAATGGGCGTTCGATAAAAGCTGCAGTGTTTTTTGAAGCGGCCAGAGAGCCAGGCTGCATTGGGTGATAACTTCATCGCAGCTTGGGGTCAGGGGCGGGAAGAGAAGCCCGGCTGAAAGAGGATTAAGAGGAGCCGTCGAAGAGCTCTGGACTCGGACCACCTGCCGGGGAACCCAGGCTTGGTCCGCGCCTAATGTTTCTGATCAGCTATGCCATTGTCTGTGTTCCCCTCTTTCTTTTCTCCCCTCACAAGAAAGAATAGGACTGCCTCCCCATTTCCCTGAACTCAGATTAGCTGTTGGCCCTTTTTTATGTTGTTGTTGTTACTTGCCACTATTTCTTACCTAAGCTCAGGGATCTGCACTTCGATGGTGCTCTTGTTTAGATGTGGCATGATGGAAACATGCAAATGTGATAGCGCTCCCACAATTTCTGTCATTGGTTTCTCACCTTCATGTTGTTACAAAACCATTTTTTTTTTTCCTTCCGTAGAACAAGTTTTTTTGGGGGGGAAATATCCTGATGACGCTCTACAGGAATGGGGCTGTCGAATTTCAAAAAAGCACAATAAAGTAACATTAAAGTAGTTATAACAACTTGTGTACTAAATTCCAAGTCTACTGGAGCCAAATCATAGTAAATGTCTTTGAAATGAAGTTGTTCATTAAAAAAAAAAAAAAAAAAAAAAAAGGTCACACTTTATATTAGGTGGCCTTAACTACTATGTACTTACATCAAAAAATAAGTACAATGTACTTATTGTGGTCATATTGTATTGCAAAACACTTTTGCTGATATTGAAGTGGGATATGGATAAGGTTGGAGACAGGTTTGGTGGTATGGGTTTAAGGGTGGGTTAAGGTGTAAGAGATGAGTCAACAGTGTAATTATAAATGTAATTACAGAAATTAATTACAGATGTAACTACACATAGGTATTTTTAAGAATATAAGTACAATGTAAAAACATGTATGTACACAATAAGTGCATTGTATCAAATGATTAATTTAAATGTAAGTACATAGTAATTAAGGCCACCTAATATAAAGTGGGACCAAAAAAAAAAAAAAGCCAAACCTCTGAGGTTTCCTAATCATTCTTTTGAGTCAAATCTTTTCAATAAATCTTGTTCAATAAACTGGTCTAACAGTTAATAGCCCTCTGGAGGTGATAATCAGTGAATATTGACTTAAATTTTATGAAGACTTGTAATATAGTCATTTGTTTGTGATACTTCTACACCACCTATCAAAAGTTTAGAATAATTACCTTTTTTCTTTCTTTTTTTGAAACAAGTGTTTTATGCTTTTTAAGGCTGCATTTGTTGATCAGAAATACAGAATACAGTAAGAAATAAAATGTTGTGAAATAGTATTACAGTTTAATATTACAGTTTAATAATAATATATATATATATATATATATATATATATATATATATATATATATTAATCAAATATATGAATTAATCAAAAGATACAAAAGATATTTAAAACATGATGAAAGATTTCTATTTAAAGGAAATACATAAATTTCCAAAAAAAAAAAAAAAAGAGCAGTGAAACAGGTTTCAACGTTAATAATAACAGCCATTATTATTAATTAAGCACCAATAATAATTGATAAGAACAGGACAGAAAACATAGCTTCAATCAGTAATTTCTGAAGGATCATGTGACACTGAAGACTGGAGTAATGGCTGGTAAAAATCAGCTTTGCTATCACAGGAATAAATTGCATGTTTAAATAGTTCTTTTAATTTAAATTAATTTTTTACTTTATTTTCGATCAAATAAACAGCCTTTTTTAGCATAAGACCCTTCTTTCAAAAAATAAAAAAATACATATGATTTTATGGTGCTGTCATTTTTGAAAGTCAAAAGCTTCATTAACTCTAATTGCATTGCAAAGAGCAACCAGTAATTTTTAAAAAAAATAATTCCCCCTCCGTGTGTCATGGAAGAAATTCATACTGGTTTGGAACAACACGAGAGTGAGTAAATGATTACAGAATTTAAATTTTTGCGGTGAATTAAATGCACATGTGTTCACATATAATTTTGGATGCTTGATGGATCACTAACATTTAGCTCTCTCTCTCTCTCTGTCTGTGTGCACATGAGTGCTTTATGACAAAAAGAGAACTTCTTAGAGTTCACTTTCTGTGACCTAATGTGTCTCTCTTTGCTCTGAAAGGTAACTAATAGAGAATCACGATGAGGGAGCATCCACTCATCAGTGTCTATGGTCATTTTTTATTCATCTTATATATTCACACATTAGCTGGAGGGGCTTCTCTGAATTTTTTTATTTTCTCATTTTCTGAGCTGTCCTTTTATCAATGCCAAAGAATATAAAAAGATTATAAAAAATTCATTTATACACACAAAAGCACCTTAAAACACTTTTCTTTCACCCTGTACATGTGTCCAATGTGTTAAACAGACACACCAGTAAAAATCTTTCCCTGCAATCAACATGTCTATGCATAAAATATTTTCCCGCACCATTTTTCATGGCTGTGGGCTGAAACAGCTGTAGTTAGATGCATGAATACTGATAGGGCCAATCGCGCTGAGTGCAGTGCAGGTGAATGCTCTGTTTGGCAGTTGCCTGACATGTTTCTTCTCTTTAGCATGTGGAGTGCAGACAAGCTCATGAATAACAGGTCTGATGAATGGTCTGAGCAGGCTTAGCACTAACTTCTACAGCACCTGCTTCTGTGTTGCACCCCACCAAGAAGTGTGCATATGTGTGTGTGCTTGACACAAACTTACCAGAATAGCTATTGTGTGCGCTGACAGCTGTGCGCACTGTTTTAGACAAATAATTCATCTGTGCTTGATGAAAAACAGCCACATTTATGTATTTGAGTTATGCGACGTGCAAGTCTCCTCTTCAGCAGCATATTATGTCAAGCTCTCTTTTGATGAAGGACATTTATTATGATGTTAAAAACCACTAGAAGGTTAAAAAGATCAGTCAGGCTGACTTAAAATGTACATGTATCTATGATGTTGTAAACACATTTCTATCAGTACTGTTCTCAGTCCAAGAGCTTCTGGTTTATTTATGTATGGCCGTGTTTTAGCGCAAAGGCAGGATATGATTGCATAAAGATGATTTCTAAAAGATGGCTGTCTAAGCACACCGTTCCCATGCATTTTTTTTTTTTTAAAGCAGCCGACATCATGTTCTGGAACATTCTCTCTCTTTTTCTCTCTCTCCTCTCGTAACGGCTGTGGTCGGCCGCTCTCGGCCCGTGCCAACTACCAATAACCATATTCCAGGAAAGAGCTCCACATGTTCAATTATATAATTACATCATCTCAGATTTAGACAGATGTCCCATAATACGTTTCAAATGCAATCAGCCGCACTCGTTCCCCACATAATGCATTTGGAGAAGAAAAATGATGTCCGCTGAGCATAAAACAGATCATATTTGTTGTGTTGGTGCTTCTGTTGCGTGCACTATTGATATTGTTATTATTAGTATCGCCGCAAGCTCCATTTAGTATTTTTGTTAGTAACATCAATGCGTTATGTTTTTATGGTGACTGCTTAAAATAGGCCTTTTTATCATGGCGGTGTATATGGAAATGCGCCAAATAATAAACATAGACCCATACTCATAGACAACTAATTGCCTAGTTAGAGAAATAACATAATAGGATGAGGATTTTAATATGAAAATCCACAGCGATCGCGTTCCCTACCTTGAGTCCTATTGTTATCCTCCAGGCTCAGTTCTCGACCAAACTAGTCTTTCCCACTCAAATCCTTACAGTTTTAAAGCATATCTCCTCTCATTGTTCGGCAGACAGCGCACAAATCCTTTGAGCCTTGAGTCCAGTCCAGTGAACTTAGAATGAGTAATTGTTTACTTTAGAGACAAAGCTGAACTATAGTCATACTATAGTAGTGGATAAAGAGATTTTGGCCACACAAGGGCTGTGGGCTCAGGTTGGAAAGTAGCAGTAACATAATTGGCCCAGTTATTTGACAGTATAGTTTTCAGTACAGGTCACTTGTATAGGTGTTTTTTATTTATTTATTTTTATTTTTTATCTTTTGGTCTTAAAAGATTAGGGTTAGGTAAAAGATTAGGCCTATATAGATCTAATAATAAGGTAACACTTTACAAAAAGGTCTCACTTGTTAACATGCAATAAGATTAACATTATTAAAGATCAATAAATGTTGTAGAAGTATTGTTAATTGTTTGATTTCATTTGTTAATATTAGTTAACATGGTAACACTTTAATATAGGGACCAATTCTCATTATTAACTAGTTGCTTTTTAGAATGCCTATTATTAACATATTGGCTGTTTATTAGTATTTATAAAGCATGTATTCTGCATGACCATATTCTACATCTCTAATCCTGCCCAATACCTAAACTTAATAACTACCGTACTAACTACTAATAAGCAGCAAATTAGGAGTTTATTAAGACAAAGGTCGAAGTTAATGGTTTGTTAATGGTGAGAATTGGACCTTAAAATAAAGTGTGACCATTAACATGAACTAACAATTAACAGTACTTCTGCCACATTTATTGATCTTTAATAATGTTAATTTTAACGTTTCATAAATACATTTTTAAGATCAAAACCTGTATCTGTTAACATTAGCACCGTTAACTGACATGAACACGAATATTTCATTAACTAACATTAACAAAGGTTAATAAATTCTGTAAAACTGTATTGCCATTGTTAGTTCATGTTAGTTAATGCATGTTAACAATTGAGATCTCATTGTAAAGTGTTACCAATAATTGTGAAAGTGATTTTGTGAAATATGGCCTAGCTTAGAAAGCATACTTTTTTGGCCATAAAAGCCATACAATTGAGTTGTAAACAGAGGCAAAATCATTTCAATAGCATTATTCTTTTAAAGGCCAGCGTTTTGTGCTCCACTGATGACTGATAAGAAGGAATTGAAATGATGTGAATGAGACTTTATTAATATGCACCATTCAGTTCAAAACAGCATCTTGACAGGTTTAAGATAACAACATTGATGAGCAGCTGAATGACAATTGCATAAATATGTCCATCTCATTCATTTTTTATATCTTTTATTATTATTATTATTATTATTATTATTATTAATCATAGTAATAATCCCAAAATGGAGTTGTTGAATTTTGTGATTGAGTCTGACAGGGAATGGAAATTGTGGTGAAGCGTTTGAAATGTGACCTTTATAGACGAGACTCTTAGGACAGACCAGCACAAAGCGTCTGCTTCATTTGTAAACCCATCTCCATTTGTCACATCAAAATGTAGAAAAAAAGAAAGCCTATTTCGTTAAAGGTAGATGTCCTCTTCCATAGCAACCAAAGATATATCAGCTCACCTGCACGGCCACCTCCCATTGTGCAGGAATCAGATTACTCCACATGCTAATCACAACAGCCGGCCCCCCGCTGTGAATAACACCGCTGACCACGGCGTTGACGTGTCCCCCCTCGCTCTCTTACTACACACACTCCAGTGGTCAATTACACCCTCAAGGCAGCTCAGTAAATACTAATCATTTCCTCATGAAGACAAAAACTGTCAATTTTTTTTTTAGCTGTCACTTTGGCTTCCCAACAGATCACACGGGTTATTTCTCTAAAGGTGTTGAGTTATGAAAACCACATGCAAAGCTGTTCCACATGGGACGGAGGGAGTGAGTCACATTACGGACATGACGGGATGTGAGCCGAGCAGCCTGAGTCAGAGAAATATTGTGTAATTAGATCTGATTGGTGCTTTTTTTTTATCAGTAAAAACAAACCCTCTCTCATATACAGTGAATCTATAAGAGGCCCAAATATCCTCGGGGACTGAGCGGGTCTTAGTCAATGATTCTTGAAACAGCCTCGTAAACAGATGTGTGAAACTCTTCATGTTTTCTAGCATGTCTTGCATATAAATGAAATTAGAAGTTTTTTGTTTTCTGTTTTAGAATTTGCAGGCATAGATGAATTGTATTGTTGTATTATATTAATGAACAATGCATATGTTATTTTTTTAATTTAATCAAATTTATTTAATCAAAAATACTATATATATATATATATATATATATATATATATATATATATATATATATATATATATATAGTAATATATATATATATATATATAGTAATATTGTGAAATATTATTACATCTCAAAATAACTGTTTTGATGGCAGAGCTGAATTTTCAGCAGCCATTACTCCAGTCTTCAGTGTCACATGATGATCATTCAGAAATCATTCTAATATACTGATTTGCTTCTCAGGAAACTTTTTATTATTATCAATGTTGAAAACAATTGTGCTGCTTAATATTTGCGGAAACCGTAATACATTACCAAAAGTTTGGGGTAAATAATAAAAAATAAAAAAAAAGAAGAAAAAGAATTTAATACTTTTATTCATTAAGTACACAATAAATTGACAAAAAGTAACAATAAAGTAGGGCTGTGCAATTAATCGCATGCCATTGTCATGCGCATCTCATCAGCAAAGCCGGTTCCGTGGTTAGTAGTAAATCTCCATCACCCACTTTCAGATGGAGTGGCATTTACTACACAGAGCCGTAGTTCACTCACAAGCTAGACAATATCATGTTCATTATCGCAGGTGATTCGTCTGCGATAATGAACGCGAGATTGCCTAGCTTGCACAGCCCTACAATAAAGCCATTTTTTATCTTACATAAGAGTTCCATTTTAGATAAATGCTATTCTTTTGAATTTTCTATTTATCAAAGAATCCAAAGGAAAAAAATGTATCATGATTTTCACTAAAATATTAAGCAGCAAAAACTGTTGTGAACATTGATAATAATAACCATTATTAATAAGTTACCACAAAATCAAAATATTAGAATGATTTCAGCTTTGCCAACAGAGAAATACATTTTAAAAAATGTTAAAAAAAGAAAAGTTATTTTAGATATGTACAGTATATATAAAAGAACTGCTTTATTGTAATATTGATAATTAATGAACAATATATAAATTTAGTATATATATTCACTGCTTAATTAATTTATTCATTGTTCATTAATAAAAGGGATATTTAGCGCACACATACAACACACATACATATATGCAAAGAGCCATGTTCTCATGGAGAGCCAGGTTTAAGTTCGGTCTATGTCGTGTCCCACTTCCTTTCTCTTTCCCTATACTTTTATGTCAGCTCTATGTCCTATAAAGTAAAGGCTAAAAGTCCATAAATTAAAAGAAAATTAAAAAAAAGTGTGTGAGAGAGAGAGAGAGATATCTCCGGTGACTTTACATTAGTGTTGTTTGATAGCAGATGAGCGAGTTGTCCCTATTCAGAGTCAAATTCAAATGTATGAACACCCTAATAATAGGCTTTCAGCAGGTAATATTCATCCTCTGTTAGACATAAGTAGGCCCAATATACGTAGAATCTGAAGGGCTCTTCCCAGCATCTTAAAACTAGGTCGAAAGTCAGCTCTGTCACAGGAGACTGAGAACAGCCCTGTATTAACATAATGAGACATATCACGTCAGTAGGTGGCAGTTTGCATCTTTCATTCATTGGCATGTAGCTTGAAAGGTCATCCGGAGCTCCGCCACCAACAACCTCTCAGGGTTCCTGCAAGCACACGGAAAAGTCCCAGGATCAATAACAACCAACTGCAGAACCGCAGAACCATTACGTCACAGCAGCGTGTGGACAGCGGCGCCAGGCCAGCAGTCTGAGGTCGGAAGTAGGCGGAGTCAGTTCAGAAAAATGTATTTTTTATTTATTTTATTTTTTTTACAATATCAGAAATATACAGATAAACATTAAAACAAGAACATGTGGGGGGATATAATAAAAAAATAAAAGGTAATTAAATAAGTAGAAAAAAAATAAAACAAATAAATCATACAGCCATACATACATAATCATACAGTCATTTTACAATCAAAACTTATTTAAGGCTTTTCTATTAGAGGAGATTCTTTGAAGTGACGAGTAAAGTAAAAGTAAATCAGAAGTGAATATTTTACAATTAGGTTTAAAGTTAAGCCATCGTGCTTTGTGAATGTGGAATTTTCCCATCATACAAATAAAGTCCAGGGCATCCTCTAGCTCCCTATTGTCAGAAACCACAGAAAAAAAGAGGGCCTTAACTACAGAAATGTTGTCAGTTTGGAAGATGGCTGAGGATGGCGGAGTTAACACGAAATAAACATAATGACAGGCAACGTGGTAAAAAAATATATATATAGTACGGTATAATACACTTTACTATATACTGTTCGTCTTGGTCAAAGTCAAAAGTTTAATAGACAAACACTTAACCTAACAAAACAAACAATTAGACTATACATTTGTGTATTTATCTTTTGAGAGAATTGTATATAAGCATTTCATGTTTTTGAGCATATCCCGTTAAACATTCACACACAAAACAGGGATAAGTTTGAGTAGGATTGGAGTTACCCTGTACAGCACTCTGGACTTACAGGAATTGAGTGTTTACTATTTTTTCTTTATATTTTAGATTTCACTTTTCACAGATGTGGATTGGGCTGCAGACCAACACTACATTTCCACTGTGTCTACTGTACAGCTACAGTTTTAAGGAGATATGATTTTCAGAATCATTTAGATGTTTGTAAATGGAAGCAGCATTCCACATCATGCAAAATGCCACCAACCACCAGTGCACCAGTTTTCTTGATTTCAGTTTTTATTTATTTTTGTTTTATTTTCGATGGTTTGTATGTTTATTTAATTATTTATTTACTTATTTATTTGAAGCAGGTACAGTGTGTAATGGTATTTTTAAGGAGGATAAATGTTCTATGTAAATCATTTTTCTGTTTTGTTCAGTCTGATGTAGAATTGTTTTGTCTGTTTTATGAAAAAAATGGTCAGTTATGAAAGTCAAAAAAAAAAAAAAAACTTTTTCTATTAAATCAAATGTTCAAATACCCAAGCTTTGTTTTATTTATTTTATTTTTTTCTTTGTTTTCAGTACACTGTTTGGTAATATTGTTAATCGTATGACAAAACATGGATAATAAACTTTAATTTTAACTTTAAAATCTTAACATTTGTCTATAATAGTATATTGTATTTAACTCAGCATTATTCATATCTTTTATGTACACATATATTATACACACACACACATCTTTTAGATTAAATCGCTTTAATAAAAATCTTGGTAACACTTTACAATAAGGTGTCATTCGTTAACATTACTTAATGTATTTATTAACATGAACGAACAATGAACACTACATTTATTGCATTCTTCATTAATCTTTGTTAATGTCAGTTAATAAAAATACAGTCGTTCATTGTTTGTTCATGTTAGTTCACAGTGCATTAACTAATGTTAACAAACACAACTTGCAATTTTAATAATGCATTAGTAAATGCTGAAATTAACATTAACTAAGATTAATAAATGCTGTAGAAGTATTGTTCATGCTTAGTTCGTTAACTAATGTTGTTAACTAATGAACCTTATTGTAAAGTGTTACCAAAATCTTGATAAAGTGGATTTAAACTTTAAAACTGTCATGTTAAACTGAAAACACGAAAGTAGCATAAGAAAACACATGCTCCGCCCACTTCCGCTTGCTCCACCTACTTCTGTCCTCATCCTGCTGGCCTGGCGCTGCTGTCCTCACGCTGCTGTGACGTAATGGTTCTGCGGTTCTGCAGTTAGACCTATCTCCCCAGGATGGCCAGATTCGCAGTGATAAACGCAGTGTTTTTAGTAAGACGATACATGTAGCACCCATGTAGGCCTGTACTTGTGGGGCTAAAGCTGGAGAGTTGTCCCACAGCCGCAGCGAAAGCATCGAATTACCCCTCTCCACTACAGCCTACAACAGCCCCTCTGTGGAATGACATCACCGCCAGTGCGTACCTGCTAGTGATTACTGTCTCCTCAAGCAAAATGCTTCCAGCCATCTATTATTACTGCATAGCACCATATGAGTTGAATCATTACAACGTTTTCTTTTTACACTTTGTGCCAACTTACTTTAATGGGATCCCTTTTTCCACAACCCTGTTGTTTTATTTTGCCGACCTGTTGTTTGTGCTCCAAAATTAAAACCATGGCACGGCATAAGTGTGTTGTAATAACGTGATCTCCATTTTCTTCTTGGCTTCCACCACTTGATTTTTTTTTTCTTCTCGAAATTCCTCTTTTAGAAAGCAAGCCTCTCCACAGGGAAAATTAAACAGAAACTTTATACCTTTCTTTTTAAAGGAATCAAATGTGCGTTCCTTCTCTAAAGTGGCAGTCAAACTCCCACTTGGTGGTCTGGACTTGTGATTGTCTACGTAGAGACTGATGCTGACAGCTATAGTGGTACATGGCAATTATTTTAAGAGGAAAAGATTACAGTGCTTTTTATCAATTAAGTAATAGTTCGTGAACGGCCATAATGCCTCAGATAATATCTTACCTGAAAGCAAAACATTATTCCAGTCCAAAAGTGTTTGACATAATCTGTCTTTTGTTATTAAATGAAGCGTAGCAAATTAAATCTGATTTCTTTGCACATACTTGGAACGATTTCTAAATAGTTTTTTGCAGCCAAAAATCATAAACAAAATGGAGCACATTAAATGTTTGATTAGTTGCTGAGTTCACATCATGTATGCTTCATTTATCATCAACTGCTGAAGTTTTAATTATCAGTCTTTGTAGAATATTTACTCACACAGATGAATGCAAAAAGGACTCAATCAATCTTTGGAAGAAGAATTGTGTTAAAACATAACAGTGATTAAATTAAATTAAATTAAGTTAAATTGTCATTATATTAACTTAATAATAATAATAATTAATATTAATGAAACATTTTATTATTATTATTATTATTATTATTATTTAGCTGATGTTTGCTTTTAATATTTTTTTCTTCTTTGATTTAGTCAGTTGTTCGAACTTCACTGTATCCTGTTTCCCACAGATTTAAAAACAGGACAAGTACTTAGTCTCCAATCTCAATGGCATCGCTACTGTAAATGGAAAGTGGTTTATTGTGTCTGCTTAAACATAAACAGCGCTGCTCCAGTCTGTGAAGTTATTTCTGTAGGATTCAGAAATGAGATCAGATCAGTTTATGATGGCAACAGTTGATTTGTGCTTCTACTTCCTGTGTTTAGACTGGCCACCGATGAACACACATGATCTCCCACATGCACATCACTCACTTTCCTGGCACTTTCTCAATGCCCCCATCCCACAATAGGCCCACCGTCGGCTGGAATCCCCCCGATATGTGTGTGTGTTTTTTCTGTTTTGTGTTTGTTCTTTTATCGTGTTTGTGTTGTCACAACTTCTCACATCTGATCCAGTACGTGTATATGCGTGTTTTTTTGTGTATATTTGACCTTCTTGTGAATTGTTGCTATCAGCTTAGTGTGAACGAGTCAACTGCTCATCATGACAAATCTTACAGGAATGCCACAGAAAGCCGTAAGCAGCCAAACCCCCATGCATCTTGGCTGAACTACTCCCTTCAGTCATAAAATGTCACTGAGAATTTCAGAGTAGAACGACTCGCCCGAACTTGACTGTATACTTTATTAGGCTACATATGGATCACCTCTAAGATGCTGTATTGATTGCACAGGTTAATGAAGAACAAAGTGTGAGGCAGACAGTTGAAAGAGAGCAAGGCCTCAATATACAGGAAAAAAAAAAAACAATCAAACAGAAAATCCAATCATGTCTCAAAGCGCAACAAAACAAAAAGTAAACGTCTAGGGGCGAAAAAGAAGAACAGAATAGGCTGTGCATGTCAAAGAGAGAGACTGGAATCATTGTCCAAGACTTTCAATATCTCAACACTAATCTACGAGGAGAAAAGTAAGTGAAAATGGATGCATTTCACCTAGTGCTGTCTGTAACGTGCCAGGTAGAGCGGGAACAGGTTAAATTAATCAGCTGCTCTTGTTGCTCTGCTCAATTCAGATGTAGGTACAGCATGGACCCATATCTGCAGATGAGGTCAGCCATGAAATATGGTGTGATATTGTCAAATTGATGGAGGTCAGAGAATAAAGGGAATGAATTTATCATGGCTTGCGCATGATACATGGAGCAGTACGGCTAAAGCGCACAGGGCAGGCGTCTGCGTTGGGAGAGTGAATGCAGTCTTGAAACACTATTTTCTCTGCCCACTGGAAGCATATTATTAAAAAGCTCAGTCTGGTAAATTGAATGGGCGTACTAGATTACATGGAGGTCCTAAAAAAAGGGCCCATGACAATATGAGCGTCAAGTTTTCAAGGGAAGGAGGGATCAAATGTGCTGGTTTTGATGGCATGAAAGGCTTAGCTCCTTATAAATAATATTTGAAGATTATTATTATTATTATTACTATGTATATGGTAGGTAGAGGAGTATTTAAATTAAAACTACAATGTAAATTATTTATTTAACATTGAAGGGGTTCCGTGCAGTCTTGATGGAAAAAGGCTTTTTTAAACAATGTATTTGAAGATTTATTTTTTTTTTTTTTAAATGGACTTTTTTTTTTTAAAAGATTCCTTTTCTTCGGTTGTGTAACAACAACAACAAAAAAGGCCATTTAAAAAAAAATAAATAAATCTCCACATTTTTCCCCTTTTTTTCCTGTGTTTTTCATGTGTTGCTGTGGCAAGACAACACATGAATTTTGAATTTTGTTGTTTGTTTTTGAAAGGAATGTCGAGCCATGATCAATCTAAAGAAAAGTTGAGACAACATTGTTGCTGTGCTTTCCACTACTGATGACAACCGCACCAACCTCTCAGCAGACCGTTAAAAATGGCACATTTCAGCACCAGATCACCTCCCATTATAGTACCCATTAACAAAATGAAAACTTTACCTCAAGAAATGGAAATGCTTCCTTTATATTATATACATTCTTGTAACAAGCTATTTCATAAAGTGATAGAGACAAAATCGGCTGTTTCAAAAATTGTTGACTGCGCGACTGCACACACTTTCTGTCCAACCACACAAATAAAGAGAAAATAAGAAGTTAAGTCCCTACTCCTCATGTAGCCGAAGCTGCAACCTTTCCTAATTATTACAGTATGTTTTGCAGATGACTACAGATGTTTTCTGTTAACGGTAGTTTTGTTTCATTTACGAATGAAAAATAATATGAATAATATGTTGTTGTTTTGTAAATGCACACAAACACTTTCTTTATCCATCTGTCTGCACCTACCGTCTGCTGCACATCTTATCAAAAAACACTCTTTTCATGTTCACAACATATATGTACACATCATGTATTCAATTCTCATGTCATTATACCAATGTTATTTACACAGCATTGTGTACACAGCACTCTGCAAGCTTCCCTGGCACATGAGCACACGTAACCCCCCGTAGTGAAATAACCAGTGATGTGCATCTGCAGAGCCCGATGGTCACGTGACACATCTAGAGGTTTCCAGTTCTATGCCCTGGTTGGCTGGAGATGAGGGGGACCTCACAGCCTAGAGAGAGAGAGAGAGAGAAAGGGATGACATTGACTCGTCCTAACACTTCAGTGGCCGTGTGAGGGATGTTCCCATGAAGGTGGGGGGAGGGCTATTTCTCACTGCCTCATGGTGCAGCAGTCCTAGCGTACATATGCCAAACTGAGACACTCCCACACATTCACGTTGACGGCAGAGCTCCAGAAGATAATTAGGAGAGGGAACGGGCCACGTGTGTGAAGGAGCGGGTGACGCAGATATGCATTAATATGTATTATGGACTATTTATTACTCTGTGTATCATGTCGCTGTTGTGCAGCAGGTAGGATTGTATCAGCATAGCCATCACACGCAGAGCTCAGCGCCTCTGTATGGATATCTGCTTCTAATCTCCTATTCTGGTGTAACGAGTTGTGCTTGCCAGCTGAGTGTCTGTCAGCGTGCAGGACAAGAGGGAAGTTTTGCATTTGTGGACACTCAGGGACAGGATGTGAACGGCTCTGTATGTAGTCAAGCATGGAGCGAAGTCAGGGTCTGTCACTGCCAGCATCTGCTGCCCACTCGAGGCCGCCCCAGAGGCACTGACCAAGCGGCAGCCGCACACTCTCTCTCTCACACACATACTTAAGCACACACTGGGCCAGCACCAGAGAAGTGGGAAGGAACATGTTTTCTCCTTCTTCTGAAGTTTAGTTCTCAACTGTTGGATTGGGTACGTGCATATATTTAGCCGAAAATACAGTAATAACAGTAGCATTGTGAAATATTATTACCATTTAAAATAGGCTGTATTTTATTTTAATATATTTTAAAATTTAATTTATTCCTGTGATGGCAAAGCTGAATTTTCAGCAGCCATTACTCCAGTGTCACATGGTCCTTACGAAGCCATTCAACAAGAAGTAAAATTTAATTAAGTTTTTGCACGCATATTTTTAAAGTAAAATTTAAGTATGGAATTCAGTCAAATCTACTTAACTAAGTTAGGTAAAATTATCAAAGGAAATAAGTAAATTTAACATGGCCAGTTAGAGTTTGAGTAATTTCTACTTAATTATTTTAAGTTTACCCTTTTCACTCAGTCACGGTTTGTAAACTTTACTCAAACAACCAACATAGCGCTAAAAAAAAAAGAAGCCATTAAACCATATGGTTCACTTACAATCACGTATGTAAGCAAGTAGACAGCTCGTTATTTTTTTTAAGGTAATATGTTTACTCAATATAGTTATTAACTGAATGAACACAGAGGCCTCAATACTTGGCACGTGATACACAATGACAGTAACAATCAGTGAATAGTGTTTGAGTATGAATGGGTCATTTTGAGTAAAAAATTAACTCCAGATGTCACAAAACAGCAAGTTACTTAACCTAACCACAAAAGCAACCATAAAAGAGTGTAAACACATCTCTAAAACAGCAAAAAATTATATCTTATTAATTATTCATGCCCAAGTGCATGATGGGAACAACAGGATCGTGACTTTGATATTTACTTAAACAATCTTTATAAAAATAACAAACAATTCCAAGTAAAATATACTTTTAAGTTCAAACTTTAAATTCTACAAGCTTAAATTGAGGACTAATATTGAATTTACTCTTCTTTTTTTTTTTAAATTCTTTCCTGAACTAAATTATTTAATATAGAAATTGCATTTGTTTTTCTGTAGTATTTACTTCACCACAAAATCATTTTTTATGCTGATTTACTTCTCAAGAAACATTTCTTTTTATAATTATCAGTGTCATAAAACAGTTGACCCTTTTCACATTTCTGGGGTTCTCAAAATTGGAAGTTGTCATAGTCGGGTAAACTTTTATAGTGGTGAATGATAAAATATTGTTGCATTCCCATTTTCTCCAATAGCAAAAGAAAGAAACAAAATCACAATAACATTTCTATGATTTTACAAAAGAGGAAGAAAATATTACGGGACTGAATATGTTGGTCAGAATAGAAAAAGATATCAAATTTGCCATCACTCCCTCAGCCATTGTATTAGAAAAACTCATTTGGCAGTGTGATTTAATGTCATTTAAAGGTAATATAACACAAAGTATAGTGTTACATTTATTATTATTACTAATATATTTATTATTACTAATAATAATTATATATATAATATATATATATAATTTTTTTTATTTATTTTTTTTATTTTTTTTTGTGACAGGATGATGAATAGATTAATTTAATGTATCCTTGCTGAATAAAAGATCATTTCTTTAAAAAAATAAATTAATAAAAATTTACTGACTCCCAACTTTTCAATGGTAGATTGTGTACGCTAAACATATTTTGGTCCCGTGTTGGGTCACCGCTTGGTGTCCTGTATAAAAACAAGGCCTGAAGGAAAACAAGTTGAAAAGTACATCTTTTGTTTGTGTGCTCACAACTTCAGTGCAGCAGGTGAATGGATCTGCATCCTGGACAGCATTTTTCCAATCTGGACCCCCAGGTGTGTGAGTGTGTGCGCGTCTGCGGGTTGGACGGTGGGTATGTTTTGGTGTGGGTGGAAAATTGGGCTGTGTGAGGGGGTGTTTGTGTCCTGCAGTGGGAGAAAGAGAAAAAGAGAGTGAGAGTGAGAGAGGAAGTGATGAAGGGTGAAAGCAGGGGGAGATGAGACACTTTGATGATGTTAATTTTGGGTTTATCTCACAGATGGTATGAATGATTTCTGTTTGGTTGGAGCTCATCTAGAACACCAGGGGTCCTTTTATCTTTCCTCCTCTTATTTATTTATTTACCTATTTTATCACCGGACCCCCCACCTCCACCCTACATCTTCCTGAACACCACTACAACACTTTTGTTTTGATTACCTTGTTAACATTTCACTTCATTGAAAATTTAGTTGCATTTGTGTTTAGAGAAGAGGCTCCATGTGGATTGATTTTGATAAATGGGAAGTTTGGTCTGAAGAGCAAACTAACAATTCTCTTTATTGAAAGTGGCTCTTAATGCAAAGTCGGCACGTAAGTGTAATTTCCTATGTTGAATTTGGCCAGTGGCCGATACCTATTATAATGGTTCTGAGCAGTCAAAAACAAAACTCAAATGTTTACCATCGCTAAATAGACTATTCTTTTTGAACAATTAAAACATTTCCACATTCTGTTATATATCATGAATACACTCACAGATTTTTTTTTTTTTTCTCAAAGATTTTTGAGATTACTGTTCTGCATAATAGATTTAAACATGGTAAAATGAGTACTGTATTTACATTATTCATGATGAATACCTATATATATATATTTTCACAAATGCAAACAAGGCTGTGAGAGACAGAAGTACTGTATAGTCTGTTCAATATTTACTGCATCATTGAAAAAACAAAACAAATATATATTTATTTATATATAAACTTTAGACTATCCCTAAATATATATATATATATATATATATATATATATATATATATATATATATATATATATATATATATATATATAAAATTCCATCTACACTGAAAAAAAGTCCAACAGCTGCTTAAATAATCCAGAATATTAATATAACAAGATAGTAAGTTGTAGGGGATGTGTAGAATTTTATAAACAACAGCTAAATCTGCTGGGTTCTGCGCATGCTGATTCCTTGTGGGCTTGAGTTAATATTGAGTTAAAAGAAGTATTTGTTAGAAAATATAGAGCATGCATATAATAATATAGGACATGTGATACAAATGTATGGTTTGAGAGAGTTGTCTTAATATTGGAATTTATGTTGCTACTTGCTTGCATCACATTTACTGACAAAGAGAATTATTAATACTGGTTTATTTTGTGTATTTGAATATGCAGAACAAACTATGGGGAAAGTTAAAAAAATAAATGATATAAAATAGGCCTTTAGTAATATGATAATCCCCCACAGAACAATTTCATTACGCATAAAAACTGGAATTACAAATTAAATGTCCCATCTTACAATACTTGTTGCAATTTAATTTTTGCACAGGAGTGTGATATAGGCACTCATCCTCTTGGGCAAAGGTATATACCTCAGTCTTCAGCACAAGCCCTGGATTGTGCCGCCATACCACTCCCTTGTACTTTTGTTCTTCTGGGTGTCAGCAAAATTAATAATTCATACCATTTACAGAGTAACTCTGAAATTAATCCTGACTGAAACTTGAGGAGAAGACCTGATTACATTCATTTAGCTCAGCACATTTAAGCCAAGCTTCTAAAACCCTTCAATGTTGACATGTGACACGTGAATTACTGCTAAATTTCTAAATAAACGAAGGTGCGTTTTACATATTAAAGCAAAAACTGTTTTTTATTGTTCTGCATACTGAGCTGCAAATATGCTGTGAACTCTATGGACAACAGTCAAAGGCATCTTTAAAATGTGTGAAACTGTAAATGAAAGAAACTTTTTTTTTTTTTCACTGAAAATACTAAAATAGAAATCTGCCATAGAAACAAGGATGCATTGAATTTGCGTGAGTTTGGTAGAGGGTAATTGAGTGCTCTCCTGCCTGCATGAAGTGTGGGGCTGAGGATCTCTTCAGGTGTTTTTAACCGAGAAGCACACCACTCTGGGTTAAGCCGGGTCAGGCACCAAAACTTGCTAAAATTGCAACTGCTGCTCCTTTCACTCAAAGTCTTGTGTATTTACTAAGCTTCGCAGGACTTTGTGGAAATATTTGAACTTTTCACCAGTGTAGGTGCTAGGAGCAGGTGGATGAGGTCAGGGGGCATCGGAGGTTTGCTTCAGTGGCAGTGCCAATTTTAACTTACAAGACTGTTTGTGCACTCTTCATTCATCTTCAGGATGGAGGCATCTTGCTTTTGAGTTGTTGTTTTTGTTTTTTTCTTACATTCTGTATAATATGAGAAACTTATGGTCACGTTAATCTAATTTTCTAATTAAAAAAAAAAAAAAATCAAATCAGTATATAAAAAATATAAAACAATATTTCATGTCCATGCATTTATTTATCGTTTTATTTATTTGTTACATGGCCATGTGATATAAGTAATGTACAGTCGGCCAGTCATTGTCGCAAAATAAACACAGACACGTTGGTCAGGGCTTCAACGGGAAGCGGGTGTAGTGCTCTTGTCCTAAATACTCCTCGGCCTCTTTCTTCTCACACAATAAAATAATTTCATTTCAGATCAATATTTCATGTCCACTTATTTATTTTGAAAGTAGCAGTCTGATGGTCATTGTAGCACAATAAACCCCTTCAGGGTGAAATCACCTTATTGAGGTTTATTTTGCAATATATATGTTGGTGTTGGGGGAAATGGATGTTTATGGCACTGTACTGTTGTAATGTGCACCTGCACTGGCTTCATAAATGTGACAGAATTGGCAACTGTTGTAATTGAAAATATTGTTAAATATCACATCCTGTATATAGTATTGCAAAATAAACACATATTAGAAGAATGGAGGTTAGTGGATCTTATTGGACGTACGGCTTTCAGTGGTAAAAAATAATAACAAAATAAAATATGCAAAAAAAAATATCAATGTTAAAATGGTTAAGTACAAACTGTTTGACTGGAAGCTGCCTTGCAATATGCATTACAAAATTGTTCAAATAAAACATATGTATTTTTACTGTGAAATACTGAATAAATAATATTTTTCAGAAGTAAAAATTATGAATTGCCTTATTTACAGAGAAAATATTTATTTAGCAAGGTAATATGTATACTTTTACGTCAGATGTTATTAAAATTATAGTATTATTATTAGTTCATTATTTTACAAACCGATTCAGATATATGAAGCTCAGATATGTCAATATATTAACATTGTATTTAATGACATATAATATAATAAAGTCAGGTAGCATGTCATCAAAATCCAGCCCGATAATTCTTGTAACGCCATTTGCTACAACAATTATTTATTTATTTATATTTTAAAAAAATAATAATAATAAATAAATAAAGTAAAGTTCTGGCAGCTGCCATTTTGTTTTTACCATAAATTTAAAAGAAAGAAAGAAAAATTCAATCTAACAGTTAGTTATTTTTATGTTTTATTATCCAGGACATCCAGCTGTTTTGTGGTGTTTTGGGTTAGGGGAAGTATTAAGTTTGAGCATGCAAAATAACAACACTTCCAAGCGCTGTGCTGCTTCTCGATGAGAATGAACTTCGCATCCCGAATGAAAACGTAAAACAGAGCCAAACCCATGAGCTGCTTACACTCGCTATCAGCCAGAGACACGATGATGACGACGAGCTTGTGAAAGTCATTCATCAGGGTTCGGCGTTAGTCATGGATGACCCTTCATTTATCACTGATCCGGTGCTGGATACAGACACATAGCGCACTGATTGGACGCAGCGGGGGGACCAGTAGCGCTTCACATCCACCGCCGAGCCGGATCCAGAGCTGAGGAAACACACTCTTGCGCGAATTATCTGTACTCTCGCAGCGCTTTCAGGTAGACATGCTCGCGCGCACTCCCGGCTTTGTTACATCTATGTGAGGAAACCGCGGCTGCTCGTGTATCTCCGTATCTCGGTGTATCCCGACGGTGGCGGCTGATATTCGGCATTTACGCACATGAGCGCTGGACACATCGATCACCCCCGACCAATCTCCTCCGTTTGCTCTTGCTTTCAGAGAGGAGATAGAAACATCTATCTGTCAACATCTGAGTGACTCCCGCGCTCTCCGGACTATCGTTTGGACGGGAGTTGCTGTTTGAAGCGAGTGAGGAGGACTTGTTTTGCAAGAAACATCTCTCTGTTTTGTCTTTCCCTGAAGTTGACCGTCGTTTTGTGAAGTTTTGTCAATGGGATGCTGAAACACATCAACAGCAGGTAAGAACTCCGTTGGCGCGTTACACTTTTATAGAAAATAAAACAGGTCAAGGCAGGGTACATTTAATTTTCTTTAAAAAACAAAAAAATAAAATTCTTGCTTTATTTAATTATCGTACATTTTTTTATTGTAAATGAGTTCACGTGCGGTGCGTCTAAGCTTCGCTGTATATTAATAAGAGCTCACCGTTTCACCGTCGTTTTAATAACTTAATCTACTTGACTTCTCCGTTGTCTTTTGGTGAAAAATTAAAAGTGTGTATGTACAGCCCAACAGCTTGAAATTATGTTTCGTAAAAATAATACTTCTTAGCTAAACACTTCTTACAACTTACATGCATTTACATTAATGACGTTCAGAATGAACAGTGTACTGCAGGTGGATGATAAAGACGTCAGATCAGTAAGATAAATACAAATAAAGTCGTAGATATAAAAATAAATAACATAAGAATGCCAGGCTATACCTGCATCTATATAACTTATACATGCCACATTTGAACTCATTTTGTGTTTATCTTACTATTTTACAAGCAGTGAGAATAATTGAAATAATACAAATATAGTTATGAAAGTAGTTGTATTATGGTATCTTGTGTGAGCAATATTACAATATCCCACTGCTCAGATTACGTGTTAAAGTTGTTTGTGAGTGTTTCATACAGACCTACTTTATCTGAGGGAAACTGATGTGTGCAGCATCAACTAATTCACATTCAGATTGTGCTGAAGATGTCTTAAAATAACTCTTTTCCAGAAAATCTGTAGTCATTAACTTAACTTCACCTAGTCATTTTTCTTTCACTACAGTTCTTCTCCCATGCTTGTTTAAGCTTTATTCTCAGCTCTGAGTGAATGCTCACTGATTAATTAGAAGCATTAAAATATTAAATGCTTAGAAGATGCTTATAAACAAATATTCTCTTATAACCCAGTTTTTGCTAGTAAAAAAATATGAGACAGTACACTTTCACAAAACACTCACTGGCAAAGTTTTTTCTTTTTTTTTTTCTTTCTTTAATTCTTTAATTCTTCTTTTGATCTGTGTGTATATGTGAGTCTGTCTTCTGAGCAACTTTTTTATTTTATATTTTAGAGATAAATGTAATATTTACATATTTGATGTCGGACAAATTACAACATTTGCTTTGGTGACTTTGTGACACATTGCTTTGGTGACTGTAAGGGCAGTAATGGTGTCTCTAAATTACTTATAATGTAAAACTGATCTGTACATAGTTGAGAAAAATCTCTAAAGCACATCATGAAAGTGTAGACTACTCAAACACTCATATTGTATTCTGAAAAGCAATAAGATAAAAAAAGAAAGAAAAAAAGGTTATCAGTTAAATTTGACTTATGAACACATACCTGGAGGTTGTGTTTCGACAGATAAAGAAGAAACAACCTGACGTATACATACACACACACACACACACACACACACACACACACTGACTGAAAACAGTGCAGAAGGGAGCATGGTACTGAGGTATCACCATGTACTGTAATTGCGCTGAAAGCTGATACTGATGATAGTGATTGGTGAAAGATTCCTGGCCCATCCTAAATGGTCTTTTGTTTAAATGTTAGTGTATATTGCCTGTTAAAGACACAGACATGAACGGACATTGCCTCCCATTGAATCATGCTCCTGGACTGGCCTCTTATATTATATACAGTTTTTTAATATCTATATTCAGTCTCCTGGTTGTTTTGACTGGTTTAGGCCTTCTACTGGGGGTTTTAGCGGTTTATTTTATGACGGTATTTTTAAGCACACATCTGTTTCTGTTTATTATAATTCTCTAGTTTAGATCGGTAAGGTCAATTTTATGTTGTACTCTGTGACCGAGATCCAATCGTGGTCAAAATGTTTGAGCTGCAAATATGAATTTCTGGTGCAGATTAGATGTGACTTATATAATAGTGCCATTTTTGTGTGAATAGATGTTCATGCCTATGCATGTTTTTCTTAAAAAAAAAAAAATATATAGGGACATTTGAAAATGCATCTGCAAGGAGACTAATTTATTATGGGCGATTTATGTAATAAAACGAGGAGAGATTTAGCATTGCTTGTGTGTGTGTGCATGCTGAGAGACCTTTGACTAATCTGAAGTGTAGCTGAAATCAATTTTTGATGTTGCCTTGAACTTGGCCTTTGTTCACTTGAGAGACAGGGAGGGGGGAAAGAAACGGACAACAGAAAAACTTAAACTGATTTTATTATTTCACATTAAAGTTAGAGTGATTGATAGGAGTACTTTCAAACTCTGAAGTGTCATTTATATCATGACAGAAAGAGCTTTTTTTTTTCTTTTTTTTTTAAGACCCGTGGCAGGCCGCAGCGTGTGGGACGGAGAGAGTGTGTGCATGTTTGATCTCACATCAAATAAAGGAGCAAGAAGGCACCATTTGTTACTTTAATGATGCTAATATTGTCACATATAGTGGCCCTCTTTCCCTCATAAATGCCAGTACAGATGTTATTGGCTGGGGGTTGTCATGGTAATGGGATTCACAGAGGCTGGATTGATTGACAGATCCTGTCCAGTGCGGCCAGATGTTTTATCATCTCCTTGTTGCTTCTGCTTTCACACCTGCTTAAAAGTCAGAATACATATCATTTCATTATTCAAAGCCCAATTAGTCAGTGTCTTCATTTTAATCATTCCCTGTCAATGGGAGGCATGACAGCTAATTGCAGAAACATTTATTTTCATGTAATTTCATTTTCAAGGCAATAAGACAATAACATGATTAATAATCGTCAGGAGCACAATGATTGGGAACAGATAAATAGGCATTGTTGTTTTGACACCGGTGTGTGTTTGTGCATGTGAATGGAGGTGACTTCCTTTCTGATGGTATGGGACTGATTCTCTAGCTTGTTAAATGCAGTGCATGAACAATTGGGAGTCGGCATTGCATGTACACACACGCACACACACACCAACGAGGCCTGAATGGCGTGTAACTTTTGGAGTAGGCTCATTGCTGCCCAGCCATGGTTAAAGACGGAGACACTGGTGTTTTTGCCGGCAACCCAACACCAACTCAAAGCTCACTGACTTGAGTGCACATGCCAAACAACAAAGCCGGAGAACCGCGGGCCTTGTGCCTCTTACGATGTTCTTTTGTGTGCACGCTTGTTACATAGGTGCATTGTAACGTATCGGGAAGAGAGGTGAGGAAGCGAATAATGTTTGTGACTTGTGTGACCGGATGGAATGTTATGTGCGACCTACAGTGTGTGAGGCTTAATTAAAACGTCACGCAGCAGCTCGAACGTATTGATGTGCCACTGTTGTTCCACTTAATTGACACTTTGAGGGATGCTCTTTCACTCGTCTGGTAACGGTCGGAGTGTGCTAATATTTCAGAGAAGAAAGGAATTGTCTGTGTTTAAGACCCATCCCCTTGACCTGGACTCTTTAAGGCAAAGCCTTTTCTTTTAAGTCTGTCACTCTGATTTATGCTCAACTCCTCAATGCATTGAAAACGCAGAGAATACTTCAAATAGGATTATACACAGGCACACACACGGATGCACACTCTGGTTGAAATCCACTCTTTAGAGCCGGCCAAAGCTGTAAATAGTTTTTCAATGGTAAAACGGATTGCGAACTGTCTAATAATGCCGTTACAGACAAACAAAACAAATCCATTCTCATGGAAACTAGCAAAGAATTGTCAGGCGAGTGTGACGCTACTGTACCGGACACCTTTTCTCATTGTCGTCTCCCAACAGACTCTGTTCACTTGCCAGCATAGTGTTGAGTAGATGGTGGATGCTTGTGTTTGCCGGGAGAGCGGCACGGGTAGCAGGAAATAAGAGATTTCAATCGGCATGTTTGTTTCAGAACAGCTGGACAATGAGGGAATCCATTTTTCAATGTTCAGTAGGGTTTTGTGTCTGTGTGTCTCTAGGTCGCTGTACTTGGCTGATCGGTTTATTTTTCAGAGGGGTGAAAGCCGCTTGCAGCCTTCCAGAAATTCTTTTTTCTCCCCGCTTTTATAGAGAAAGAGTGGCGAATGACCTCTCCCTGTGAGCCGCTATGAAAAATTCATGGTCTCCTCCCTCTTCGAGCCATTATGTCAACATCTAAAAATACTTTATTTCACACTGGCGCCTCTGTGATGGTCAATGATAAACAAACTGCAAAAACCACCAGCTCGAGCTGGCAACACTTTGGGATTGGCAAATAAATAAATAAAACTTTCCAGTTGCATCAAAAAAGTTGGACCGATCTGGTGTGTTACATGCAAGCGTATGTCTTTTTGGTGAAATATGCAGTGCGACCAGTGCGGAAGACAAAGATTGTGTGAATTCTGTCGAGTGTGAAACAGGGAAATAACCGGCAGCTTTTAAGTAGGCTCCACCTCCAACCTTAAATCTGTTATATTTTTTTCTTTCCCCCACTTCTTTTATCTTTTTGCCATCTTGTGAAAATTTCATCAGATTTATATTTGACAACAGTTATTATACAAGGCGGGTTTGGTGTTATGCTGTGCTATAGGATTTGCTGCCGAGTGCCCTCTGCCAACTGTCAAATTATGCGTGCCAAATAAATGTATGATAGTAAAGGAAGAATGAATTGTCAGTGGTAGTTGATTCATTGAAGTATTTGTGTCTGTTTCTGAAGGCTTTTAGCTATTATTAAGATTATGGAAATAGGAAGATAAGGATCAGATTGTGACAAGCTGAATTCACATCCAGATGCCTGACATTTTTTTAACACTTAACCTTCACGTTGTTTTATAGTTTATGTACTCATATAACTGTGCCTTTACCACATATGACTATTGTATGAAACACCTGCAATTTTAGTTAACTGTGCATTGCACATTAAAGAATCTGCCTGTTTTGACAAGAACATTATATTCATCTACTTTAAATTCCTTCATATTATTACAGCTATTTCTTAGATTTTCTCGTTTTGAAGAAAATTCAAAATTATGCCCAGTATATATATATATTTTATATATATATATAAAGATTTTTTTAGAGTTACAAGGCTGTATTAATTTGTTCATTATACAGAACAATAATGTTGTGAAATATTATTAATATATTTTTACTTATGATTCATATATTTTAAAATATCATTTATTACTTTGGCATTATTCCAGTTTTCAGTGTCACATGATCCTTCAGAACTCATTTTAATATGCTTGGCACTCAAGTAAAATTTCTTACTTTAATCAATGTTGAAAACAGTTGTGCTGCTTAATATTGTTTGTTTGAAAACATAATACATTTTTTTTTTAGAATTCTTTGTTGAATAGAAAGAAATCTTTTGTAAATGTTTTTACTATCACTGATCAATTGAATTGCATTGTTGCTGATTAAAAGTATAACTCTAATCTCTTTCAAATAAATCTTAATGCCCCCAAACTTTTGAATAGCAGCGTGTGTGTGCTTATCTTTTGTGGTTCTTTTATAGTTCTTTTTTTCACAAGGTTAGAAATTCATTCCTGACGCACTTGTCCTCTCCTATGACTAAATGTGTCCTAGTCCTCTGCACCGTTTGTATGTACCTGTGTGTCCTTCGTGGAGCGCTGAGTTCGGATTGGCTGACGGCATACCTGCCGTCAGACACTTTTATAGAGTAAGACAGGTCAGCCGTCTGTGTGTCCATACCTAACGACACCCGCCTTACGACGCTTCACCTTTTAAGTTCTCACGCGCCCCACTCCACTGCAGCTGGCACAACATGAGGACTTCCCATCACTGGCGGTCTACTTCTTCAATGACTTCTTAAGACCCTAATTCATTGGATTCGAGAGGCAGGTACGCTTTGCACTCCATTTTTGCTGTTTATCACGACTGTATGAACCTTTACTAATAAATATGTCATCCGTTTAGACCGCCAATATTTAATAATGTGAACTTTACAGGTCTAAAATGCTTTCATTGCTGAGGACGTAATGCAATGCCTATATTTTTGCGCAGGGATAATTTACCAGGCAATAAATGATTGAAGGGAAATTACTTATTTGAGCAAGTCGGCGATCATGGTTCAGCAAGCGCCAGATGCTGTGATATTTTTTACTTCATTGTTCCCATTTTGTTCTCATGTGTCCTCCAGTATCTTGTTGGGCATCCATATTTTATGAATGCTGCAGTAAATAAAATGGAGGCCGCTGTGTGTAAGTGTGTGAGGATGTTCGAGGGAGGGATGTAAACATGAACCGTGCTCTCCCGTGGTGGAAGAGGGGTTCGCGCAAAGGTCTTTCTGGTTCTTGGTGAGGCCATCAGTCTTTCCTTTTGTCACTGATACAGCCAATCCAAACCCCCCCGCAACTCCTTTCGGCTTTCTTGGAGAGGATTCAGCATTCCTGCGGGTGCAGCTTTGTGACCAGCATGGCCAGCCCCACGTAACCTTTTAAGTCCAGCTGCAGCGTTCCACGGCAGATATGTTCATTAAGGAGAGGAGCGAGGCTTTTGTCTCCCCCGTGAGCAGAGACTGCGGGCAAGCGGGGTTTTTATTCAAATAACCACCCACTTGATCTCACAGTAGCTCAGGTGGAAAGGTTGTGCCAATTTTAATGTGTTTTTTTCCCGCTTTGTCATTTATGGGGGCTAAATTATAGACATTTTAAATGTATAAAAAAAAAAAAGAAATAAAATCAAAATTCTCACTTGTTTCCTCTGCATCATTCCTTTCTCCGGTTTCCCTTCAGCTTGACCGTTTCTTTTGTAGACGCTGGAGAAATTTATCTTTCGATATGTTGCCTGAAAGTGCTCGGTGCACCGTAATTTACCACATAATTTATTAGCTCTTTTTGCTTTTTTTTGGAGAAATTGAAACAGAACAGTCCTCTTGATAGCTTTCTTTGGATTAAGATCACGGAGGTGGAGAGGCCAGGATGAGGGATTCGTCTTTCTAATGGCTGTGATGAAATTTTTTGCCACTGTAATTTATGTGTGTTTCAACATAAGTTTATGAGCACTTACTTTTGGAATGCAGTAACCCCCTTTTCCCATTAGTTTCAGCTTTACAGGAAGGCCCACTCAATATTGCTTTAAATACCATATGAAAACCACCAAATTATAGAATTATATTTTCCCCTAAGTGAGGAGGTAAAAGGGGCCATCATATATAATTCATGCTGAAAGATTTCTGTAAAAAAGGCATTTGAATTAATGCGAAGAACATGATAGGTTGACTGCCTGCGCTTGTATGCTACAGAACATGGCAGGTAGTGTCTCCGGCCAATCAGATCCTTTGGCTTTCTGTAAGAGAGAGAGATAGGAAGAGGGGGTGAGAGACACATGAAAGACGTAATGAAGGTTAGTGAAATGGAGAGCAATACATCTTGCACATTGAGCTCGCTACTTGTTAAAGCGACAGGGCCTAACCAGAAAGGAATTTGCTTGATGGATGAATTTTACCCGTCTAATGGATACAAGCACTTGAAAAATGAAAACATCGATCCGTTCCCCAAGTTTTTCCATCCCTCTAATGAGAATGGGTGTTACGAAAGATTTTGAGAGGGTAGCGGGGACAGTCTTTTGCCCGATGATTCGGAGCACATGTATCTCGGGTTTCAGTCACAGCTGAACTGCCGCTCTCTATTATATATATTATAGGAGGAATAGAGGACGCTCGATTTGTCTCTCTATTGATGTGCAAATTCAGAATGGGTTAGATATTTCCTCTGTCATTTCACTGGAGCTTTCTTTGAACCCCGTTAGCCCCCATTGAAAGCCAAACAAAAATATTTTTCTGCTTGTTTCTATGGACACAGTAGTTTACTCTTGTTAGCTAACTTCACAATGCACTATTGTTGCTTTCGAATTTGTATGGAAATTTTAATTTGTGTGTTCATTTGTCATTAGATCAGCAGTTCGTAACAGACGGGTTGCGACCCAAAAATGTCCGGCAGGTCTTTTCCTATAGGGTACCAAATCTTGATATACCAAAATAAGTTGGCTTATCAATTTGTAAAATTAAGGAGAAAACACTTCCTTTATTTGTATTTATTCTTTATTGTTATTTATTCTTCCTTTTTTATGTATTATTTCTTTTGTTCCAAGGCCATCCATCCAGTCAAACTCTTATTTTTGCACAAATTCATCTACCAAATGGTAACTAAACTTATAGTTGACCTAATGGTTCAGCTATTGTGTATGTATTTAATATTATACATTTTCAGCAAGTAATTTTGCATATTTTAGTGCATATGATGTTGTATATTATGGTAATATTTATCAGGTAATCATAATGTTGTTGTTTTTTGTCTGTATGATGAAAATTGTTTAAGAATTGTAATTTTAAATTTTATCAACTATGTGTGGCTTATGAGTTTCTAGATACTTCTCGTCAGATGTTAGTAATGTGTAATTTAATGATTATTTTTATGCAATTTATCATCGTAAATGTTTTTCTTCTGTATGAAAAATCATTTTAATAATAGCAAAAATGTAAAATATTGCTCTTAAAGCAAAAACAGCAAAGAACAACTGATGTAGTGAACGTATATGTTTACATTATGTATATATTTTTCTTTCCTTTTTTTAATGGAAGGAACATTTATTTAGAGATAAGAAGCAGTTAAGAACAATGGAAGGAAGATGTGTTGTAGCTCTTCTGATAGTTGTTCTGTGTTACTATAAAGGTAAAAAAAATCCAAATTCGGTTAGTCACAATGGCTATTTATTGCATCAGTCACAACTCTTGCATTCCTTCTGTACAGTCTCAAAGCGCTGTATCTTTATCTCTCCCGATTGGTAGGCGATTGGCTGCGGTCACCGAGCAGACAGGGTGAGAGCGTGAGGCCATGATGATGATGGCGAGGGCGGAGAGACGTGAGATCCAGAGCTCGCTGGGTGCATGAGCAGGCCGGGTTGAATGTCACACACCTCGCCCCCTCCACACACACTTGTGCGGTGCTCTCATGGCACACTGTTAATTAATCTGTAGCTTACAGCCAGACGGGCCCAGCTCACGCAGCCAGCTGGGAGATGGTTTAGACCGGGCGTGCTCTCCCTCTGATGGCTCACTCTGCTGGCACTGTCTGCCAGATTACATCAGGTGTGTGTGGGTGTGAGCCCTGCTTGAGTGGGTGTAGGTGTGTGTTTGTGTGTGAAGAAGGGAAAGAAAAAAAAGGGGGGGGGGCATTGATTTCCTGGTCATTGTACAATGGCCTGGACTGAATGGTCTACTGAAAGGGGAGAAATCCATTTCCTTTGGGAAGGAGAGAGGATGTTTCCTATACAACTTAAGTTGCTTTTACCAAGGAAACCGAATGCAAACCTTAGAATTAATAGAATATTTTCATTTGCACTTTATTTTGTCAAAATTTATCTTTCCATGTTGTGCTGAACTGAATGATTGTGGTTTGATTTTTAACAAAAGCAGGATTTTAGGATGTATCTTAAAGCGATAAACCAGTAGAGGCTGTATTTTGCAGTAATTTTACAGCAGGTAAGAGGGTTTTAGGCATGACGGAAACAGTACATTTTTATTGAATTCAGTTGATTTTTGGTCTGTGAGGCTTGAGCGTTGCTCATCCAGTCAGATTTTAGAGAACAAGAACTGAACAAAATTGGGGAAAAAAGTGCAACTGCAATCCGTCAGAAGCTACTTTAATTTAGGCCCAGATTTCATAATATCTGGAAAATTTATTGAGGTTTTGAAAGTCAAATCTAAGGTTTAAGAGACAGGTAAATTCAAGTTTTGCATTTACATGCACTTTAAAAGTTTGATTTCAGTCAGACTAAACTAATCATTTGTATTTTTTAAAATAAAATTTTAATTTTGATGCTTTAGCCCTGAAATTTCACATTTGCTCCAAAATAACCAAGGCAAATATATACAGTCGTAGCTTGACTACATTTAAAAAAATGCTGTAGCTCGATTATAACTGCACATGTAAATGTACTTACTGTCCTTTATGTCATCCCACCCACATTCCTTAAAGAATCAGAGGAGGTGCTGGACCGCTCACTGGTGCCTTCAGCACCGTCCAGCCGTAACCCGCCAGTAACGGAGAGATAATTTCATCTGCAGGGTTCAGTGACTGCTCAGTGCACTCCTCTGTCATTAATGACAGAGTCCCAGGCGAGTGTAGAGTGAAGGACAATGGGTACTACATTGAGCCAGTTAGCTTGCGATGCATTTGCATGGCACTAAGTGCATTTCAGTGTAATTAAGATGGATGGCAGTAGAATGTATATTAGACTGCAGTCAGATACATAAAAAGTTTTTGACTTTTGACAGTCTCAACTTTCTTCTTGGACATCAGTTACTCTAGGTATTACAAATTAGGGTGTTTTCACACTTGTTTAGTTGTATAGGTCTTGACAACATTACTTGTTTTATTTTGCATTCATATAATGCTGAAAAGTGTTAGTTTAGTATCAAGTTACTAGTTTTATTAATGTTTGAATCAGTTATATTTTAAGGTTTTACCTTCATTTTAGTTCAAATTTTAGTAATTTTGTAGTATAGTTTTATTATTATTATTATTATTATTATCAGTTTTAGTTGTTTCCGTACATCGTTAAACTAAAATAAATGAGAAATGTTGCCTTGGAAATTAACTGAAATAAAAAGTTGCCATTTTATTTCAGGTGATGTTTGTTTGTTTGTTTGTTTGTTTGTTTGTTTGTTTTTGTTTATTGATTTATTTAGTTATTTTATGGTTTTAGTTTTTGCTTCAGTTAACTATAATAATCCTGATGCCAAATAATTTTGGCCTTTGGCTGACGTACAATGATGACACGCAGAAGAGGTGATGAACCACCTATTTTATTTTTCAAGAAAAAAAAAAAAACTACAAACAGAAATTCAAAGGTTTACCTTCAGTGTTCTGCCTGAGGCTCAAGGGTTTAACCTGACCAATTTGCAATTCAAAATGTAAAATATAAAACAAATTACAACAGAAAAGTAACACTTTTGTTTTCTCTGTACGATTTTTTTTTTTTTTTTTTAAGCCCCGGGCTGTCAGTTGATTAAAAATTAATTACAATTAAACTTTTTATTTTTTATTTTTTATTTATTTATTTATTTTTTTTGTGGTTAACATGATTAATCTAAGACAAATACATTTGCTGAAATTGACTTATAAAAATATATCTTCATATCATAATCATCACTTTTATATTACAGTAATGTTCAGTTGTGTGGAGGAGTTGATCCACTTAAATAGGGTCTGAGTTGGTTATTTTAAAGCAGCCTAAGTGTGAAAACACTCTTACATAGAGCGTGTTCGTTTTTGTTGTGTGGTTTGACACCTAATCTAGTGCAACAATGAATCATGTTGCATTGTTAACCAGATGATGTTTCTAACACCTGGACGAGGATGTTGTTGACACACTCACTTTATATTTTAGCCTTGCCTCAACATGCATTATTGGAGCTTTTTTCAACACACATCATCTCAGAGGAGTGGTTTAGGTGACTGTGTCATATGTTGTGAGATGTACATCTCTTCACGGAGCCTGTAAGTAAAGAGCTTTCAACAGCCTTTCATCATTCCTGCCCCTCCCATGAGCTCGACTGGGCTTCTCCCGCACTCCCGTTCCCTGAAATGGAGTCTTCTGTTCCCCACACTTCTTTCCCGCATCTTTTTCCTTTCATTCTCACCGTTGACATGGCGACAGCTTGTAAGCTACAGGTGTCCGTGCTTGCCAGAGTAATAGTGGAAATAGACTCTTGTACTCAATGAGAGAAAATAACCACTTCATCAAACAAGATTGATTAAAAAAAAAAAAAAAACTCCTTCTCATAAACCCATGCTTGGGATTTGAAGGTTTGCATCTTTAGTGGCAGTGGCTGTATTCATGTCAAAAAGAGTAAAAGATTGATAGAGTGTCATACTCAGAAACCGCTGCCCTGTAGCACAGTTAAATCAGCATCTTAGAACTATTAGCACACATCTTATTGCTTAATTTGAAACACAAACAATCCTCCTCTTTCTTTTGTGGTGTCTCTCTGTCTCTCTTCACAATAAATCGTGAAACTCCTTTGGTTAAAAACCACAAGCAGCATGATATGATATATGTTGTTGTCTGTCGTGCAGCGGAAGAGTCCCACGGCGTTCTAAAATATTGTTGACATCAACATTTCTGCATTTGTTCTCAGTTTAGTTGTTGTTGTTTTTTCCTCCCCCCTTTCGTTCTCCCAAGTGGGCACATTGACATTTTTAACAAAATCAGGCCTGCCACTGGTGCTCTTACAGTAGTAATTAAGAGGAGGGTCTGTCATATCAGCGTTCTGATTCAGAGTGACTCTTGAAGGACCAGCACCACATCCTCTTGTGCCACTGTTTGAAGAATTTATCTTCCAGAATCTGGCAGTATGTTTTAGGAGCTCATTTTTAGTCCATCTCCTATCCTGAAAAGTATGTCTTGCAGAGATTGACTAAAATGAGCTCCTAAAACGTACTGCCAGATTCTAGAAGATAAATTCTTCAAACAGTGGTACAAGAGGATGTGGTGCTGGTCCTTCAAGAGTCACTCAAAACTGATCTGTCCATAAAGCCTATGAAAAATCAGTCTTAATGTATTTCACAACACTTCAGCATGTTATTCTTATTAAGTGAGGGTCATTTTTTAGGATTTTTTACCCAAGAAAAATCTCTGACAACCTGACACATTGCACTTGTGGAGACTCCAGGAAGGTTGCAGTTCTGGAAAATGGTGGCTCTGGAGACTGAATGGTTCCTGATGGTTTTACACCTAATTCTTCACCTTAATTCTTAATTATTTTGCAGTTAACGTGTCTTTTCTTCTCCACCTGTTTTTTCTGACTCTGCTGACCCAATGAGCATTTCGCTGCCCAGTGGTTATGCCCTAACTTTGCAAATTCTATTATTGCATTAGTATTGCATCCTTCTCATGGGAATTTAATAATTTTTGAATTTTAGTCTGAGTTAAATCTGTTTTTTGGCTCATTTTATCTGTAAAAGAAAACCTGCCTAATAATTCAGCACACCTGAATATAAGGAGTTTTTGACTTCCAGCCTTCATAGACAATTATATATACATTTACATTTACATTTAGTCATTTAGCAGACGCTTTTATCCAAAGCGACTTACAAATGAGGACAATAGAAGCAATCAAAACCAACAAAAGAGCAACAACATGTAAGCACTATGACAAGTCTCGGTTAGCCTAACGCAGTACACGTAGCAAGGTTTTTTTTTTGTTTGTTTTTTTTTTTTTAATAAACAAGTAGATAGAATATAGAAAAAAAAGCTAGTGTTTTAGTTTTTTTAAGAAAAGCTAGCAGTTAGAGAATAAATATGCAATTGTTAGAGGGTCAAGTGTGTATGTGTGTTTTGTTTTTTGTTTTGTTTTTTTAATAAAAAAGAAAGGAGATAGATAAAATAAAATTAGAAAAGAGAATGCTAGAGTTAGAGGGTCAAATAAAGATGGATGAGATGGGTTTTTAGCTGTTTCTTGAAGATGGCTAAGGATTCAGCTGCTCGGATTGAGTTGGGCAGGTCATTCCACCAGATGGGAACAGTTAATGAAAAAGTCAGAGAAAGTGATTTTGTGCCTCTTTGGGAAGGCACAATAATGCGGCGTTAGGGTGCAGAGCCAAAGGTGGTTTTGTTTGCAAACATTAATGCCTTGGATTTTATGCGAGCCGCTATTGGTAGCCAGTGCAAATTTATGAACAGAGGTGTGACGTGCGTTCTTTTCGGCTCATTAAAGATTAATCTTGCAGCGGCATTTTGGATTAAGTGTAGAGGTTTGATGGAATTGGCTGGAAGACCTGCCAAGAGAGCATTGCAATAGTCAAGTCTGGACAGAACAAGAGCTTGAACAAGGAGTTGTGTTGCATATTCCATATATATATATCACTTATAAATGATAAAATACAAAGTCAATAGTAGTTATTAAGATTGATGTAGTTTGGAATTGGTAAAAAGTTCTTGAAAAAAAAATATGACCAGAATATCAACTTGCCTAATAATTCGGCACAAGGTGTATTTCATATAAACAGTGTTGGGGAAAGTTACTTATTAGTACAATATTGCCTTACTCCATAAAATGTAACTAATTGCAATACTTAGTTACGTTTTATAAAAAGTAATGCATTATATTACATTTGTCACCTGGGCTGAGTTTGCTTATTTGTTTTTTAATAACAAAAAACCCAAAAGTTGTAAAGTCCATTTCAAAAGCTGTAAAGTCCGTTTCACACCAAAAATGAAATTAATAAGCCTACGGCAGAAGGAAGTGCCTCTGTACCTCACTTCCAATTTCTCTCAATACAGGACAGAAAAGGTGTCAGTGAATAAATCAAGTCAAGTCAAATTAAAAGATATTTCATTGTAAATTTAAAAGCAATGCGTTACTTTACTAGTTACTTGAAAAAGTAATCTGGTTACATAACTTGCGTTACTTGTAATGCATTACCCCAACACTGCATATAACTACTTTCATTTCATCAAAGAATGCAGTAAATGATAAATCACAGTTTCCACAAAAAAGTGCAGCATAACCATTTTTAACAATGATTATAATTGGAAATGTTTCTTGAGCAACAAATCATCATATTAGAATGATTTCTAGAGGATCATGTGAGGTATCAATGCTGAACATTAAACTCTACCATCACAGGAATAAATGACATATTAAAACATATTAAAAAGAAAATTTTAATTTGATACATTAATAATAATTCACAGTTTTACTGTTTTTACTGCATAAGAGACTTCTTTCAAAAACATTAAGACATTAGTATGTTTACATTTTTTTACTAACACTAAACTATTTTCTGTCAATGACTAAACTTTTTTTTTTTAGCTGGCAGCATAACTATTTTGCTGACCTTTTAAAACAGTTCAGAGTAAGCTTATGATACCTTAAAGGGATACTCCACCCCAAAATGAAAATTTTGTCATTAATCACTTACCCCCATGTCGTTCCAAACCCGTAAAAGCTTTGTTCGTCTTTGGAACACAATTTAAGATATTTTGGATGAAAACCGGGAGGCTCATGACTGTCCCATTGACTGCCAAGTAAATTACACTGTCAAGGCACAGAAAAGTATAAAAAAACATCGTCAAAATAGTTCATCTGCCATCAGTGGTTCAATCTGAATTTTATGAAGCCACGAGAATACTTTTTGTACGCAAAGAAAATAAAAATAACGACATTTATTCATCCGATGGACGCAAAGTGCATACACTATTCTCTGTCATCAGTAACGCATGGATACGTATTGTACGTTTATTTACGCTTTGATTTGAACGGAAACCACGTATCCATGCATTACTAATGACAGAGAATAACGTACGCACTTTGCGTCCATCGGATGCTCTCCAAAATGGCGCTACGCTGACACAGAGAGACAGAGAGACGAATTGTTGAATAAATGTCGTTATTTTTATTTTCTTTGCGTACAAAAAGTATTCTCGTCGCTTCATAGAATTCAGATTGAACCACTGATGGCAGATGATCTATTTTGACGATGTTTTTTATACTTTACTGTGCCTTGACAGTGTAATTTACTTGGCAGTCAATGGGACAGTCACAAGCCTCCCGGTTTTCATCCAAAATATCTTCAATTGTGTTCCGAGGACGAACAAAGCTTTTACAGGTTTGGAACAACATGGGGGTAAGGGATTAATAACAAAAATTTCATTTTGGGGTGGAGTATCCCTTTAAAATGCTGCCTTTATAGGCCACTCACTAGGTTTCTGAAAAGAGCAAAAATATGCCAAACTGCCGAAACACTGGTTTTTGTATGAAATGCTCAGCATCTTAGAATATCTAAGCATCAGCATCTAGAGCTCACCTGTTGAATATAGAGCTCTGATAAAAATTCTCAGCGCTGTAGTTGTGTTTTCTAATCTCGTTTGACCTTTCTAGAGGTGAGTGACAGGTAACAACTGCGAATGATTCTGGTTTTGTGAAATGTGCATAACAGATCGGATGCAATGGAACCGTTAGATTTTCACTCCGGTAAGGTCATTATTGCCCCCCCCCCCCCCCCCCCCCCCCTCACCCCTCTTTCTTTCTTTCACTTCTTGCTTGTTCGCCATCCCTGCCAAGCCCCTCAAATGGATGTACTCCATTATCAAAATTCAATTTTTTCCTCCATCGCTGTGGTCCTCTCGTAGCAACGCGGGCCGTTCAACCAATCCTCCTCTCTGCCTGTCTCATCAGCATCTGCTGCAGGAGGGCAAATAGTCTTAATTGTGTTTGGTGAGAAGCGACCACCGCATGACTAATGAGCCCTACAACCCCGCAGAGAAGCAGCGCTGCAGCAAGCACCCCAGCATCTCCAACCCTCTGATGACTTTCCACCACAGGGACTGCAGGGTCTGGGTCATGCTGGTGGGTGAGGCATTCTGTGGTTGGGTCTCTCTCTGTACTTAAGGTCTGATGAGCAAATGCGATTACAGAATGGAGGCCAAATTGACCCCCTCTACTTAATGATGGTTCAGAGGAAATGGAATGAGACCATGTAGGTGTGTTTGTTCCTGTTGTAAGTTCTGTCTTGTCTGGGATATCGGTTACCACATCCACTTTCTGAAAAATTGTTCACAACTTCCGAACTCTTTATAAACAAATGATTAATGGCATTATTTTTATTTTTACTATTTTATTTTATTTTATTTTTATTGTGTTAAGCTTTAGTTAATGATTCCCAAATTTAACAACAGTGTGATTTAGATCCAAAACTTTGCCATTAAACCAAGAAAGGCAAATTAAATACCTCCATCCCTAAAAAGTTAAAAAGAAATAAACCAAAAAAAAAACAAATAAACCAAAAAAAAAAAAAAAAAAAACTAAAATGCATGAACTAATCATCATACATAACTATCATGTAAAATTCTGTTTCTTTATTTGAATGTCAGTACTTTATTTTTTTTTCTTTTAACTTTTATGAAAACAGTATTCAGTGAAAATAATGTCTTTATATGGCACACTGGCCAAAAGTATATTGTTTTTAATGCAGTGGTTAATATTTCTCCTACACCTGTCGCATTAAATTAATAATAAAGAACGCATGACTGATGCTAAGCCTGAAAAGTCACAACTTGTTATTAAATGGACTTATAATATGATACATTTCTTCTTTTCTTGCTTCCAGTGCAGTAATATGCAGCAAGCTGCCAACAGGCATAGAGGGTTAGAACAAAGTACAATAAAGAAATACTCATCAAAACGGTTTTCTTTATTCTACCCTAATTAAGTGTCACATCTAAAACAAACAAACAGCAAATTAACTAAATAAAACCTTTGTAGCACAAATGACTAAATTATGTACAGTTCTTCAATTCCTTTGTCATAAGCATAAGGAGTAAGTACTGAAATAAAGATATGATATAAAAAAAAGTCATTAAATTTAAATCTGGCATATTTAATAAGGTGTGAATCACACGTTTATAAAATGTCAAATTTAAAATTTAATTTAATACATTTATTTCCGAATTTACCACATTATATATTTAAATAACTCAGCTGCTTATTGACTTTGCTGTTTATGTAGAACATTGACAGGTTAAAAACGTGACAGACAATAATGCAAAACTTATTACACTCTGTTTATATCATAGTGTCTCATCTGAGAGTAATAACTGTGTGCATAAACAATCTTTGCGTCAGTTGGGAAAACAAGTGATGTGACATATTACAGTATGTCCTTCTTCATTATTGTTATTATTATAATTGAATGATCATTTTTAGAATTTAATTGCAACGGCATTTTTAGGCTCTTCTTACTGCAAATATCGCTGTTGATAGTTAGCAGAACTCATTCAGCGTGTTTTTCAGTGCTCTCTGTGATCATTTGTTCAAGGGTATTTATCCAATCCTATTGAAAATAATGGTCCATTCACTTTAATTTAATATGAGGGGCTACAGTAAATGACAACGTGAAATATTCGTATTTAAACACTTCACAGGGCAGACGTTTGTCTCCCTCCTCTCAGGCTGTCTAACATAAATACCTCTTGTTTGCGTATGAATGGGATTTGACCTTCAACCCTACACTTTATTTTAAAACGGACAAAGCAGGGCAATTAGCTGAGCGCGGCCCTGTCTTTCTCAGTGTCCTCAAGCATCCTGCCTCCACTGAAGTTCCATTAATTGCCTTCCTTTCTCATTCAGTTGTGTTGGCCCAATTGCAGAACAAACATGTTTACAATCTGGACCCAGTGCACAATTCACAAATTTAAGCTCTCCATTGCCCGAGCCTTTGCCTCTGGATGGAAGCGCCGACGAGTACCCACGTCCCAGTTCTCATTTGTGTAGCATCGCACAGTGGGTATTATTTACCTTTGGTCTGGCTGGAAGCTCGAGGGACGGTCTGCTCATATGAGCTTGCAGCTTATAGACAGAGTTGTCCATCTGTTTAGACAGGAGAGATGGAAATGATGCGTTTTACAAAGGCAAACTTAAAAAGGGTGTCCTCAGTTCACTTTATTTATATTACTGAATCATTTATGGGAAATTGCAACTGCTTTTTTGTTACTCCCATTAGTCTTTCAGTCCAGTGAGAAATTAAAAAGATTTTCTCCAGCAATATTACACCATGTCGAACTTCAAAGCACACTGACCAGATTTACAGGAAGTGATACCAGACTTCATCCCACCGTCGAGGAAGTGGAGGTGTCACAACGTTCATAACACACACACACACACCTCAATGATAGGATGCTGCTTCCCTCACACAAGATGACCAGATGGTATCTTTAGTGTTGCCGGGTAGAGAGGGGAAATTGTGTAATTCTCTCTCTCGCTGGTTTTTCAACATTTGTTGTTTATTGCAGCTTGAGAAATGCCACAAAAAATGTTGTGTTAGCTCAAAAAACAGTTGCACCCAGACATTTTGGGGTTGTTAATTGAGCGGGCCACCCAGTGCTTCCACTTCTGTTTAGTCTGTCAGAAGTAGTTTACTTCTTCGGCCTAAACAGCCACCAAGTTGCAAACAAAAACCTCCTCGTGCCTCTTTGACTTTGCAGGGGCCGACATTTTGTGTTGACAGAAGCCAGAAAGTAGATGTGCTTGTGTGGGAGAGAGAGATTAAAATCTCACAGTGTGCACCCCTTAAAAAAATCCTTGGTCTTTTAAAATGGTATCATTGTTTCCTTTCTAATTCCATTATCCGGTTTCACAAACAACCAAACCTGTTTACTTTTATACTTTTGACAAATTTCTTCCTTTTCTGCCAAGTCTTATTTTTGGAGCTCGAACCGCATGTTTCTGTTCCATTTATCCAGATATGCGCAAGAAAATACTAGATCTGCAATCTCTAATCTTATGCGGATTAAGGCGAGTAATTAAGTGCTATAATTGTGCAGTCTTGTTCATTTAAACACTTGTTTTTGTTATAATTGGCACTGGAGTTCCTCCAAAGCCCAGGGTTTCTGTCGGAATGACACGCAGCGGGGCACAGGAAGGAGTTTTACAGTGATTCATCTACAGAGATGTTGTCAGCTGTACAGCTTAGGTACACACACACTCTCAAACAAGGAAAAGAATGAGTGAAAGGGTCAGGATCTGTTAAAAACTCAAACACAAGAATTATGGTTGTGTAGGTTAAATCGGTAGAGGAGAGGACAGGGCAAAGAAAGATTTTAAAAGAACTGGGAAGTAGGGCCTCTGAGTAAGGATGGCATGAATACAGTGGAGAATAGGACTTTGCTGACAGCGTTTATGTAATTTAATCTGACCATCTGGGGGAAAATCAAACTAATTTGAAGAGCTCGGGAGGGAGAGGGAGGCAGCCTCTAATCTGCTCTCACAGCCACATTGATATTCAGGAATGCACAAGTGCCACTGAAACGCCGAGCCTATAACAGCTAGACGCTCTCAACACTAAAAGCCCAGTTGGGAAAACACAAAAGATGCAAGCTGTGTTACAACAACGTTAAGGAAGAATTTTTTTTTTTTACCATGATACATTTACACTTCCATCACTTCAGTACTTCTTTGTCCTGCTCTGATAGTATTGAGATTTATTACAACAATAGATTGGTACCTTATAAAATCAGAATGATGTTCTGAATGTGAAATATCTTAGAAAACTATTTTTGTTATTCAACTGTAATGCCAAATTGTTATACCGGTGTCTTGATCATACAAAGGCAAGTATGTGTATTCATAAAGTTGAAAACTGACTTTGTCAATAGCAAAAAAAATGCAGTAATTTCATTAAAAAGAGCTATAAAATGAAGATATGCTTTGAGTGTATTAATTAATTATTATAAACTGGATATAAAAGCCATTATAAAATCACTTTTAATGAACACCCATTTATTATTAATGAGCCAAAATTACATGTTGCTTGGAAACCGCAAACACTCTATAGTTATGTCCATGAATTATATTACTTAAAATAGTCAGTTTTTTATTAATAATAATTTATATTAAACTTTTATAAACATATTAAACTTTTATACTACTTTATCTTGTTATGAAAACCTTTTTTTGTAACATGGCATTTATGGCTTAAAAACAAACATCTGTGGCTGGTTGCATAAAATACTTGCACTTAGTTGTCTCTTTTAAGACTGCTCATAACTTTTTAAGTCAGTTGCATAAAAAACATAGATTGGTCTAATTTGAATGCGAAAAATAAGACTGGGGGGGCCTGCGTAAGCATGTGCCATTGAGATGTTAAATGCTAACAGATAGCTATTATAGACCTCTTTGGACAGTCTTGATATCGTGGGTGAAGACACTCTCTCTGATATGGCTGTCCTATGGTGTGCGTGGGTGCCCTTGCCTTTTGGCAATGGTGTGGGCGAAGCCTAATGGGAGCAGCACACGGTGGCTGACATGACAAACGGCGGGGGGGCTTTCCATAACCAGGCTTGTCGTTGACGCTGAGGGCCCCACCGGCCCCTAAATGCCTTGTTACTCCTGCGGCTTTGTCTAAATGCTGAGGATTAATTAGCTGCACCAAAAATAGAGACACCAAATGCAATTTTTGAAAAAAGAAAAGAGGACGGAGGGAAAAAAAAGTAGGGAGTAGGGAGAGGATGCTAGCTGTGCACTCAAGACTTATGAGGGGGAAATGGTATCGCTTGGGGCAACGAGGGCACGGTGCTGCATGATACAAATATGAATGAATAAAAGTGAATGATAGTGCTGATAGTTTATTGCCAAATTTATCATGATAATTGTAAGATCCATATGAGTGATGATTTTTGCTGCCATCCTTGGGTCTGTGGGTGGTTTTGAAATAAGTGTTTAAACCGTTTCATCTATCTATCTATCTATCTATCTATCTATCTATCTATCTATCTATCTATCTATCTATCTATCTATCTATCTATATCTAAAATGAAGCATCTTCATGACTTTACATTGTAATATTCAGTCTCTGACAGTTTATTCAGACAGTTGAGTGAAGTCTATTACTCGGCCAGCTTCACTAACTCTTTTGCCCCTTTACCGTACCCTGTGTCCATACACATATACCCCCTACCAGCAAGTCAAATGCCCATGCAGCCCTTCTCCGCCACAACCCATTACAGCACAATCATACGATCACAGACACAGCAATTTGAGCTAGCAGCATGTAGTGGAGCTGCTCTCCTCAAGTGCTTTGTGCCTTTGCAGGCCTATTGATTTTCATATCATATGGATGGGTTCATATCATCTGTGATGAGGAGCTTCAGATATATTTGAGGTCAATGACACGACTCATCTTTGAAGTCTCTGACCTGTGTTTGCAACACGCCGTATTTTGATAGTCCCGTTAGATGGCAAAATGGCTTCTTTTATAGTTCCCAAATCAGATGGGATGGGATGGGGAAGCAGACGTCCTGAAGCACGTTTCTCAACCACGTTAGGTGTAGTGGTTCCCCCGAGTCGCATTCAGTGGGAACGAAAGCTCATAGTAAACGGTCAGTGTTGTTCTCAGCTCTGAAGCGGGTGAGAGTTTTCAAGAGGGTGTTTTATAATGAGAGCCGGAGAGCATATACATGTTTAATGTTGGCCTCTCTTCCCGTATTCTCCTCATTCTCCTCCTCTCATAATGCTTTCCCTTGCGCTAAAGAGCGACATTGAGAGGCGCCCACTTCAGCGTTGTTTCAGCCCTCTGGAATGTTCTATAGAGGAGGAAGACTCCATTTAGTGGCTGGAGCAGCAGCCACAGTGAGAACCTTTCAGCACGGAGAGGGAAAGGGGAGAGGCTCTTGGAGTGGTTAGTCTGCTGCCTGCTTTGCTGGAACATGCTGCATTGTCCTCCAGAGACCTTTCTTCCTCCCTCACTTTGTCCCTGTGTTCTCGAGAGTCGGGAGGGAGAAGTTTGGAGTGGTGCAGCGGACTCAGCCCTCTCAGCAATAGAACGAGGCCCCCCGTGAACCGATACGGAATCGGGGGTCTCGTTTACGAGCTCCGATTGTTTGGAGGCTGCTCGGTCTCCTGGTACGCTTGAAATTTTTCTTTAAAGTGGGCTGCTCACTCTCCTCAGATACCCCTGCCCCTCCTTCTCATCTTCGCCTGGTGGTCCTTGGGAAGCCAGGTGTCTGGGATTGTCTCCAGTGTTTTACCTCAGCTAGCTAACAAGCTCCCCCTGGCCCTGGAGGAAGACCCGCTTTTCCTGCTGCCCATTCCCATAATGCGGTTTCATTATGGTCCCCGCTGGAGCATACGCAGCCATTCACAGAGCAAACTTCTGATGGCTTAACGACCGGTGCGGAAATGTTTTCTCCGAAAGATACTTTTTCAAGTGCCTTAATTTGAGTTTACATTCAAAGCCGTTTCCTTTGGGAAACTTGCCAGCGGTCCTGTGGAAACTTTTTTCTGCTCTTAGTGTTCAATTGTATGAGACCAGCACTTTAAGCAATTATAACTTAAGAGAGATTTTTCTTTGTTATTATGGTTCATGCTGTTTGCTGTTTTTTCGCAGGAAATATCGAAGCCTGACAATGCCGAGATCCATTAAAAGCGATACAGCAGGGAAATTGCACACATCGCACGATTCGAGGGCCCTAATGGTGGCAGTTATAGCTCAAATATCAATCAGTTTCTGTTTACTGAAATGGATGATTCTCTTAGCGCAAGTGACTATCCATCGCTCCATTATCCTTAATGAGCAGCTGCCAGTAGACACTTTTCTCATTTGTGATTTCTTCCTCAAGAACCCCTCTTCGTCAGCCAGCAGGACACTCCCATTTTGGAACACGCATCCACTAGAATTAATTAGCCCCTAATGGTTTCTGTCATTTAATGCAAATGAGTTTTACAATTATCGTTTTGTTATCGCTCACGGAGTGTGCCGCTGTTCGCCTTTGCCCTCTCGGTGACACCGTTACTCCATTACCACGTTTGACACTCGTTCCTCTGGGCCGCACCATTGCCACGACTCCAGCCGTGCATCTTCCCCTGCTTCAAGCGGAGCGAGCCGGCCCCCTTTTATCTGCCCGGTCCATCGCGATGCCGTTCTGTTTTTTTTTTTTTTTTTTTTTTTTTTTTTTTGTGCACCCCCATGCATCAGCTCCATTAAGGTCTCCGCGCTTGCGAAATTGACTTTCTGTTGTTTCTCTCACCGTCCCCTGTTGTTACTATCACAGAATGTATCTGCTGTGTCCCGAAAATGCGTTTTGCACCCTGTCTGTTGACCATTCAGTGTCTGTTATTCAATCTTCAACAGAAGGTTTGGAGGAGGGATCCCAGCTGCTCGATGGCAGCACCCCTGCAGTAAACTATCAGATCCGTGCGAGGTCAAGCTCACAAAGCGCTCACCTCTGCTATCGGTTTCCCTCTCTACACTGCTGATGACTCTATGTGGAGGCAAATGATTCCTCTGGCTCATGCTGTTCAACTCCGCTTTCCCCTCCTTCCTGTCATACCACTTATACATCCACCTCCAACAGGCATAAGTAAAAATAATAAATAAAAAACAAGTTTGACCTTCACTGAAGTCAAAAGAGCTGCAAGTTTATGTATTTTTTGTGCCATTTCTATACAAAGGTGCTGCTTTCTATCTGTGACCTTGAAGTTTAGTTGTTGTCTGAATGCTTTAGGTGGGTTGATATTTTCGGTATGATGTGGGGGCGAATCAGAGCTCCGTATGACACTCCAGTCTCCCCCAACCAGAAGTCAGGGATGCTGCACAGACTGCAGTACCAGTTGTCACTTGTTGTCACTTGGAACATGACATACGGATGCTCAGGACCTGACGGCATATGTGACGCTGGCCTGCCAAAAGCACGCTGGCACTTTGAGGGCCCAGCAATTTTTTTTTTAATTTTTATTTATTTATTTTTTTTTACACCATTAGTCACATTTTCCTCTTGGCTTGGTTTAGGCAGTCTCCTAAGTCCCTTCTCTGCTTTTTCTTGTTCTTCCACATATATACATCATAAACATGTATGTGTTCAAGCAGTGTATTTTTTATGATTATATATAAAGAACCTTGTAATTTATTCCTTTTAGTTCACTGTAATTTTAAAAAAAATTAAACCACCATTATATTTCATTTTAGTCTGTTACATATACAGGATTCTCATGGACCTGGAACAGTCATGGAAATGAATAACTATATTCTTTGCTATGTAAATACATTTACACAACCTCTGTGCTACAATGAATGCAAGTCTTCATTGTTTTAATAGGACAACATAATTTGGAATTATTGGAATTAATATTAGGAATTTTGAAGTTTTAGCTTTTGGGAACATCTTAAGGTTTACATAATGCAGAGAGTGTGTTAATGTAGTATATGATAAATATAATACATCTGGAAACTAGATGATATAAAATAAACACTGATTATCGGTTGCTGTTCTCCTAATTTGTGCTTATACATTAAAGTCCAATAATTCTGATGGTGTAAAAGACCAAATAATTACTGCATTTGCAGTTATAATTTTTCATCACGCTTAAACTGTTTTATTTATTTCTTTGTTCATTTATTTATGATTAAATCAAAAATAAATGGAAAAAAGTTGTTAAAGGGGTTACAAAAGAGCATGTTACGTTCTAATGCTTACACAACCTACACATTTAATCTACATATTGATTCTTTTTAGTAATATTTTTTATTCTGCGCAGCCTCTCTGATTTAGTCTTTCAGTGATCGGACCCATTTGAATATGTTTTCCATCTCTGCTCATGTTGAGCTTTGTTGAATTTATCGGTAAGCACTCAAACTAGCTCGCAGCAGACTTGTATTAATGCTCTGTTTGTTTAGTATCGCAGCATTCTCAGAATGTTCTTGAACAGTGGTTACATCATCATAGAACTTAATTAATGCCATAATGCACTTGCTTGGCCCGGTTGTGTTGGCCATGTGTAATATGATATAAAGATGTAATTGGTCTCTGCTGTTTTTAGTATTGCTGCGTTTCCCTTTACCCCCTTTGGATGGCGGTTGACAGATTGGTCATTACCTCTCAGAGGGCCCGAATTAGCGCCATGTTTAACGGCACTAACACAATTGAATCCTTTAATGATACCCCAGAGTGCAATGTTCTAGTGTAATGATACTGGACATGCTTTTTTTCCCCTTATACTCTGTCCCTCTTTCTCTCTCTGTCCTAGTCTAATGCATTGTTGTCCTAGATAGTATCTCACATTTTGATGATGGGCTGCATTAGCTGCTTAAACACATCTGACTTGTCCATAACACACTGTCTGTTCCTGTTCCACTTGAAATTATTGATCAAACACTCAAAGGGAAGTGCAAGTATCAATATTAATTAGTGCTGTCAGTCGATTAAAATAATTAATTGTGATTGATCTCTTAATTTTTTTTGCTAGTTAACGCATTAACATTCATTTACCTTAAATAAAACCAAAGAATATGAGTAATTATGCAAGCAATTTGAGTGGATGACACTCATAGTAGAATAAATGTACAAATCTAGACAAGAGGTACTTTTATGCAAAAGTGCCGGTCTCACTAAAATAAACCAATTCTAGATTTCTCAACGCATGGAAAATGCAAACAATCTACAACAATTCAATTATTAAAATAGTAATTTCCCCACGCTTCATGGATGCGATCTTGCATGTAAATAAGTGATTTTTTTTTTGTTTTGTTTTGTTTTCCTGCTGCCGTGGCCTGCATAGTCTTCTGCTAGTGCTTGTATAGAGATTTCTATATTGCATTGATATTTTACATATTGATTTTGGATAGTGCTTACATTTTTCATACAAGGTATACAAATGACTACTGCTGTAGGTCTTTTCTGGGTTAGATTTATAAATAATTTATCAATAAAGATTTCAGTTTTTAGAAATAATACAAAACAAAATGGAAATATTTGTAAAATTTATTAAATGCAGCTAAATAAATAATGTTTCTATATATAAAGGCATACAACATATTTAATCAATGCATAAACTAATATTAATAACAACTAAATTAATATATTACTAAATACTAAATTAATATATTATTGACATGAACTAAATGTGTTCATTAGACCAAGGTGAAATCAGTTTTTCCTTTGGTATTTGAATTGAATAAATTCATTTAAATTAATAATATAAATATATAATTGCATGAATGAGTGCCCTAAACTATTATTAATATGACACAAATGAATACATTATTAACATGAAGTAAATGTGTTCCTTAGAACAAGATCCAATTTGACCTTGAAATCCAATTTGAAAGAACAGCATGGTTTCACAAATGTGACATCGCCTTCCTTCATTCGAATCAAGCTCATGCCTTCACTATAGAGTAAAATGATCGTAACGTGACCCATGCAATTGGCAAACAATATCATATGAAACGCTCGCTTACTTCACTCAATAAATAAATAAATCACTGTGTATCGCAATACTCTGTGAAATGCGACACATAAAGTATTGTGATATTTGTTACTCCAGTATTGTGATAATGTTGCACCACAGAATCCTTGCCGATTGCAACCCATAAAACGAGAGAAATGGAGCTCCGGGTTGTTTGTATAGACTCTGAAGGAGCAGGAAAGTGCACAAGATGTGATTTCGCCCCAAAATCTATTATGATTAGCTGGGATCAACAAACTATCCACTCTATCCTAGGCATTTAATGCCTGCCTCTGCCTGTCTCTCTGGACCGCTTCCTCTACATTGAAGCGCTTCAGGGCAGGCATTTATGTGCTTAATGTAAGCTATCCCAAAAACACATCCATACCACCAGCAGCCCTGAAATGTGCCTATTTTGTGTTTGGCCATGTCTGAGGCATAAACATCTCTTATTTATATGATTGGAGCCAGGCTTATGTTTCCCAGTCTGGAGGTTTTGAGCTGGATGTGAATAAACTTGAGCTAAACCGCAACGGCTGGGTTGGGAAAGGTAACTCCTGTCCCCTGCCGGGAGTGGCCGGGGCGGCAGGGCTTCTGATGTCCGGCCTAATTGGTTAAGCATTCAGTACAAGCCCACGTCGCCCTGATCGGATTTCGACACGGGCACAGATCCTCTCCTGATCAGCTCCACATGGTCTTCTTGTCTTGACAGTGCCACGGCAATCATCCCATCTGCTTTTCATTTTCCATCCTTCCGTATCACCGCTATCTTTTTCATGGGGACATTCTTATATTTTTAGCCGCCTGAATGATTAAATGAAATGTTATATGCTGTCAATAGACTGCAACACAGCATGATAGAAAGTGGTTAGTGCATATGTTAGAAAATTGAATCCTTTCATTTTTATGAGTTGTTTTTTCCCACCTCCATAAGATTTTCCAGTTTCCCAGGTTACACCAGCCTCCTGCACTGTGCAGGGCACATCAGAAGGGGAGAAAAGCCTTTGTCTGAGGTTGAGCTGGCCGAGTCAACAGCTAATTTCCCTCGACGGCAGGTACACGCCAGCCAAGCTCTCTTACTTTTTTATTTCATAATACATGTATTGATTTTGCTGCGAACGCCCCCCGTCACAGGGCGAGTCATGTAGTCTCTACACGTCTGCTTGTTTGATCAGGTCGAGGGCGGTAAAGCATACAGTAGCATCTGTACCGAGGTATTCTACAATGCCTGAAGAAAGCTGTCTGTTAGCATTCCCATTCATCTCAATTGCAATTGCTCAGCTGGTCCAAGACCCCTTGGAAGTAAGCGGCCTAAAATCATCCGTTTTTGCTCATGGGCACTCAGTTCTGGGACCCTCTTTTATGTTTCACAATTATGATCAAACCATCATGAAATGATGGCACAATGGACCTTTTTTTACATTGCTCATCATTATAGAGTAAACTTCTATTGTGATGAACGAGAAGAACAACAGACATATTTTTTGTTACATTTTCATTTGCTCCAATAAGCAAATGAATAAATAAAAATAAAAAGTATATGCTAGTGGTTTATAACTTTCCAAAAGAAGAAGGAAAAATGGTAGATTATGGTGGTCAGAGAAAAGAAAGATGTAAAATATCACTTTCCCAGCCATTGTATTACAAACACAGCAGCCTTAATTAGTTTTCTGTAATTTAATGCCAAGGTAATATAACCTGAAGTATAGTCAGGGGTGCACATAAATGGTGCACAGGTGTGCATGTGCAACCAAAATAAAAAATGCACTGGGTAAATAAGTTCAGGCCGCTCATTTGCATACCAACATGGTTGACAGCTGTTAACGCACAATCACCATTTTAGATTGACTAACTGTTATATTTTAACGATTTTAATTCAAACTCAAAGCATAAATCTCAAAGCATAAATTATCACACTTTTATTATTTTGTTTGTTTAATTTTAACAATAAACTAACTAAATAAAGCGCAAAAATAGTATTATTTTATTGTTATTTTATTTTTATAGTTACACTATGTGCAGTGTGAGCATCAAACCAAATCACCAGGTGCTCTTATGAGAACCAGACCAAAAAACTTATGTCCACCCCTGAGTATAGTGTTATAAATATACATAACAATTTAAAAAAAAAAAAAATGTATATATATTAAAAAAAATAAAAAACTCTGCTAGGTTTACGATGATGACAACTATGGAAATGCATCATTACAGTCTGTGAAAAGGATACATAACATGCACAGTCCCAAGCAAATATTCCCAAGAAATAGCAATATTTATGTACCAGATGGTGTAGTTACGGCATCTACCAGCAGGGGCTAACAAGGCCATACTAACCAAACTTTGACCTCTTGATCTGTGCCTTTTTTTCTTTTCTTTTTTTTTTTTAAGCACTGGAAAGTTTGATAGACTGTGTATTTTGCTTAGTAAAAATAAATGAACAAATAAGGAAGATGCAAAATAGGTAGAAAAACATGTTCATATTTAAGTAAAATATAATCAATTGTTATATGTCATGCAGGAACTTTGGAATGTCTGTTAAAATTATTGAAAATTACATCACAGTGATTCTTCAGAGTGTTATGATAAAAATACAGCGTTACTATCTGCATTTCCATGCGTTTTACTTGCAAGCAGATGGGGCAACAGTATAACAATGGCCATTTTGTGCAAAGTCACAACAACCCTATAGTTTCATTCTAAGATAGACACTTTACCTATTTGAGGAGGTTTTTGATGTTCTCTATGGTGTAGGTCTCTGATAGGCTTTTTCAATAATGCTTAACTGCAACAGCTAGCAACTCCATAGTGAATACTGCAGATAAAGCCAGTAAAGGTTATCCGTCCATCACCACACACACATTGATAGAGCTGCACAGTGGGGCTGAATGCTGTTGTGCGGAGGACCACAGGGTCTGAGGAAGACCCACTGCGGTTAGCTCTTACTGTACTGTATTCTCCAGGAAAGCTTTGATATACTGATATCCCACTACGGCTGGTGCTTAGACACACGGTCCCTGGAGTAGACGCCACTATGCACGACCACATGTCGCAGCGTTGGGTTTTAACCAAACAATAAAGCTCGTCTTTTACCTTAAGATGTCACCCACCGAGATTTCCACTCGCTTGATGTAGCTACGGGCACTCAACGGCGAACACCAAATTCAATAGTGACTTTCGTCTCTAGAGCAGAGTTTGCTGTTTGTTTTCATTGTTGATTACTCGCTTAAGGCTTCAACAACCCCACATGCTTTTGACACATTCATGTTTTTAGACTGAGGTCATCGGAAGGCTGAATTTAATTCAGAGTTACCATGCACATGTTTTTGAGACCCATTAGCAGTTTTTCCATGCACTTGTAAACTCAACTTCCTTTTAGGATAATATCTCACAAGCTCTTTTTTGATTTACAGAGGTACCATTTTTAAATCACTGGTGTGAGGTATCTGTAAAAGGAGAGTGCTGGTTTACAGCTTATTCACAGTTTTTTTGTTTTTTTGTTTTTTTCTCTGCGTCTCTACATGCCAACAAAAAAGAGAGTGGCTCTCCAGTATCCACTGACATATTCCTCATTCAGACACTGTTACTTTATTTTTGCACATTTCCATTCATTGATAATATTGGCAAACACATTATACGTGGTTATTTTGATAGATATTATGTTTAATAATTTTATGTATGTATTTCTATAGTTTTTATTTATTTAGTTACTGTGAAGTGATCTTTTGTTCTTCTTAGCGGATAGCAGTATGCAGCTCAGAGGCATTCTATTTTATATGGATATACTGTTGTCATTGAGATGACTGTCAAGTGCTACTTGTCAAAGTAGACACTTCACACTTCAGTAAAGCCCAAGTATCCTTTACACCGTCTGAAGACTGGTGTTGCTATTCACACAATCCGTGTCTTACCTGTTTGTGTGTGCTTGTTTCTGCATGCATGCACTTGTGTTTTTAGCTGTTTTAACAGCATATCAGCGTCTTGCTCTGACAAATCTTTTTAAGCTCTTGGCCCAGATGTCCTGAAGCTCTGCCAGACTGTAGGAATCCTCTCCCTATCTCTGTTTGATTAGTTGCATTGCTGCTTATCTCCATGAACAATCACCATAACATGAGAAATCACCACAATTTAAGCCATTACTCATTGATATTCTTCCCCTCCAGCTTATCACTACTCACATCAGATTTGTGAACAGGTTTTTTGATTGGTGTAAAGAACATAGATGAAATAGATAAAAATAAAGTGTAAAATAATTATTAAAAAGAATTTAAAAAGTAATAAGAATAAATGCAATTTTTAAATTAAATTAAATTTAATTTAAAAATAGTTAATCGGGTAATGTAGGAATCAACAGAACTTAGATAATTAGAATATTCTGACGGCCTACAGTTTGTTATGACTTTTTTGGTGAGTTCTTTCCTAAACCATTCATACCATTTGTGAAACATCAAAACGTTTAATTTTCTTTTTTCTTCTTCTTTTTTTTTTTTTGGCCACTGGTTAAGCTGCGTATTTGTTTGACTCCAACTTCCCTGTATGCTTGTCATTCGCCTGGATCCACCACTTCTCAAAAGGTATGAGCTTTTTCAATAGTAAAAAATGGTAACAGAATCTATAATGGTATATTTGAAAATATAAAATGAAAAGATTATCAGGGGTCTGTTTTAGTCTGTTCACATACAGCTATTGTTTGGCTTCAAAAGACCATAGAACACAAGTTGTTTGAGCTACAGTTTGTTCATTGATATATTTCTTTTCTTTCACATTTTAGACAAACAGCTATGATCACTGTGCACTCTCACTGCATGGAAAAGAGCTGCATAAAGATTCTTTAGAATGGTTCACTTTTTTCCACAAAATGGAAGAATGAAGTCATGTGTTTGGCACAACTTGAAGATTAGTAAATAATGACAACTATTTTTTTAGGTGAACAACTTCTAGTTGAAAAGATTGAGACATAACAAGCATTGTGATTCAAGAGCAAGAGAATCATGCAGCATTTCCCCTTTCTGTGTCTGCTTACATTTTCCTCAGTTTAGAGCCAGGAGTTTAACAATCATCAACAATGTTCTGCTGCACTTCAAACACATGCTCACAATATACTCCCACACGATTCTGGCCTTCTGGATCCGTGAGGGAGTATCTGTGACCTAGCTGAAAGCGACCCATCCCAACACTTCCATATGTGTCAGCGCTCTTTCTTCCAAGTTCTGGAGGATTTATCCGCCTGAGATTTAAAGGTCTTAAAAAATATTAAACAGGTCATTCTAAGCTTAAATAAATACTGCTAAGAATACACGTATGCCGCTGTCAGTCTATGGTTCTACAACTTTCTGGCACTAACCTAGTGAAAATCTATTTTGTGACACCCCAGAAGTGTTGTCCCATTTATCCAGTAGGCTGTATTAAACTGTGTTCGAGAGCCACTGGTTTTTTGAGGTTGCTCAGCACGGAGTGGTTTTGGTTGTAACTTGTGGTTTAGTCAATGCACAATCATTTTAGAGTTTAACTGGACAGGTACAGATGTATAAATCAACTGGACGTTTATAACTTCCTTTCCAGAACCAGAAGGCTACGACCAAATGCGTGCGTTCCATCAGTGGCTTTAGCTGTAAGCGATGATGGCATTACGCTTCTTGTTATCCCGTAAAAAAGATCCCTCTAGGGCTGATTCTAGATCAGATTGACTCCGATTAGGAATGATTGTGAGATTAGCGTACTGGTCGGTACAGCAAACCCTAGAACAGCCATTTGGTTATTCTGTCTCTTAATGAAGAATCTGTTTCTTCTCAGTGCCGTATTCTGCAGTAGTTTGAGTCAAGTACTTTGTTCTGATGATTCAATTTAGTCTTCCACAGAGCAGAAATCACACAGGACCACTAAGCGGCAGTCAGGGGAAGTTCTTCAGAGAATAACTGTACCCTTCAAGCTTCAAACTTATTGATTGTTTCGTGTCCTGTGAAAATAACTCAAAGGTGGAGTGTTAAATTTGCCAAAGTATCTTGTCATCACGAGCGGGCCTGGCTCGGATCCGAGCAGGATGTGCAGCCGTTTCAAATCAACCTAGAACGACGTGCGCTGATGAGCAATTAGAAAACGGTTTACGTCGTTGCAATCATCAGCCATTATCATAATCAACTTCAGAGTGAAGAGAGCCCTTTACCAACACCACCCTGTCCCACAAAAGAGTACTCGCTCTCACCACGAGAGGAGATTTGCCTATGTGTGTGCGAACACCCAAAATGGTCCCAAAAATAGTTGTAGTTTGGTCCGAGTCTAGTTCACCCTTCTCCTCTACATAACACCTTCGCAAATGCTCCGTGAGCCGCCCACATCACTGACAGCACAGTAAATGAAAACAGCGTTTTGCTCTACTGTACTGCATTATTTACTGTCTCCTATGGGCCGTCCTGTTTAAAGCCTGATGTTGTTGAATTCTGTATGACACTGAGGCGTTGAGACACGCTCCACTCAACCTCCTGCTCTGGGGTCAAGTTCCCATTTCGGAGCATCAGTCACGCTTGCCTCATCCTGGTGGCCATATTGGAGTTACATCAGTCTCAATGGCCCCTCGTTTCGACGTAATGGCTGCTCCATGGGAAATTAAAGCTTAATTAAACATGCATGGCAACGAGACACCATTGTGGTACAATATTTGACTGCCTGTGACCTGACAGATTCATTATCTGAGAGAGTTTCTCATTTTTATGACACGCTCCTCTGTGGATGCACGGGCTCTGATAAGATCTTGGACTGTCTGTTTAATGGTCCAGACAACATGATGCCTGCCTGCAACAAGAATATGCATTCAATGTTTATCTCATTTACAGTTTGCACAATGGAGAGCAGGTTTAATTGCGTTTGAGTCGTTTGATGTGGACTGGGAGATATATGTGTGTGTGTGTGTGTGTGTGTGTGTGTGAGAGAGTAAGAAAGAGAGAACTTCTGAGAAAAGCTCCCTATTGTTGTGTTTGACCTTAGTTGGCAGTTAGCCACATTGTGGCAGTTTTGGCTTGGAGCAATATGAGCCTTGTATATCCAAACACCCAAACACATGATCTTGCCCTTTGATACTTGCATACAAAAGGTCACACTGTAATGCTACTATTGTTGGATATACATGCAAATATATGCAAATATATAACAGCTCTCTTATTCTTACTAATCTCTCTAATCTTATGCTCACCAAGACCGCATTTTATATTATGTAAAACAGAGTAAAAACTGTAATATTGTGAAATTATTTCATATATTTTAAAATCTGAAAAAGCTCATTTTCAGCAGCCGTTACTCCATTATTCAGTGGAAGATTCTTACTATAGTCACAACATTTTCTCTATGGAGGAAATTTAAAATTAGGCTTAGAATCTGTCTAGAGGGCTTTTATTTGTCCGCCAGATGAAAATTGAAATGTTCTACAACACATGTACTGCAAAAACCACACAGTTCAAAGTATTGTTCGTGTCTGTAGTCCAGATAGTGCAGGGTGAGTTACGTGCCAAAGTTTCATACTTAGGGTTACGGATTTGTTCAAATCCTCAAACCAAGGTTTAACCACAATTCTTTGCATTAGACATTTCCACTAATACTTTCAAGGTCTGTTTTAAATAAAGGTAATCACCCTAATAAACTCCTGTCCTCTGATCAGATAATAACATGCGTAAAGACTTAAATACATTGACAGCCTACAGCACAAATACAGTATTGAAAAGGATTTGGATGTTCGCTGGGCAGAGGCCGTTAGTGTTGTCATTGGGATTATCTTAATACTCAATAAACCAACAACAGGAAGATTAGCGTGACTGACACACCGCATATGTTTATAATGAGAGGATTTGCACCTTGGCTATTGTTTGCTTGTCAGGAGAGCAATTAAACACCACAGGCCCAGAGACACTGCGACGGCCTGTCTCTGCAGACGGAGCCAAGTGTATTTTCCTAACTCAGGTTTAGCGCAGTCTGTGTACAACAGGGGGCCTCCTTCACGATGACATTTATCCTAGTCAGGGTGGAGAACATTATTTGTTAGCAAATACAAGACCCCTTCATGCACTCAGCACCATTATTATTATTATTACTACTTTGAATGTGCAAATTTGGAAAAGTACTTTGAAGGATATAGAGTGTCGTGTTTACTAATTGCTGTGTGTCAATATGCCATTAACTCTGTGTCGGTGCCAAAGAGCTGTTTTGATAAACTTAAATGGAATCATCTACTCACTAATCAAGAGTGGCTGTTTGGTGTTAAATGCCAGTTTGAAAATGAGTCGCTAACTGTGAGTAGCATTTTTCACTCTGAGGGGCACTGTTCCCACTCATAGACGTGACAGTTCCCACTGCTTTGCACTGCACATGTCTGTCATTCTATTGTTGTGCAGCAGTCTGATAGTGAGTTTCAAGTGGATCACGCAGTGAAGAGAATTTTTTCGATGTGCATTAAATGGATGTGGCTTTCATAAACACTCAACAGGTGCTGTAGATTGTGTTTAATACGTAGACATGCACGCATGCAAAATTGAGAGATAAAAACTAGATGTCCACAAAAGCTATCTCACTCGACAGGCAGTAAACGGCCTTGTGCTTCAGGCCTCAGATTTTGTAAAGGGTCTCACAGTCATGGATATGTGTCATGTACCCACAGGCAAAAATGCCTAAACCAGACATTGACATTTCTTAGAGAACTCCAATCCTCAGCATTTCCAAGAAACAATGCCTAACAGTGAGGATAACTGAATGATTAGGTCAAGTCTTAAGGTGCGTTTCCATTACAGATTTGCGCAAAACTTTGGCAATATTTTATAAATGTCGATAAAAAAGTATTTCGAAATGACGCCGTTTCCATTAACCAATGTTATGCGACTAAAACTTAACCTTTTTGCCTCTCGCGATAAGTCATGGCAACGGATTTTGGTGAAATTTGACAGATTTTGTATGTATTTATTCAAAGGAGGCGTAAGCATGTATCTTTACAGAAGCATCACGGAGAGCCACTTCAGAAACATGCGTGGCGTGGCTGGAATAAACACCTGCATTGACTAGAGTGGCCGCAATCAGCTTCAGTGGCCGTATCAGAGCCACACTGCACCGCAGACGTGTGCAGTGTAAATTGTCTGAAGCATAAATGGCAGGGAAAGCCCCTTATATTCGAGAGCGACCACGTATGAAGTGTTTCTTGGAGGTTATAGTACACTGAAGAATGATTATATGACTTTTTACATACGCCATGTGACCTGTAAATGTGAAAAAAACGTTTCCATTGCAGTTTTGCAAAATATTCCTTTTTCAAATTGCCTGAAAAACCACATCATGTGAGCGTAAAAACTTTTTTGCGATATATGGAAGTTTTTGTGAAATTGACGCGTTTCCATTAGGCGTATTTTCAATTCGCAATTTTAGTTTGCGCAATTTGAAGGGTAATGGAAACGCATCTTTAGTCTTATGTCACTAGTCCAAGTTAAGTCTCAAATCCCTTTTGCTAATAATTCTCTATAATTAGTGATTTGGTATTAAGAACACTCTTCTAGAACAAATAATTAATTTATTAAAGATATTTCTAGGGGTTGTCTTGTTTACTGGTATTATGAAGCCTCTTCTAGCACAGTTTATAGATTTATTTATTTAATTATTATTATTATTATTATTATTATTATTATTATTATTATTATTATTATTTAGATATTTCTATGGATTTTCTTGTTCATTAAGTCATACTTGTCTCAAAAAAAAGTGTGAGATCTTACTTGGAAAAAAATAAATATTTTATCTTTAATAGCTAGTGAAAAATAAGCATACTAAAATGTAATACGTTTATTTCATCCTAAGTATACTACAAATACATTTCCATATTTATGTACTTCATAAAAATACCCTGCAATTGTACTTTTAGTATACTAAACTGGTATACTTAAAGTCAGCTAAATTAGAACTACTAATTTTGTACTTAATGTACTTTAATTGTGCAGAAGTAGTGCTGAAGTCCAACTAAAGATATACTGAAGTATATTTGATTGTGCTAAAATGGAACTATTGCAAGTATACTTCAGGTACACTTTAAATATCTTCTATTAAAAGAACGATGTTATTCAAAGATCATACAATTCTCATCAGTAGTGCCATTAAAATACATTTTAGGCTTAATATTAAGAAATGTGCATTGTGCACAAGTAGTACTCCAAATAAAGTTTAATTATTACTTTTATATCAGTAAGCCTCGAACAATATGTCAGTAAATTTGTTAATAGATTTGAACTATATTTAGTATGAAATAAATGTATTTTAAATATATAACTTTTTAAAAAAAAAAATTATTTATTTTTTTTTACTAGGGATATGTACTTACCTTTAATAGTTTATTCATAATCCAATTAATGACTTAAAAAACAAACTCACTGAACAACTTTTCTTTTTCTTTTTGTAAATGCCACTTAATATGAAATGTCTCTTCATTCTCTCAATAGTGCATGAATGGATAACTGAGCTAACTGGAATTTGTTTTCATTCAATATTCAGAGAAAACTTCTCCTTGAAGACTTTATTGAACGTGTTCATAAGCACTGTACGTCTCTGCACTTGTAACAGTGTTTTATCTGAAACAATATGTGTTTCTTTAATGTTTCTTAATAGTAAATGCTCAGGCAGTATGCACTTTGAAACTATCGAAAGTGTGTTAACGCTGCTTCTCCACTGTATCCTAAAGGAAGGAATGCTCTTTTTAAGATGATGGAATCCTTACAGACTTCCCTTGCTCTCTCCCAGTAGAGCTGAGGCCTCTAGAGTGGGATGACTTCATTAATCGGGCACTAGAGGACTGGGTTAATCCCGTTGCCTCCAGAGACAGGCTGCACCTGGTTACCCTTCAGCATTCGAGGGAATGTATGCTAACCATAGCTAACATTTCCCCCTTATGCGCACACACACACACACCACACACGCGCAGGCCTATGTACACACAGTTCGACATAGTCAGCGGAGTCAGTTTGCAAAGAGGGATCAGATTATTTCCTGTTTCCATCCGACATGTTGTCAATTACGGCCCGGCGCCCAGCCTAACAGGACACTTTAGCGTTACCAGCAAATGACCTTACACTGTTCAAACAATTAGCCCAAAGAAAACATTGTCCTCATTGATTTATCGCCCGTCCTAACGGAGAATTCTCAGAGTGTGGAGAGAGGAATGTCTCTCTGTTCATGCCGCCATCATCTGGAAGCCTTTCCGCATAGGGTTCACAGGAGAGCCACGGCGGTGACAGGTCTATTTAGCACTGAACTCACCATCAACCAGCAACTAGCGCTTACTAAGGGATGTGTGCTTACAATCAACAGGACTGTGATTCTTTTATGATAGTGATTTCTATCTTGGAATCTGAGAGCGAGAGAACAAAAGTTCACTGGCAGTGAATAAAAGCCTAAAAATCCTTAGAGCTAGAAGACTGTATATCTTCAAGGATAATGCTTTATATCCGTAGCAGTTAGGGTTCCTTCCCAGAGCCATGGACTTTGTTCCTCTCATGTGTTTGTGCACAGTTCCCAGCACTCAAGGCCAGAACTCTGGACCCCCACCTTCCGATGCACGCCATTTTTCACACAAAGGCTTTTTTTCTGCGCCAATACCCACATCTTTGGAACTTTTTTTTAAAAGCACCGTACTGATCGATCAGCATCATTTTACTCCAAAAGAAAAGAAGAGAAGAGACATAGAGAGTGTGACAAGAAAAAGGGTGTCTGCTCATCTTGTGGCAAAGTACTCTGAGCATCTTACATGGTGTTAATCAACAGCCATAGAGCTCGCTGTCACTCAAAAAAACCATGAGGCAGGCCAATCAATATCAGCATCCAGCACTGCTTTCACCGACTGAGCTCAACTTTTGTAACTGTTACTGCAGTGCTTGTGTTGACCAGAGAACCCCGTTCAATGGCCTGGCTCACTCACCGTTATTTCACAATTAAACTAACGCCCATAAAGCCAGTCAGACCCCAGAGACGTGCTCAACCGTACAGATCTCAAATATTCCACCATTTCCACTAGCGAACATTGGCGCCAAATGAAAGATCTGATTTTTTCCGCCTGCCTGCCGATAACCAAAGATGCCCAGCAGTAATAAAAGACTGCAAATAAATGACCACCAACTAAAGTGTGTTTTCTCACACGTGTGTAGTTTTCATCTTCACTGGATCTGGTCCTAGCTGCGGGCTTTGCCAAATTAAAGCGACAACATCATTGGCTTTGATTGCAGTGATTTGATATGTGGGGATTTTCATTTTCCTTGGGGTGTTGTTTTGTGACATTGTTCCTGTTTTATCTCTATTAGAGCTTCTGATGTTCTCTTGCTTCATTTCAAAGCTTTTTTTTAATGTAGATGGGCGGGTTTGTGTATGTGTGCATTTTGGGCACCATACACTAGTGAACGCCCCGAAAACAAACGGATATGAAATATCCAATCATTGATTTCTCATCTCCAGCACGTCAAAAATGCAAATGAAACATCTGTATCATTTTGAAGATTTGCTCTGGTCCTTTAACACAATACCCACAGGCACCCTGTAGTGATTAGCACTGCATTCAGCTCTCTCATCCATCCACTATGGAAGCAGCCCGGTCGTGTCGGCAGCGAGGTCCAGGCTTGAAGGCGCAGCGCTCTGAATGTGTGGATTTGTCAGAGTTTAATGAGAGTCCTCCCTGTGCTCTACCACAGCCTCCTGTGCTGTTGACATTTGTCCACCCACCTGTGTCTGGGCTTTAATGACCCTTAGCATGTCAAGCAAGTGATTTTCACTTGTGCGGAGGCATATGCGGGACATTTTGTCGAGAATTGTGTCCTCAAAGTGGATTGAGTCTTCACGTTTTATATTTAGGTGAGAAAGGCGAGCCAGGTGTCTCCTCTCACAGACTGTGTGTGGCTTTGTGTTGGTGGATGGTCTTTGACTTTGTTCGTTCATGCTAGCTACTTTTACATTAGTTAGTTACATTAGTTTCCAAGATTTTGTTTTTCCAGTCCCTCTGCCATGTTTTTGGACATGACTAAGCCATGTCGGGCAAGAGGCATGTTTTCCATTATGTTTAGTTGACGGATTGACTGAACTTGCCCTCCACCCCCAAGTAATGGACCAGGCATCTAGTTCTCCCTCTTAGTCTGCATTCTTCCAGCTTGCATACATGCTTCACAGTTTATTTTGTTAAAACAGATAAGCCTTTAAGGAACATGTTCCCTAGTGAACAGAATGACAGTCTAAATCTTCTACACTCACGCTAAACAGAATGCTAAATCACCTCGCAAAAACGACCGTATTGATCACTGTATACACACACTGGAAAATCATACCTACGCACAGGCTCATTATTTCTGGATACTGTGTTAGTCATTGTGTGAGAAATGGGTTTTAAGTATCTGTGCACTTCAAATAATTGCAAATAGCTTGTGATTTGTGTCTCACCTCTGTTGCTCTTAGTGTTTGCATTAATATAATGCAGCTCTGCCATGCTGTTCGTGATCCGCTTTAATCTACATGAATCTGTGCATAGGATTCTGTGCCTTACTTGGAGTCTATGGCAGATAGCTGTATCAGTGATTTGAAATGGGCCAAGATCGATGTTGATTGGACAAAAGGCTCTAAACACAACATTTTGGGTCTGGTATGGACTCTCTGATTCAGTCATGTGTGTGTGTATATATATATATATATATATATATATATATATATATATATATATATATATATATATATATATATATATGATTTTTCATTAGACACTGAGCTTTCAATAACTGTATTTTTGTTCTGCCTTTAATATGATAAATAATCAATTCTCACTGATTTTGCAATAGATGGCCAAAAATCAAATGGAATATATTTGCCTGATGATTCTTGAAATAAAAAAATAAAATAAATAAATAAATTATTGCCATTTCTAAATATTGTTTAAAAAAAAACAGTTCTCAGTGGAGGTTTGAGAAGCAGTTTTTTTTTTTTAAGAGAGAGAGAGAAAGAAAGAAAGAGAGAGTATTTATTTTAAGTAGTGTGTGATGTGTGCTTCCCCGTTTTAACAACAAGCAACGGCCCCCAGTGGTGTGTGTTTGTCTTGTCACATTTTCTTGTCTTTCTTAGTGAGATATTCTCAATTCTGAATGTGTGTAATTACGTAATTGGTCGTGTACTTTAAAAACTATATACTTAGAATCTGAAGGCAGGCTGTTCACACATGCACATGTGTCTGTGTGTTTGTGTGGGTGTATGGCTGTATGTGTGTGTGTCTGTGTGTGATTTAGGGCAATGCTCTGCCTTTGAGTTTTGACTCTAGATTTGTGTCATCTGTGTATATACTGTCTGTGTGTGTACTGGGGGAATGTTTCTTTCTCTGAGGCTAACACACAGACCAAATTAGCTCTGTGTATCTTGTGGCATTCAGCTTGATAAATAGGAAGGAAAACACATTTATAGTCATCATTGTCCCAAGTCATGGTTTACATAAAATGTCATACAAAAGAGACCGCGTTGAGCTGTTTAACCCAAACATCTGTTTCATGTTGTCCACTGACTGAGTATGGTTTAATATCAGTTATCATTCAATATGGCTTTTGCACCGTCATATGGGTGAATCTCACGAAACCTGCCAATAAAATATCCAGCCCAAATTGAAAAGAAAACAAAGTTAAGAAGAATATATATATACATGCATACATACATACATACATGTATGTCTTAAATTTGCCTAAGCATAATGCAAAAATGTGATCACCATTATGGTACTGTGGGTAAATAAATGGTAATGTATTTATACATAATGGTAGTTTGTCTTACAGTTAATTTATGATGATTTAGATAAAGTAAATGACAAACAAATTTTAAAAAAGTGTTCGGATTCAATACTGTGAGGACAAATTATAATTATTTATATTTACAGTATTTTATTTATATTAATTGCTTTTCATTTAATTATATTTTATTATAAAGTAAAATTTCATCAGATTCACCCATATAGACTCCTCCAGGCCAGTAGCCTAAATTTATCGTGCTGTGTTCAGTTATTGGCTGCTGGTAATTGGCTTGTTTCAAGACATGCGAAATGCTAGTGCAGTATTTCTGTAGTGCTCTCTCTCTCTCTCTCTCTCTCTCTCTCTCTCTCTCTCTCTCTCTCTCTCTCTCTCTCTCTCTCTCGCCGCTTTTAATAAAGAATTATACTCCCTCCCTATTCTGCTATAATGAGAAACCCTCTTTCTCCCAACTCAGTAGTCTGTTTACAGTCCATTGTGCTAAATTGCTTTTGTGTGTGTCTGCTGTGTGTGTGCCAATGATTCTGCATGTTGTGTTCATACAAAACAATTTTTTGAATTAATGGAAAGGCTTGAGATGAGTTCAAATGTTAACTGTGGATTGTGTTCTTTTGTTTGTCCACAGCTAAATCATTTAGCAATTTTCCAGTTTGTGTATGATAGAAATCATGCGCTGTGGCCAGTCATTTATCGCACTTTCTCTATATTTGTCTTTCCCTCTCACGCATCATCACCCCCCCCCCCCCCCCCCCCCCTTCTTCTGCATATTTGTTGTCTCTCATATGCGTATCTACTCCAGTGTGTACAAAAGTGCTTACCGTCGAAATATTTCAGACGTTCCCTCGGTTTGTGATGCATCACCAGAGCGGGGCACAGCTGGAGTGCACACTACAAGCTGTAGTGCCAGAGTGAGACAGGCCTATCGATCACTCTCACACTCTCTATACATCCAGATGAGATGTACGGTGACACACACGGTAGTTGTGAGAATGTTTCTTCCTGCCTCTAGCTGCAAATAGGCCCTGTGTAAAGTGAGACTGAGTGAATAGGTGACGGTAGCTTCTGCGCGTTCAGGTTACCCTGTGTTTGTGTGTCCAGGACTGGATGTATGGGGGGATTTAGTCAGGTCGCACACACCCGCTCCATCTTACTGTCAGCTTGACCTCCCAGCTGTGTCCTATCACATCCCTGGCTGAGGCCGCTAAAGTGTGTGTGTTTGTCTTAGCAGAAATGTGCTTCTCTAGCTAGTGGTAGAAAATTAAATCTGCCTAAATTCACTAAATGGTGGTATTAGTTCAGAACACTTTAGAGAGACACACATAAGCTCTGTTCCAAAAACCTAGTGAGCTTCCTCCTTATAGGTACGTTTCCAACCCGAAGGTTTTTTAAAAAAAAAAAAGGAATGTTCATTTTAAGGCAGCATCACGTGTTCATCAAAGAGAATGAATTACAATAAGCTCATTGAAAAAAAAAATGATCCAAAGAAAGTGAAATGTTATTTTTCTGTATTATAAATATAATTAAATACTGAAAAGAATCGAATAGAAATGTTTAAAAAAAATACTGACTATTTTACTCAAAATGGAAGTGTTCTATGTATATTTATGTCATTCTCGTCACATCGCTTGTAGTTTTGTTCCACACAAGACTATGTAGGCAGCGAGGCTCTCTAGGTTTTGTAGCAGAGCTATTGTGGGACGTACATGACAGCATGTGGTAGACAAAGAGAGACAAAGAGAAGACGGCTTTAGGACTATCGATATGTCCATTAGCTCTGTTCTGAAGTACTGTAGACTGATGTTAATATCCACTGAACAGCACAGTGGATCTGTAAAGCCTTTCTGTACAAGGAGGATAATGGAAATCTAACACAACCATCAGTCACATCAGTCCATGTGAATTCAGGTCAAATACCTGGTGACCAAGAGCTACGAAATTGGTTCAGTCGTTCAGAAAGAATTTATTTTTTTTGGAGCACAAAGGCATGGCCAGATGACGGTCAACTTGGTACAGTATTATGATTTTTCTGTTTGGCAGAAAAAGAAAAAAAAAAAGTTTATAATGAGTAATACATAAGACATTTAAATTTCTTTGTTAATAGTTGATAAATACATAAATGCATAACATATAAAATAAAGCATTGTACAGAAATTTTAAATCAAGCAGCAATGGAGGATAATGATTCACAATAAATCAATATGAGGAATGTAGATTGGCACTCATAAATCAGTAATAATAATTTATTAACATGCATCAAAACATCAAGTAATTTATCATTTAAATACATTTAATTTAATATTATAATTTAATATAATTTCATTTAAATAATTATTATTGATTAACAGTTTCATTTGAATGTTTATAATAATTTTATGTGCACTGTATAGATATTTTTTTCTAAAACTACATTTAACATTTTTTAAACTGTATAAACTGTAATATTCGTTAGTATTTTGCCATAATTGCAGCATTTTATATTATAGGTTTATATTTATTTTAGATTGAAGTGAAAAATAAGTCGTGTTTGCAAATGTGCATAAGGGACTGTGTGTTTTCCTCTGTTTTAGTGAGTGCAGCCTATCACAATATTATGTGTCCTTTCTCTCTCTTTTACACACACACTTTGTCTCCAGATAAATCCCAAGCCTGCCAGACTCTCTCAGTTTAACTCCAAACCAAGTGTCAACACAAAATCCTTCAGGGAAGCTTTCTAACACATACACATGCACACATTTCTCCAAACATCACAATACAAAAGAAGCAGCTATTCTCTCGTTGTCAAAACGAAGTAAAATCCTCTCTTTCATCCATACGCACCGACCTATAGATGAGAGGCAGCGGGGAGCGAAGGAACGTGGGAGACGCAGCGGCAGAGGAGAAAAAGACTGAAAGGGAGACGGAGATAAAGGGCTCAGTTTGGCGGCTCGGCACACGGCAGGGGTGAGGCATCGTGGACCCAGGAGCTCGGCACTGTCGCTTGAGACGGCCCAGATGTGTCAGGCTCCTGAGAGATTTCCATCTCTTTGGCCCGTGGATCCCAGCCCAGCGGGACGACTCCCAACCAACCATTCGACTGCTCCCTCTACATTATTCAGCTGACATAACCCCCGAGAAGATGGCGAGGGCAAGAGGAGGCGCAAATCTACATGTATGAAAGCGAAAAGAGCCCGTTTTAGCTCGTCGACGAATGGAATTGGCAAAATGACGCACCACTGTGAAGCATTCCTGCAGATATTTTTATCCATTCCGAATTTTCACACTCGCAAGCCCTCTTATTCTGTCAGAATGTGCTTCTCCTTCATGAAAGAAGTTTTTATTGTGCGTGTGTGTGTGTTGTGAATGCGTGTGTGTACCCCTGCTGCGCTGTGATCTGCCTGTATTGAAATAGCTCTGTATCATGACCTACATTCCTCAGCTGGGGGGCTGACACTGAGGGAGGGAGCGACGAATAGGGTGAAGGTAAAAAAGGAGACACTCTGATGAGTCGAACCTGTCTTCCAGCTTGCTTTTCGATGTGTTTGGGTGGACACGCGACAGAACATCCCTTTTTGTCGTCCCTTATCTTTTTTCTTTTTTTTTTCTTCTTTTTTTTATTTTTTTTGCAGCTATGGCATCTTAAACCACATGTGCCGCTTGTTTGTTGTGTTGTTTATTTGTTTGTCAGGATTATGTAAGGCTCTTCATTGAGGTGAAGGGAAAGGGGGCACAACTCAAGGGAGTCGTTTTAGCCCAGGCTTGCTGCCGCCACATCACCCTCTGCTGTCTCAGGCCGCAAACATCATAACGGCCAGCTTAGCGCTGGGTGTTTATCTCAGAGGTTTTTCTGTCTCTCTCTCTCTTTAGATTTTGATGTATGTAGAGAGCCAGCAGCCTTTGGAGTGTTTGTTTGTAGAAGCGGGATTATTTTCCGTCAGGAATGTCAGGAAGGTGAGTGCTCGGGTTTGTTGACGTTTAAGCTTTGCTCACGGGCTCGGGGCTCTGTGGAACTTAACTCTGCGAATTTGGAGTGTGTGAGCTGCTTGTTTGGATGTTTTCAATTGTTTTCGGTTGTACAAATCTCTGCTACCATCGTCTGCAAATGTAAATGTCAGATCTCAAATTGGATTTTCATTATCTCTTCTCATAGCTATTGAAGCCAGTTTCCACTTCAGAGTAAAAGAAAAAATAAATAAATAAAATAAAATAAAAATAAAGAACAGACCTTATTACACAAGAATAAATAAATGGATTTTATATCTCATTATTGCAACTTTACATTTCACGACTTAATTACTTGCCATTGTGATTTCACATCTAACAATGTGGCTTTATATCATGACTTGCAACATTATATCTCACAATGGTGAATTTATTTCCTGATATTGCGACTTTATATCTGAAAGTATAATTTATATCTTAAAATTCTTACTTATATCCATATATTATATTATAGATCTTATATTTGGAACTGTGAGATCAGTTCTTACTGTCTTAATTGTATTTTTTTTTTTTTTACTATTGTGACTTCATAACCTACAATTTTTTTTTTTTTGTAATCACAACTTTATATCTCAAAATTAAGATTTTATTTCTTCATAGTGTGATTTTATATCTCTAAGTATAACTTTATATATTTTTGACTTTATAACTCACAATTACAACTTTTTTTAATTGCAACTTTATATCTCACAAATAAGAATATTTCTTGATATTGTGATCTTATATCTAACCGTGTGACTTTATATCTCACAGTTCTTACTTCATGTCTTAATTGTGATTTTATTTTTATTATTTTGACTTAATAGCTCTTAATATCTCACAATTGTGACTTTATTTATTGACATTGCAGTTATATCTCACAATTCTTTATATCTCAATTTTAATTTAGTTTAATTTAGTATCTCACAAATAAAACTTAAAAAATTTCTTGATATTGTGATCTTATAGTGTGACCTTATCTCACAATTCTTAGTTTATATCTTAATTGTGATTTTATTTTTATTATTTTGACTTACAATTTTCACGTTTTTGTAATTGCAACTTAATATCTCACAATTGTAAATGTATTTATCGATATTACAGTTTTATCTCAGTTTTTTATATTTCAATTTTTATTTTTTTATTTATTTATTTTTGTTATTTTGACTTCGCTTACAATTGCAACTTTATATCTCACAATTGTGACTTTATTATTCAATATTGCAATTTTATCTGGCAATTCTTCAATTAATCTACATGGTGATTTTATTATTGTGACTTTATATTTTGCAATTACAATCTTTTCCGTAATTGCAATTTTATATCTCACAATATGACTATTTCATTATATTAATCTTTCTCACAATTATTTATTGTATTTATTTACTCTGAGTCAGAAAATTGGCTTCATTGAGCAATGTGGAAAGGTATGACTTCAGAACACCGTGCAGTGATGGTAGCTGAATCACAGCCACCTGACAGGCAACAGGCTGATTAAAAATATTCGATGAGCGCACCCTTGGAGAAGTGAAGAGTGTAGCCTGCAGTGACTGGAAACTGTTGACACCATGTGATACCAAGTAATGTGAAGAGACAGGAAGCTGCCTGTGACTCCTGTCATAGGGCGAGTATCCCCTTTGCTATGGGTATGTGAGTTTGTGTGATTTTAAAATGGATGGATTGTTTTCTCAGGTGCGGGGAAGTGTCTTGGCAGGTTTGCCGTCTATCACAAACCGTTCCAGTAAGTTCTGTAACACATGCGTAACACACCGCGGTGACGTGTAGCTTTAGCATTAAAAGCCAAGTAAGCATAACAGGCCCTCTCCTCATGAGTGTATTCACCTGCTTCGTGGGTAAATAAACCATGAGCTGTAAACATCACGAAACTGCTTTTTCCAGCTGCACGTTTGAAATGGTAGAACTTCTTTGCTCTTTATTTAATGTATGGAAAGAGTAAACATTCAATGCACTCACAGATCAAGTTATTCTGTCTTTGTATGGTTTGAGTTACATATTTACATGCATTTGTCAAAACATCAAATCACAGTGCATAAAACATTTGTTTTTGGTTTTCCAGCTGCAGAGGCTTTCTGCTACAATCTGCAGGCTTGAACAGAAAACATTGACGTTTAAGTAGTGATCATTTTTATAGTGGCCAGTTTTATTATATTCCTTCGCTATTAAGCGTAACCATAAAACACGTTTTCCCTTTATGTGTCCTACACTCTGTGTCTCCTTTACTGCCTCTTTCTCATCTCATGCTTGGCGTGTATGCTTTTAATAAAATTTTCTTAGGATAAATGGTATTGGGTAAAAATGTAGCCAAACCGCACGTGTTTGCCCTGGGTCCTTATCCAGGACCCTTTCTCATGCTTCATTCTGTTAACAAACCCCACAGAAAGCCCTGAGGGTTCATGAGCTAACTACAACACTGCTGTAGTAGAGCACCAGAGAAGAAAAACATTGCTCTCATGCATATTCTTAATGATGTGTCCAAGCCAAATGAGGAGGTGAGCATTAGGTCAGTCGTGGGGGGAAAAGGGCTTTGATAACTCCTTGTGAGACTGTCGCAAGAATGTAAGAACCATAACTGATTTCATTTCACTCCCTGCCTTCCTTACCGAGAGTTTGCTTTAAAGCGACATAATGGCTCGTCGGGGCTGTTGTGGGCCGCCCTAACAGTTGGGTTGATTTCAATATTAACAAAAGAGCGCTGTATTGCACTGGGAAATCAACACTGCAGCTGCAAATTCCCAGACTCAAGCATGCTTTTATAGGTTGGACTCCAGGCTTGGAGCAAGGGTGAGAGAGGAAGGGGTAATCAGGCAGAATCACATCACTGTGTCCTGCAGTCCATAATGAAGTGCTCTGACAATCCATTGACCTGAGAGGGAAACTGTCTGATGTTTGATACATGACTCAGATGATGGACAGGCCCAAAACCCAAACAGATGTGTCATAATACAATTATTTCCTCAAGATGAGTCGATGATAGATCACGGTTTCAAGTGTGACTTTGTTTTGTGAGAAGAGGAAATCGGCACTCGGCTGCTGCATTGATAATGAGTGCCAAAAGAGGTATTGCAACACCTGCTGCTTTCATTGTATGTGTCGCCCTGGATTTTCTACCTTTGTGGGGACCAAATGATAGTAAAACATGAGATCACCACACCTTATGTGGCATACTGAATCAAGCAAAGCCCAATTTTTCCATGTTGGCCATTTTGGATGTCAGCCATTTTGAATTTCAGTTCAAAATACTGTATTTTATGTAACAAGTCTTAGTGTGTACGATTGGCACTATGAGCTGAGAGTACACTAAAAGGTTGGGGACAGAATTTTGCCACCTTGTGGTCAAAATTACAATAAAATAATAGCATTCGATTAATTTTGCCTATTATCCTGAGAGTGGTTTTGAAATATTCATTGGGTGATGCTGAGAATTCATACCAATAATGGCATAGTTGGTTGAACGTTTTGAATTTCTTCAACTCCTAGACTGTTGATCGGATTTTCACCAAATTAGACTGAGATCATCTTCAGACCTTGCCAGCAAAAAGTTATAGATTTTGTGTCTAACGCATCAACGAATTTGATGACGATGCCAAAATGAATCTGAGGCTATGTCTCTGCAATGCATTAGCGTATTTACACAAATCTTACCCCACCCTGACTGCATCCATTTGGTCACAGTGTCACTTATTGGTCAAAAGTAATAAGCAATTATGTCACATTACAAGTGATTATACAAATGATTGATATGTTCCTGAAATCATCTACAAATCTCTTTCATTTCTTGTTTTTGCAGTTGGTATATGCTTGTCCCTGACAATTGCTGATTATTGTTATTATTTCCATCTTCTTCAACTAATTGTGAGTGTTGCCACCTAGTGGACCAAATAATGAATTCAGTTAGGTAAGTGCACAGATGATGCAAAGAGTGCGCAAAAGCACTGTAAAAATCAGACTGATTGCGAACAGTCTGCGTGGAGCTTGTTGATGCCAAAATTTGTCACGCACTGTGCGCTAAATGTAGCGGCAAATGGAAAACCAAGACATACTTTTGGTATTAGGGTGTAGCAGATATAATTAGCTTAAAATATAAACATAAAAGTCAATGGTCCCATGAAATGACGGTTCCCACTGTGGTATAAAAATGAACTAGAGTGTGCTTTCAGCTCTGTACGGTTTTGACCTTACCTGTCAATGACATTATCAGCACACAGCTTAGAGACTTGTCTTTGGTAATATCACACCAGCCAAATGCGTGCTGATTAGTCCCACAACACACACGCTTGCACACTCATCAGACCGTAGGGACCGAGATGTTAATCTGTTTCCTGCGCACTGGGAATGCAGGCATCATGAAATTGTATATTTTCAAAATATCTGTGACTTGATACCACCGAAAGTATCCAGTATACGCACCGAGCCGGTCCAAGTCTCCACTAAGTCTCTTCCCGACTTTGAAGTTATCGTTAGCCTGCTCTGAAAACAAAAAAGAAATTTTAATCGCTTTCCTTTCACACTAACTTAAGTGCCCAACTTTCTTCACTTTCACGCTTCTCTGAAACTTTACAGTTCACTTTGTTCAACACAATCCTCCGTCAAGAAAAGACGACAGGTAAAGACCAGAGGAAGGCATCTCTGTTCAAGGGTGAGCAAGTCACCTCTGATGCAATAGACGATGGAGTTCAGAGACAACGAGAGGCAAATTTATCTGATAATAAGCTCTAATCTGTATATTATTCTGGGCCGAGAGGCTTTTGTTCTGCAGTGATTATGCTGTCCATAAGGTTCAGATCTCATCTTATGTCTGTGTAATTGAAATAACCTGACCCTGAAAAGCCACTTGATGTGTCCATAAAAAAAAAGAGATGAGAGAGGCTGAGAGCGTGAGAGAAAAACGAAGTGAGAGTGAAGGAAAGCTGAGATGTTTGTCACATTATGAACGCGTTCTCTTGATGGTCTATATCTCTGAGGCTGCAGACCGTCGCACCTTCTTGTAGGTCAGGAATATTATCTTCCTCTTAGAGGAAGTATTTCTGCACCATGTCTTTTCATGCCTTGCCAGTGCCCTCGTTGCGCCGCCCAAGGTTTTGTCCCCACTCCCCCAGAAGCCTCAGAGTCACCTCTCTTGTGTACCATTAAAAGAGGATTGTGAGAACTGTATTTCCCCACCCTCCTCCTTGTATTTTAGGCTCCAGATTGTGTATGAGAGTAGCTGAGGGTCACTGGTGATACTGTAGACAGTTGCCTGCGGCCGAGACCCAACAATCACGCTATTGTCCAGCATCTGTATGGCTGAAAGTTGCTACCTGGTACTATCAGCGAGAGCAAAGGGTACGGAAAAAGTGTTTCATCAATGGCTGCTTTGTGAGGGGCTATGTTTCCTCCGCCTCCTTCCTCTTCAGCTCAATAGAGAGAGAGAAAGAGCAAAGTACTAAGATCCAGCCAATTAATCACCCTTTCTGATTTTCACGTAAAGACGTCCACCTGAGCAAAAGTATCTGATATGCGGCTGCTTTGTGCAGCCTTGAAACGCTGGGTAAAAATGCAATGCTGCTTAAAGCCATTGGAAAATATGCTGGCTCAGACCCCACTTTAGCCACTAATGTCCAAAATACAATTTTGAATTATTTCATTTGTGTAAATGAAATGCTGCATCAGAGCCAGATTAAATGGTGTTGTTGTCATGACAATCGGTGTCTGTCTTGTTTTCTGTCAGCTAGCTCGACTGAAAATCAACAAGTGAAAAGGAAATAGAGTGTTTCTTTTGAGAGAATTTCTAGAAATAAGAGAAACAACTGGTTTGACTGAGAGGTAAAAGATTTTGTTTTATTAAGAATAAAAGAAACTGGTGTTGATGGTGCTGCTATTACTAAGATTACTGAGGTTCAAAAAATGTGACGGCAATATGAGAGTTTTGACTAAAATCAATACTCCTACATTTTAGTAATTTATAATTTTATTTTTTTCTTCTGGCCTGAGCAATTTTACAGTTTTTACAGTTCAAAACTTCAAAAGAGAAGTCTATGCTTAAAATTCAAAGCTGAATTTTCAGCAGCCATTACTCCAGTCTTTAGTGTCACATGATTCTTCAGAAATCATTCTATTAGGCTGATTTGGTGCTTGAGATTAGAATTCTTTAATTAATAGAAAGTTTAAAAAAACAGCATTCATTTGAAATTGAAATCTTTTATTACATTTTAAATGTCTTTACTGTCACTTTTGATCAATTTAATCCTGAAGAAGTATTTAAAAAAAAACATAATGATCCCAAACTTTTAAATGATAGTGTATATGTTTTATTTTTATTAATAATTTAATTGTTTCTAATTTAAATGTTTTAATAATTTGAACTTTAATGCCATAATATTTACTTTAATTATTTAAAAAATATATATTTATTGTAAAAAAAAAAAAAAAAAAAAAAGATTATCAAAATGACTGAGATTGCTGAAGTTACTTAGATTCATTGTAACTTTAAAGTGTAATAGTGAGGAAAGGTAAAACTGCTATTTGGGTTACCTTGTTTTAGTACACAGCACAGTAGAGGTAGTACATTGAATTAAATATGAAATCTTGAAGTAGAAAGACTGATTTTTTTAATTAATATTTTTTACAGTGCCTATAAAATCTCTGTGCACTTCATATTTATCCCACTTCTGTGCTGCCTTTGCAATATAAAGAGGGCACTAGTACACAAGACAAGATGAAAAGGAAATTAATTTTCTATTATTGCTAACTGCTACACAATTGTTATTTATATAATTGTTGAAGAGGATTTGGTACTTCTCTCTCAGATCGATTGTTGCCCTCTGTAAATCCTTTGAGTATGTCTAACTTACACTTCGAAGTTAGAGTTTGAAAAAGAGTTAGGCAGTACCAGCTACAACTGTGGATAGAATTGTAGAGAAGTTTGACTACTACCATCAGCTGATGCAGTATTTTTGCCTTTTATCTTAGGATATGATCACTTCTGTGTCCTCATGTAACTTTATTTAATAGCATTCACACTTTATTTAATAGCATTCGCAAGTTGAAATTTTACCTGTGAGATTTTAACTCAGTGTAGCAATGAATCTTGGCACATGGCTTGTGCCTAGATAATTTCCCTTTTATGTCTTTGAGAGTGTGTTGTACATTTTAATTTATTATTACAATTTTTTACTTTTGAACTTAGAGTCTTACTCTATTCTAATCTAATAATAATAATATAACAGAAGCTAATTCTTCTGATCACTTTCCCAAGAGGAAAGAAACGACTTTCAGAAATACAGATGATAGAGCCGTGCCTCACCATCCTCTGCTGCCTCAGCCCGGATCTTGTTATGAGTCTAATTTGAAGGCAAATATTTATAACTTAAATCTCCTTTTCTGATCCCTGTTCTTTATATGGGATCTGTTCATTATTTATTTGTGAGTACAAGCCGTTTTTAATTGGAATGCTTTTTTTCCCCTAAGTAGTCAGTTTTTTATTCTTTTTCTTCATCATCATCATCATCATCATTTAATTTCTAAACTAACAGATGAATTTTTTAATATATACACTACCAGTGAAAAGTTTTTGAACAGTAAGATTTTGTTTTTTAAGTCTCTTCTGCTCACCAAGCTGCATTTATTTGATCCAAAGTACAGCAAAAACAGTAACATTTTGAAATAGTTTTACTGTTTAAAATATCTGTTTTCTATTATATATTTTCTATTATATATGAATATATTTTAAAATGCAATTTATTCCTGTGATCAAAGCTAAATTTTCAGCATCATTACTCCAGTCTTCAGTGTCACATGATCCTTCAGAAATCATTCCAGTATACTGATTTGCTGTTCAAGAAATATTTATTATTATTGTTGTTATTATTATTATCATCATCATCAATATTTAAAACAGTTGAGTACTTTTTTTTCTAGATTCTTTGATGAATAGAAAGATCCAAAGATCAGTGTTTATCTGAAATAAAAAGCTTTTGTAACATTATACATTGTACCATTCAAAAGCTTGAGGAGGGGGGGTTTGTTAAATGTGAACCAAAATAATCACAATTAAAAGAACCAAAGACTTAAACTACTTCAGTCTGTGTGCATTGAATTTATTTAATACACAAGTTTCACAATTTGAGTTGAGTTAGTGAAATAAATGAACTTTACCACGACATTCTAATTCATTGAGATGCACCTGTATATATACATTCAGTGCAAGCATGCTACGTAGTCTTTTATGATTTAATTAGCTATGCGAGTGTGTGTGTGATGGCTAAAACAGCTGGATGTCTCCTCTGGCTCTCACTCTCTGAGCTCAGACAAAGCAGCTCCTGGCGTGCTGATCATCCTCCCTATTGTTTCCTGAGTGGCTTATTAAATTACTCGACCTCCCTCGTATAGTGGGAGCTGTCAATGTGCTGCCCTGCTCCACTCTCCTGCAGGGCTCTTTCTCTCTCTCTCTCTCTCTCTCCATCTCTCACACTCTCTTTCTCTGTGGCCGATAACAGGAGCTTGTATCGGGGCATTAATCCTTCTGCTCTCTTGGGTGGGATTAATACTCTCTCTTTGTGTAATTATGACCTCATTGCTCTGCTCAGATAAGAGGCAGGTTATCAGGTTAGACGACCATTGAGGGATGGCGTAAAGGAAGAAGCGAGTGTTTTTCAGTGACGCAGTAGAGGGACAGTGGAGGAGACCTGGAAAAGATCACGTTTTTGCATCCGTAGGTGCTGTTTTTCTGCATAAACAGGTCGTAGATGGATGTCTTCAGCTGTTGAGATGTGCCTCACTGTTTTTGAAGGCAAGAACGTGTCCTGTGTGAACGGCCCCTTAGACAAGTAGACGTGACACTGTTTGAGCTGACTTTCTATGACTTTATCAAGGAGACTACAGCCTGTTTTGCTGTCTCACTGCATGTTTTTCTTTCTCCATCTCTCTCTATAGCCATTTCTCTCTCTCTGTCTCCCTCCCCTCCCTGGCTGCCTGCTGTTGCTGCTCTGTGCCATATGGAGCTTTACTGGAACTCCTCTTAAAAGATTCACCAGATGAATCTCTCTCTCTCTCTTGCTCTCTCTCTCATGCTCTCTCGCTCTCTCTCTCAAATGATGGCTTTCTCATTTAACAGATTGGCTGATGTGTCAGAGATGACTGGGTTATGCCACCGCTAAATGAGAGGAGGGAGTGAGAGACAAGTGCTTCCAAAGCTCAGTGATGCTCCTGGGCCAAAGTTCTGTTTCATTGCTCTCTCTGTGTGTCAGACATGTTCAGCGACATGTGTGCATATGTATTTGTGTTCTAAAGGTTGTGCCTTTACTTTATATTTGTGTACTATACAATGTCTTGGATTTCCTCATTTTTTTTAATTAAAAGTTTGTATATAGAAAGTTAATGAGAGGGAACTTAATATACCTGTAATTTGCTGGAATTGGGAGATATTCACACTGGATGTGTGTTTTTAGCATCTTACGACATGAGCTTTTCATTGAAGACACTATTTAACGTTAACCGTAACCTGAATTTTTAATTTACTAAGTTATGGATTATAAAATGTAGTCTGAATATGCTTCTGTTTGAAATATTTCTGGAATTTAAAAAAATAGATAATTTCAAATACAAAAAAAAAGGTGAATTGGAAAATATATAAGTGAATAAACAAATAAATAAAACACAGATTAAACATTAAAGGGGTATTTCACCCAAATATGAAAATTGCCATCATTTACTCACCCACACGTCATTATTAAATACCTGAAGTTTACATCACTGAAGTTTGTTCTCACATGTCAAGCATGCAAAATTGAGCTATTATTATCTTATAAAGTGATTGTGTCTCTAAGAAAACTTGGCTTAACCCACCTTATTCATATAGTTTCATACATTTACAATCTCTTTTTGAATTTTTTTAAAGCCCATATTAAATTAATAAGAGAACATTTGTGTTCCAAAGTCTTGTGGTTTTGGAATGACATAAGGGTGAGTAAACGATGATTACATTTTTTATTCAGTGCTGAGTTATTCCTTTAAATTGAATGTAAATGCCTTCTGTGAATATGGTTCAGTTTTAAGACTAAAAGTAGGATATTTAACCTTTTCTCTTTCTTTCTTTCTTTCTTTCTTTCTTTCTTTCTTTCTTTCTTATTTATTTCGAACAAAACACAATATAAAACAAAATATATAAACACAACACATTGTTGCCAAACCAAAGAAAAAAACACGTCCCAAAGACGTTATACATTACAAAGTGTCCGAAAAGGAGTGGGATGAAGCAAAAGCTTATTTTTTCCCACCCCCTATACAATTCCATAACGTTCCAGTATATCTTTTAATATATTACATCAGTCCCTTTATTATTTTTATATATTTCTCCCAAATTAACAAATCCACAGTAACTAAACACCAACCAAATGGTTTTTATCCAAAACAATCAGTCATTCTATATTCACCTAACACAATCAACCTTATAACCCCCACAACCCTCACAATCACCCTATACATCCACATATCCTTTTAATAAAGTGTTTTTATACAACGTTTTAAACTGCTTAATATTTATACAATGCTTTAAAACCTGCTTCAAACCATTCCACAACTGCACCCCACAAACAGAGATACACATACTTTTTAAGATTGTTCTTATATTAATCTTTTTAAAGTTAAACTCTTCCCTCAAGTTATACCCACCCTGCCTTTCCAAAAATATTTTTTGCAAGTTTCCCGGAAGTAACTTATTTCTTGCTTTGAACATAACTTGTGCAGTTTTAAATTTAACCAAATCAATGAACTTCAATATATTAGACTGTAAAAATAATACATTTGTCTGTTCCAGATATCCCGCATTATTAATAATTCTGATTGCTCTCTTTTGTAATATACTTATCAATTGTAAATTGGTTTTATAGGTATATCCCCAGATTTCCACACAATAACTTAAGTACAGTAATATAAATGTATTATACAGAATATGCACTGATCTATTGTACAAAATATGTCTTGCTTTATTCAAAATTGCTATAGTCTTATAGCAATAGAGGGTTTATTTTATTTTTTCAAAATAACATAATCTTTGTTTTACTTATATTTAATGACAATTTATTTACATCAAACCACCTTTTTATTATTATTTATTTATTATTTATTAATTTCTATTGTTATCACTTCCAAAAGCTGTTGTAAATTATCCCTGGAACATAAAATATTTGTATCATCTGCAAATAAAATAAATTTTAGTATATCTGATACTCTACACGTCATTGATATAAATTATAAACAATTTTGGACCTAAAACCGATCCTTGTGGTACTCCAAAAGTTATGTTCATATATACAGATTTATGTTCACTGATTTCTACAAACTGTTGCCTGTTTCTTAGATAACTACTCACCCAGTCCAACCCAACCCCTCTTATACCATACCTCTCTAATTTTTGTAATAAAATATTATGATTTATGATATCAAATGCCTTCTTTAAGTCTATAAAAATTCCCACTACATGTTTCATTTTATCCATACCATTTGTAATTTCCTCAATTAATTCCATTAGTGCTAAAGATGTTGATCTATTTGTCCGAAATCCATATTGACTATCGACTAGAAGGTTGTGTGTTTCAATGAAAATATCAAGTCTTTTTGTAAAAAGTTTTTCAAGGACTTTGGAGAACTAGGGGAGTATAGAAACAGGCCTGTAATTTGTAAAACAGTGTCTATCCCCATTTTTATATAATGATATTTTTTTTGCAATTTTCATTTTATTTGGAAATTTACCAGATTGAAAAGACAAATTAAAGATGTAAGTTAATGGCTCCACAATCTCTTCAATAACATTTTTTATTATAATCATATCAATATTAGTACAATCCAGAGAGGATTTGCTTTTACACTTTCTTACAATATCTATTATCTCCTCCCGATCTGCTCCTCTAAGAAAAATAGAGCTCGAATTTCGATACTGAAAATTGTCCACCCCTGGTATTGTTTCTGGATCGTTTATTGTTTTTACCAAATCTGGTCCCACATTTACAAAGAATTTATTGAATCCATTAACCACATCTTCCTTGTTATTAATGATGTTATCAGTGTCAACATAATACTTTGGGTATCCTTTATTATTATTTTTAACTCGATTTAATAATACCATTTTAAATATTCCATAAACCTTTCATATTATTTTATTATAATCTATTTTTTATTATATTATTTCTTCTTACATATTCTCATAATATTAATTAATTTATTTTTATACTTTTTATATTTATTCTCTGCTTTTGGAGTACGAGACTTAATAAATTGTCTATAAAGTGTGTTTTTCTTTTTGCAAGCATTTAATAAACCCTTAGTAATCCATGGACTATTTATTTTCTTTTGTTTACCGTTGTATTGTTTAACCGGACAATTTTTGTCATACAGTGATGTAAAAATCTTTAGGAATCCATTATATGCTTTATCAGTATCTTCTTCTTCATATACTATTTTCCAATTTTGTTTAAGTATTAAACTAAATTTTAAATTATTAAATTAGATTATGTAAAAATGAAGAAATATAAAAATTAATTGATGTAATATAAAGAAAAAAGAGTGCCTTCATTAGACAGATAAAATGACAAAACTATTTTTAGGCAGCAAATAAAAGAGCAATAGTCATTCACACAAAGTGCCACATAATTATAAGTAATGTGCAATTTGTACTAAGGATGAATTGTCTGAGTAATGGTATCTGGAGTTGGTGAAAATATCCTTTCTTTTCCAGACTGTGTTTTGTGCTCTTAGTGTAACGGTGTGAACAGTTATCGGGCCTGTGACCGCTGTGGCTAAAGGAGGTATAGTTTCTGCACAGCTGTACATCGTTGTGTAAACGGATCGGTCTCATCTTCATCTGAATTAGCCATCAATGTCACGCCTTTCTTTTGTGTCTTGTGCAGCTCCCATCAGAGCCTCACCCCCTAACCTCACTAAAACCCACTGACCGCCATTAACACACACACACACACACACACATACACAACTCAGCCCTCCGCCATCTGGAAACAACTGGGCCACACTTGAAACATCCGACATAGATTAAGAGAAGCGGGGCTAATTTATTAGAGGCCTGTCCCACCGGCTCTGGTTTCAGCTAGCACTCAGCACCGCTGTCCTTTATTCACACATCCTCTGACTGATATGTTCTGCTGCCTGCACTGACATATCATAGACATTCACATAGATACATTAGTTTAATGTAATAATTACCTCGGGTGGTAAACATAATTCACCGGATCTGTCAAGTGAAAAAATACATGGCAGATGCCAAACAATCGGCATAAATGGTGACCACTGTCAACCAAGGTTAAAGCAACACAATCTCGCACTGAGCTGCCGTTTTTTTTTTTTTTTTTTATGATCTAAGCATCTTTAGCTATTCTAATGTTTCGAGGTTAGACACGTTTATTGAGTTTGTGACGTTCAGATGTGTTGCAGTTTTCCGTCCAGGTGTGTGTGTTTAAATGTGTCAGCGGTGGTCTAACTGAAGGCTGTTCGTAATTAGAACTGCTAATGACGAAGTTTAGAGAACGGGCTTCTCCAATTTGGAGCTGGGTGGCATCCTGTTGACCGTGGCAGCTCAAACTTACAGCCAATCACCACAAGGCAGCATAAATCACAGAGAACAGAGAGACATATATACGGGGAAGAGGGTAAACACTTCCAGCTGAAAGCATTTGGGTGCGATTTGTTGAGAGGAATGATGTCGTTTATATTGGTTGATCAGCGATGTTTAACAGACTGGCGCTCTATTTCATTTTCTCTCAGTCTCGCACTCATCCCTCTTCATTCTTTTCTATTTTTCCTCCCACATACTCACTCACACACACACACACACTGCCTAAACACTCTTTCATCCCTCTGCATTTCTACTCTCTCAGGGAATGAGATGGGCCTGAACTTCCTGTCATTCCTGCACATTTGGCGTGGAGCGTTTGACACGGGCGCTGTGAGTGACGCAGGGAGTCGTGCTGTGATGCGCTTTTGAATGTTTCTGAAAGCGCAGAGTGACAACCATTTGAACTGAAACATTTTAATGATACCTTCGTACTTCAGGCAGAGGCAGCGGCGAAAAAGAATGAGAAAGAAAAGTCGCGGCGTGTTCAGGAGTTTCGGCAAATCCTGCTTTGATGCCACCAGGCCTCTCTGACCGTTCTTCAGTGAGCAGAGGTTTCATTCCGGCCGGCTGGAAATGAAGTCTATGGCCACTTTTCTTCGGCCCGCTCCCCTCCATATCACCACAGTTCCGGTGATTATGTAGCGTTGGCGATGCGGCCGCTCAGCTGCAATGTCGTCCAAAAGTTTCAATTTCACACCATGTTCAGCCACATCGAACTCTCCTATTCCACAAGGACCCTCTGTCAACCCCTGTAAAATACACCCCCCCCCCCCCCCCCCCAACACCTACCTTGATACGTTTCCTTTTTTCTCACATCGATGCCTCCTCTGTTTCCAATTTTACCAGCCCTCACTGTCAGTGTCTGGGTGTTCTGCTGGGTGAAAAACGCTCTTGCGCTCTTTCTCTCTCTCTCACTTTCGCGCCCTCTGTCTTTCACACCCTTTCTTTCTGTGTTTCTTTCCAACTTTTCAGTGCGAGTGTGTCTGATGAGCTCAAGCTGTTGAGTCTGTCTCTTAACAGATCGCAGATTATTAGCATGTGGCCTGAATGTCTTGCTCCTACAGTTAAACCACTCTGCTGATGGAGATAATTATTACAACTATACACACACTAACACACCCGTCTCTCTAAATACTTTTCTCTCTCCCTCCATGTTAGGGTAACATTCACTGAGCTCTGTTGTTAACCCTTTGATGCATGATATCCATCTTTAAAAGCCGTTTTACTCAGCCAAGATGTGAATGAGTGACATTTTACCCTTGATCATTATTCTTTGTGACTACCTCTTTATGTTTTTGTCTTCATGTCTTTTTTTTTTGTTTGTTTTTGTGTGTGTGTTTAGAAAATACAAATTCAGAATGGCTGATGAAAATAGTAAAGCACCAAATTTCTGCAGATTTTTCTGCAGGTTACATCGTGTAACCTGATGGCACACACTTAAGAGTGTTGTTATGTAAAGTTTTTAATGAGATTAATTTACACTGTTTGCACTTTAAAATAAGCTCCTACGTGTGTGCTCAGCAGTTTCTGCACTAATGTAAAAAAAAAAAAAAAAAAAAAAGAAAAAATCAGAAATCACTCGTAAATTTCACAAATATTTACAAAGAAACAGCAAGTAACAAATTGAATTAAACTTGAAATTTTGAACTAGAAAAACTTAAATTGTGTTTTCTTGTAAAACATTCTCCTTTGATTTTTTTTTTTTTACAGTGTATGCAACAGATAATACGATTTAATAATTGTTGTGCTTCTAATAACGTGTTAAAAAGTAGGTGCAAACATCTTACTAAAATACATAGTATACTGTATACTGATTACCAATACAATGTACAACACTTTTTCTTTTCATTTTGCTCCCAAATTATATGTCGTATCTAATTCAATCAACACTTAAAGGTTTCCTCAACATCTCACATCTCATGTTGATATTCAGAAAAAAAGTAGACTTGCTCAGTAGATATTGCTTAACTATATTCAACTCTTACATGATAAGAAAATAATAATATAACATTAATAAAAGGAAATAATTATTCTTCTTTTAAAATAAAAAGAAACATTTTTTTCCCTTTGTGATTTAACAAGTCATGCATCAAGGGTTTAATTGCATTTACGTTTATCTTCATACTTCTTTTGACCAAAGCAACTTGCAAATCAATATATAATGTTGGTGTTAAACACAATAGGCCAGACTTATGGCATTTCATGAATGTACAGTATTAGCCGCACTATATGTCCATCACAGCTCTGACCTTTAATATATTTTGCTGTTATTTTTTTCATACCTTTAATCAACTGCTGGAGAGGATAAAAACTTCTGATGTTTTGCCTCAAATAACTTCACATTCTAGGACTTTGTGTCTCAACATTAAAACTTTTCCATTAGTTGCGATTACAGTCTGTGAAAAAAAGAAGAAAGAGAAATCTTTTTCCGTAAGACTAAGGTCAAGTGAGCCGTTTTAGTCGTGTTCAGTTCAACCCAACACAATTCCTCAACAGAGGAGTCTTGGAATAGTAAAGAAGAAACAAGACAAAAGGAAAAAGAGCAGCAGTTTAGGCAGGTAATCCCTTGCTATTGGAAAATGGGTCACTTCCGTTCCAAACCTGATTCATTCCCTCTTTTAGTGTCTCCTGTCCGTTCCTCCCTTTCTTCTTCTTTAATTCCACATGCCTTTCATCTAACCGATTCAAATAGTCATAGGAAAGATTAATGGTGGGAGGGAAAAGCTGCTTTTTTGATGATAGCATTTGTGGGATAAACAAAAGATCTCGACAGCAGCTAATACTAAAGTTTTTCTTTCCTTTGATCCCAATTTACAGAGCTCCTTTCCTTTATTTCTCTCTTTCTCTTTCACTCACTTTCTCACTTTTCTTTCATACAGAACTCTTAACTTTTATATTGGATACAGTTGTGCCTGTCTGGCTTGTGTTTCTTTTCTTTTTGAGCTTTCATATCATACAAGCTGGCAAAACATAAACCTGCAACCCTCCCACTGGCCAAAAAAAGAAGAAAGATGGAGAGAAGAAATTCTCATAAAAGTGGAAATGCCCAGCTGATGTTTCCAAGCTGTTGAGAATGATGGGAGTTCTGGCAGTGTTACGGAAAAGGAATATTTTTTTTCACCAGTTCATTTTGGTTGCTTTTTAACCTTCCGAATGAAGTCATCGTCAAGTGTGCTCAGCCGGTAATTTAGCTGGCTTTCTCGCTGATCATTTCTCTATTTTCCATTCTCTCTTTCTGGCTGTTGTGATAAGGATATTAACCTGTGCATTGAGACAGAAGAAAAGGAAATTTTCTAAATTAAAGTTGTGCAAAAGCCTCAGTTTTTCAAGATTTTGGTTTCCTTAGCTCAAACTGCAAAGGTTATGTATTTATTTGTGTTTGTGTGTGTGTGTGTGTATATATATATATATATATATATATATATGTGTGTGTTAGGGGTGTAACGATACGCGTATTCGTATTGAACCGTTCGGTACGCATTACAAACCGAATGTTTCGTTGGACTAATCCTATTACATTTGTAAAATAAAAGAGCTTAAAGTGTGTGAAATCTCAGTGCCACTGCGCTCAACAACACAGCCCAAACGACCTAACAAGCAAACCCGCGATAACCTCCCCTTGCTGGGGTGTGTCGAAAGACGATGATCTTGTATCGACGATAGCCAGAGATATTGTCAAAAACATCAATTATTGGCAATATTAAGAGGATTTGGCATTTCCAATTAATGTAGGCCTGTTACATTCTTATTTTTATTAGGCATGTTATTATTATGAAGTTACTTTTATTATTAAATTAAAAGTACAATTAATTTGCCCCGCAATAATTACCGCATAACTGACGCGCTGCGAGGATAAGATTAGGCTATTTACTCCTCAATTAAAATGTTTTTTTAAAAAGGTCTTTTAATACTTCGAAATGTGAAATTATGTCAATTCATGATTTAGATGCTATATTCTTAGGAGGTATCCCAGTTAAAAAAAAAGTGTAAAATATTTAGGAATTCATATCACAAAAAAATTCAATCAGTTGACATCATTTAAACTTTTAAACACTTGTTTACTACAATTATTCCCATTAATTTTTGTAATACTGGGGTGTCGCCTCCTCCTCACACTGTCTCTGGTCATGACACTCACACACACAGAAACACACACACGGACAGACACACGGGTCATCTGGCGCTGACTGAGGTCACCTATAAAGCCAGCAGGGACATGTGCAAAGATACAGAAACACAAATGCACACATATGCACATGTGAAAACGCTGCATATTCATCTTTGGTTGTAGCAGGTTCAAGCTGAAATCCCCCCTGTTGAGCCAAGTGTTACTTTTCCGCTTGACTTGATTCCTGCATCCGCTCTCACGGACAAGCACACACACGCAGACACAAAACACACACATACACTTTCAACACTGAGTGACTCATTCTACAAACACACAAAGACATATGCACACTGATTAGGGCTGTTTCTTAGGCAAGGGGTTCACAGTCTGGTGGGTGTTTAAAACTGTTGCAGAGGAAGTCGTGGACTGTCGCACAGTGTTTGTTTAAATAGTAATAGAGATTAAGGGCAAAAATGAAAGGAGAAAACACATCAGCTGCAGCTGTTGTTGCTTGTTGAGGAGGATTTTATATACTAACATACAAAACAGGATTGTCGGTTTTTCAGATTTTTTTCAGGCAAATTCAGATTTCATCTGTGCTGTGAGCCATCAATAATGCTCTTTATCATAAATAAATATTGCCCCACAATAACATCACTGTGTTAGACACTTAGCACGGCCCATCCATATGTGTATAATATAAATACTGCTTATTTAATTAATTAAATAACTTTCTTCTTTTTTTCTAGAATCTCATATCAACCACATTGTAGTAATTTAAACTTTTTGTTGACTCCAGGATTTATTATTATTTTTTTATATTAAATAATACTGGCTGATTTGTACAGGACATCACTGCTGATACGTGCATTGGAGCATGACATACTAATATATCCTCATTGATAATTTAACATATTCACTCTGTCTGACTGCAAACGTAAATGATCCTTCAGGGTTTTTTTTCTTCCCTCAGACTCCCATGCCAATACAATACTCAAATTACCTCAACAAACCTCTTGTAACAGTTTGCTATATTAGTGATGTCAGTGTTTTTCTATTTTAGGCTTTGTGCTAGTCATTGAACCGCAGCAATTTTTAATTAAGAATTTAATTACCAATAATGCAGTTGATCAGCTGCTCCTAATTCATTTATGAAGACAGAGAAGAATCAGATAATTATGGCACACATATTCATCGTAGACAAAAGTGTTCTTTGTTAAGTCGGCTGATAAGAAAATATATTTAGTCTTTTATCAATTTGTTCGTAGTATTTTACTTTACTTTCTTTTTTTTTGTAAGTTTGATTCTATATTTAACAGCACAATAAATAATTTTATACATTCCCACACTAGGTGCCAAAGGCTCTAATAAATACCTCTGAAAGTTTGCTGGTTATGATGGTGGTGAGAAGATATATGGTCAATAAAAAGTGGAACTTCTGGTAACAATGTAATTCATACTGCAGTGACATCAGCATATGGGCCTGACAAGCAAAAGTCTTTGTCTTGTCGCAAGATCGCGTGTGTGTGTATAAATGTTTTTTTTTTTTTTTTTTGTGAATTCAGGCTCACATGAAATCTGCAGGCACATAACAGAAGCATATACAGTAACTGCTGAAAATATGAAAAAAATGTCAATTTATGCAACATTAATGCCAGATCAAAGAGGTTCACGCCCACTTTCAGTACAAACCAATAAGAGAAGTGATCTGCGATGGAAGCACCTCAGAACGCTCTCTGCCATTTCAGTCAGCAACAGAGCACTCACACGCACTCAAACAGTCCTTCACACTTAAGAGACATCACAATTACCCATTCTGCCTTTCAACCTTCTTTTTCTTTCTCGATCTGCTATCTGACACATTAACAACACACGTAGAAGTAACCAGTAACCATCTTTGTCTAGTAAAACATCCAAACCCCTCAGTCTCAGGGCCCTTTGAATCTCCTGTCCTCTAACACTTCCATATAGGGAAGCTTTTTAAAATCATCTACACACACCGCATACGTAAAAATCAAGAGCGCCGCCTCCGAGAGAGAGTGGATGAAAGAGGAAGGGCGAAAAAAAAATATGTTTGAGCATAAAAAGCAAAGCATGCATGTTGGGAGGGCTCCAAAAGAGGGCCAGCCAAGAAAGAAATTAAAGTACAGCGATTATCTGGACCCAGAATTAGAAGCAGAGGGTTTTGGACTAATAAACATTTGAAACGCACCCCAGGGCCCTCACCATCATTTATTACTCCACCATCTCCCATTAATGTGTTTTTTTTTTTTTCTTTCAGTTTTCTTCTTTTTTTTTTTTTTCTTCATCGATTCCCAGGATGTTTTAGGTAGATTTTATTAATTCTTGCTGGCAGGGTTTAATGAAAGGTTGTTGGTTTTTTTTTTTTTCCTCTTCCTTTCTCAATCCCTTCCGCTTTGGATGTACTGATCCGGTGTTTTATTTCGTTCTTTTAATGGCTGTATCGTTGTTATCAGTAACTCTTGGCTTATTACAGGCCGACAAAGAGCGGTCATCAATTAACCGACACCACCCCTACCCCCACCCCCACCCGAGTGTCCCGTTCTGACCTCTCAGCACTACTCTTAAGCTTATCAACTCCCAAAACAAACCACCCCTCCACACACACACAGACTAGCACACTGTGCATGTAGGCTATACACACACTCAGCTCAAAGCCTATACACATTCACAAAGATTTTATTGCAGTATTTCAGGCACCGATATTCAGTGGTGGCACTATTGCAAAAGAAATGATATTTTATGAGTCCTAAAAAGACTGTGTATATATATTATAAATTAAAACTTTTATTGAGCAAAGACCATTAAATTGATGATAATTTACAGTAAAGACATTTATAAATACATGCTGTTTTTTTATTTCTATTCATCAAAGAATCCTGAAAAAAATATAATGTTTTCCACCAAACTATAAGGCAGCACAACTGTTTCATGGCTCATGTAACGCTGAAAACTGGAATAATGGGTGCTGAAAATACTGATTTGCCGTCACAGGATTTTTTTTTTTAATATATTAAAAATAAAGAAATAATAAATTTAAATTGCAATCATTTTTTTGCTGTATTTTTAAGCAAATAAATGCAGCCTTGGATAGCATAAGAGACTACGTATTTGTTTGTTTGTTTGTTTGTTTGTTATTTAATCTTACTGATTCCATATTTTTGAATGTTAGTGTACATGTTCACAAAAATAAAAAAAAAAAATAAAAATTAATAAAAATTTAATAATTTTTTTTTTTATAAAAATGTAATAAAAAAATTATAAAAATGTAATACATTTCATTGTAATTAGACAAATGAAGTAAATACATAAACATGGTATAAGAATCATTGCTATATATTACATTCAAAATCTCCAGGAAGAGCTCTTGCCAAAAAACTCAGGCTGAGGGAAACACTCTCACGCTGTCTGACGAAAGACGCCACCCTCATGCCGTCTCCCGACAGTCCAGAAGGTGGAAAGGATTTGTGAATCCTGGGAAGATTAAGTGTACAACTTAGTGCTGTGTGACTGCTGGTTTATACTTTTTTAAAATTCTTTCTCTCCTTTTCTCCCTCCCTCTCTCTTCCAATCCGTATGTGGCCCTTCTTTGGCTCTCCAGGTAAACAACAGTAAGCTCACGGTCAGGCGGAGCCTGAGGCGAGCGAGCGCTCCGATTGGTTGCCGCGTTGCGTTTCACTGCGTCATGCGGGCAGGATGGATGTGAAAGAACGCAGGCCGTACTGCTCACTGACTAAGAGCAGGAGAGAGAAAGAGCGCCGCTACACAGGCTCATCCGGCGACAGCGAGGACTGCCGCGTGCCCACCCAGAAGTCCTACAGCTCCAGCGAGACGCTCAAGGCCTTCGACCACGACTCCTCACGCCTGCTGTATGGAGGCCATGTCAAAGAGATGGTCCACCGAGAGGCAGACGAGTACAGCCGCCAAGGTGAGTCACCTGCGCCTGTCATGCCTCAGAAATCCATTATGACTTCACCCAGTTATAGAGGTCCCATGTCATACAGCTTTACAGTGCACACTGAAAAAAAGAATAATCACATGTCTAGAAATACGACAAGAATGCGCTTTTGGACGGATCGCATTCAAATAATAATATATGGGATGTACGACCATAATTACACATAATTAGAGGAAATTAAGTTTGGTTTGGCATGACCGCATGCTTTCTCTGAGAAAACATTTACTTACTTTTGATTGAAAATGAAGCAGATTCAAAACAGATTAGGCAGATTTACGCACACAGACTCGCTCTGATACTTGTCTAGTCGACAGAGCGAAGAAATAAAACATTTCCTCTGATTAGCGCAATCCAACCCCCTCGACCCAGCCTCTCATTTTCAGATCCGAAGTTTCTCTTATAACATATGCCCATGTGTCCCATTGGCAATAATGAATGGCACCATAAAAAACATAAACAGCATTATTGCGCTGTTCTGAAGTTTGCAATGTGCCCTGGTTGGCCACAGTTTTATTACTAATTACGAGCACAGAGGGTCCGCTAGCATTCGCACAGCCCCGCTTTTATAAACTCCCTCATATTCATTGAGTTCTTTGTTTTCTGTTTGTTTCTTCTGCATGTAAAGCTTCGTCAAAATACGCACCGGTAAAGGTGAGTTTTGCGCTGTGGATTTAGCACCGATGTAGATTTGGGTCAAATGTTTTTTCCCTAGGTGTCGTGCTTGTCTGTGTTGCGATAGAGGTTAGCGCTGCGTGTTTGTGTGCCCTTAACGTAAGTGTTGTGTTAAGCTGAAGGTCAGCCTAGCTGTTATCAGTCACTGGAGTGCTTGAGGCTCTGTCTGTTGAGTGTGTTTATTTTAGAAAGCACAGGAAGTGACACCAGATTACAGCAGGGGGTAAAGGAGCAGCCTGCCTCCAACTATTATGCAGGGTAGCCCACTCTATCATGGCGAGAGAGAGAGCAAAGGCGCTCACAGATGTAGTGCAGACACCGTTGGGCTCTTGAGAGACTGCACTTCGGCCTCAACACGGTCTTCAACGCTCTCCCCATAATCACCCTGCTGCAGACGTCACCTAACCCAGTCTCAAGCCCTAACCTTGGCACGCAACCGTGTTCGTCATGGAACTAATTCCTCTCGTGTGATATATTTTTAGTCTTTAGACCATTGCAAACAGCGATACCTAGATAATTAATTTGCGGAGTAGAAAGGACCAGGCAGGCGAACTGAAATTGTTAATTAGCCATTACACAACAATGGCAGATTGGAATTACTGAGATCTGAAATAATGTAGCCTTGCTGGGAAGTGCTGCCGTTCAGTTCCATTACAAAGTTCCATAAAGGTCATTACCAGTTCATTGATTGCTTTCAAACTCAAATTAACACTTCATAAATATTTGAGCAGAAAAGCCGTAATTGCTCAATTATCTTATCCTGTACAATTTCATCTACACTAATTGGTAATTTGGAATTTATATGATTTTAATTGAACTTCGGTGGAACCCCGATTATTTCTGTAGTTAATAGCCCTTATTAATTCCTGTTAATGCAGGGGATCAATGCTTTTCTTTTTCATTTCTTTTCTTTTTTTATCGTCAAGCTAATAAAATTTGCTGCTTTTTGCAGTGATTGTTTTAACATGAAATTCTGTGGATTAAAATAATTAGTCACTTACATGTGAAAACTTTATTAGGTTTCATTTTTTACATTATTAGGTATATTTCATACACTGTTTTAGAATTCTTTTGATTAATCATAACTCATTTAATTGATTTGATTTAGTTTATTTTTTTATGCATTTATAAAACATTTTGAAATCATTTGCTACTCTGCGTCATTTGAAGAGTCGTAACCATTAAATCTTACGAGGATCTGCTTGCAAACGACTAAATAAATGATCCGTTTAAAGACCAATATATTTCCGCAATATATATGGTTCTCAGTAAATGTGAGGAAGATTTTTTTTTCTTCTAGCGCTGCGGTTTTTCAGGCCTCAGTGTTTTTGGAGCCGCGCACACCTATCACCATGGCAGATAAGCTCCCTCCATGGAATGCAGTCTGCTCCACAGACTAATTCTACAGAATACAGAGTTTGGAAATCATTGGATCCAGACAAAAAGAACGGGAAATGAATAATAAGTCCGAGCAGCTGCTAAGTTGAAAGTCCTTTCACATTGTCTAATGTGAAGATACATTTTTAAGGTTGGATTTAATGGACTGTAAAATAATAACTTATTTTTAAATTTGCATGGATTTATTTCTATCACATTTTAGTGTTGTGTAGTTTTTGTTTTATTTCATTTTCGTTTTCTTTTTTTTTTTCTTTTTTTTTGGTTGTTAGTTTTTTTAATGAAATTTAGTCTGTCTGTTTGATTGTTTGTTTGTTTGGTTGTTTGTTTATGGAATGCAAGTGAAAGAATTCAATAGAAGTTATTTAAAAATGTAGTTGTGCATTTATTTTACACATTTCAGCCCAGCAGCGCATTATTCATTATTTTATTTATATGCTGAAGTAAAGGTGATTACTCCATTATTTTGTATGTATTCATTGACCACTTTTTTGTTCTTAGTTATTCCTAATTGTAGAATGAAAATGTGTCAATATTTAAAATGCAATTAATCTATAAAATGTTTGTATTTTAATTCTTCAAAAGTGATGTTTCATATGTATTCATAATCAGTGTTTGGAAGGTTACTTTGGAAATGTAATAGGTTACAGATTACAAGTTACCCTATTTAAAATGTAATAAGTAGTGTAACTATTTCAATTACTTTATTAAAGAAATGTAACTGATTACATTTGATTACTTTTTGATTACTTTTCTAAATTTCTAATGAATGTTTTCAACTGTTAATCATTTTGAAACATTTAAAGCAGGCCAGGTTAACCTTACAGTAGTACTCAACACTGATTACTGTAAGACTTTCAAAATTCTTCTTCACTTGAATTAAAAATATTTAAAAAATTAAAGCACAGCCACCACAAAATCAGACTTTAGCACCTCTTTTTACTTCGCAATCTCTGAGGTTAAATATAGATTTAAAATCATAAGATATAGTTTAATAGTTATGATACTGTTTTTGAAATGAAATGCATAGCTGCAACAGGAAACACTGGCATCTAACAATGCCTTGGGGAAAAAAAAAACAGTTAATCCTAAAAAAAATAAATAAATAAATAAATAAATAAAGCATATACCTAAACAGGAAACAAAACAGTTATCGAATAAGCACGTGTCCAATTCTGTGTCCTAAACTCCTGCAACTTTGGTGTCCCATATTTTAAAGCAGTCAATGCAATCTGGGAAAGAAATCAATCATATCTGTATGCGTGTAAAAATATTCAGATGTAACCCCCTTTGTAATTATTAACATTTTCATAAGTAACTGTAATTTAATTACACATTTTTTTCTCAGTAACTCTAACAGATTACAGTTACATTTATTTTGTAATTAAGTTACGTAATTCTGTTACATGTATGATCAGTTTAATTAGTAGTATATATTAATATTAAAAACAAGTTTGTTTTTTTCAGATATATATTTTAATATGACTTTCAAGGTGTAACAGTTTGGTAGTCATCTTGCCTTTGAAGTCAGATATTAAAAGCCCGGAGACATTTATGAAATCATCATCCAGATTTAAAGTGCTAAACGTACCAGTCTGACTGCTAACACACTAAGGCATGATGAAGTTATCCTCTAGCCTGTGCCACATTTCCCTTTGCAGTCTATATTTGTGTGTGCGTGTTTCAGCCTGTCTGAAACGGCACCTATTCACAAACTTCAAACTCAATTATTTCACTGCTAAAGTAATTTGATTTTAATTTCAAAATTATCTAATGATTAGACAACTGAAGACAGCAGCATGCTAGAGCTTTTTTCTTTTAATTCTGTCACCTTCATTGTGCAAACTAAGTCTTACAATAAATAATATGACAGTTTTGATTACAGAAAATCAGATATAAATTGTGATTCTGGCTGTGCCTGCTTGACACGGATATAAATAATCCTTCATTTCAGTAGCAGTTTTCCCTCAGTTTGAGACTTTGCAGAGCCCAAGAGACTGCAGTCACTTCATTAAAACATTTTTAAAGAGCGTGTAAACGGCTGTTTAAACGTGTTGCTGCGGTGTTCCCTCTCATGGCTAATTGCTGCCGTTTATCTGCATCCTTCCAAAATACGTGTAGAAGGTGCACAGAGAAAACATCATCAGTCTCACTGTGAAACATATTTTTCAAGCTCATTTTCAAGCTCACTTAGCACAACTAGGGCTGCCAGGGAGCATACGTGATGCTACAGGATAACAATTAGTCAAGTGACTGTGTTCTCAGCGAAAATACTTGAGTTTGTATCTGTATTTGAAAAAAAATGAATAAATAAAAACAAAGGAGTAGAAATTAATATCTTGTTATGATAGTGCTGCACTTGTCTCAATTTAAGTTTGTTGCTTTTTATCTTGTTTCCTTTGAGTTTTTACTTGCCCACATTTTTGTCCTCGTTGAAATTTTTTTCTTTCTTATATTTCAATTTTTTTCCCCTCCTTTCTGTATTGTCACTAGGTGAGCTGGAATACACATCGTAGTCATTCAGCAGAGAGAGATATTCTGGTAACTTAGGTTTATAATTGTGGTTCCAAAACCGATCAGGACTCACATGTGCAGTGTATTGTGGGTGTTCGGGGAACAGACTGCTAAGTCTGCGGATATTTGACTGTCTGATGAGACTTGATAGTCTCTTTGTTCCACACACGGGGTGTTAGTTTGCCTTCCGTATAGTGTGTGTGAGTTGTTTACAGAAGCTTTCCTTTCCGTCTGGCTTTTGGGTCAGTTGATACAATCTCCCATGGCAAAAAAAAGAGACCAAATAAAAAAAGATAGATTGCGGTATCAATTTACAGCTTTATTTTTCTTTTCTCTTTCCCTTTCTTTGGAGCCGTGGATCTTTTCATTGCTCGACACTCCCCAAATGGCTCCCCAGATGCCAGCAAGCACAATTTACCTGTCAGCTTGTGTTTTACCAACACTCTATGGGCTCTTCCCACCCCACAGAACAGGCCAACAAAGCATACCTGAGCTTCCCCCCTCCACACACACACACACACACACACATGTGAAAGAGACCACTCTGTACTCACAATGAGAACCACTTACCATGATGTCCAGCCTGCGAGTGATATTGAGCCCTCTTAAGCTTTCCCTAGTACCTCCAGTGAGAAAAAACACACTTTTCTCATGCTCATATACTTACGGTGGCCTGTGCGTATGTGTGTGAGTGTGTGTGTGTTAGAAAGGAGCTTCTAGTGTCCAGGGAATTAGAGAATTCTATTTTATTTGTCATTCTCTTGATACTATAAGTGCACATGGCAGAAACAATCACAGAAAACAGCAGTCAGACTTCAAAATAGAACATTAAATGGGCTTTTTTTAGTGTCTCTTTGATTGATTGTTTCCTCTGCTTAACTAGGGCATGTGGAATGTGTCTTACTGTGTTTGAAATGGTTGCTGCATTATAAGTGTGTGTGTGCTGTCTTTGTAGCATTGTGTTTAATTACAATTATTTATAGGTAATACAGCTTAATATGAATAGACTGACAGAGTGCAAAAGCAATTTTTTATTTATTTATTTATTTTTTCTTATTTCTATATTTTTTATGTATTATTAATTTTCATATACACCCACTACCATTCAAAAGTCTGAGGTCATTAAGATTATTTAATGTTTTTAAAAGAAGTCTTGTATGCTCACCAATGCTGCATTTATTTGCATTTATCCAAAAATAAATAAATAAATAAATAACTGAAGTAATAGTACTTCAAATATTACTTCTAATTATTAATTTTAAATAACTGTATTCTATTTTAAAATAATTATTGTGATGGCAAAGCTGAATTTTCAGCAGCCATTACTCCAGTCTTCAGTGTCACGTGAGTCTTCAGAAATCATTTTAATATGCAGATTTGGTGCTCAAGAAACCTTTAATAAATCAGTTGTTGTGCTTAATATTTTTGTGTTCAAAAGTAAATTATTTGAAATACATTTCAACATAACATTATAAATGTCACTTTTGATCATTTTAATGAATCCTTGCTGAATAAAAGTATTGTAATAAATGAATAAAATGTAAATATAAATAATGTATTTCTTACTCCAAACTTTTGAGTGGAAGTGTGAGTGTGTGTGCCTATACATATATTTCTAGGGTTTGAAAGAATTGAACAGTGAATATAAAAATGGTAAAATATGTAGCATAGACACTGATATTTTCTTTTTACTTTAATTTGCTTTGCTTACATGTGATATACAAGCAAAATAACTCTTTCATAGCAATTAAAACTCACACATTGCAATTCTTATAAGTGGTACAATTCAGTTGCTGAATACAGTAACTCCATTTTATGTACTCACCAATTCCAAGTTTTATTCACATTTGGCACCTGCATATTGTTTGCATTGGACCATGTGTATAGATATATGCTGAATTAGTTTGTTACATTTCTTTTACAGGTCAGAACTTTAACCTGAGGCAGCTGGGAATATGTGAACCAGCCACGCGGCGTGGCCTGGCCTTCTGCGCAGAGATGGGCCTCCCCCACCGCGGCTACTCCGTTGGCGCAGGCTCAGATGTAGACACTGAGAATGAGGGGGTGATGTCACCAGAACGTGCCATGCGCCTCTGGGGCAGGGGTGTGAAGTCTGGCCGCAACTCCTGCTTGTCCAGCCGCTCGAACTCAGCCCTGACCCTGACCGACACAGAGCACGAGAACAAATCAGACAGTGAGAACGGTGAGTGGAGCCACGCTAGGGCCACTTTCAGCCTTTTAGTCCTTTTTCAGCTAGCTGGAACAGATAAAAAAAAACATAAAAAACACCAAATCCTCTACCATGCTGGAAAATCCAGCTTAAGCTGATAGCTGTTTTGGAACATGGTTACTGGTTTCTTGCTGGTCTGAGATGGTCATTAGCCATCTTGGACCAACAACAAACAAGCTTCCGGTGAAGCTTAAGGTGCTCAAGCTGCTTTTTGTGAAATTGTGGGTGTTCAAATGACCACTTTGAACTGCCTAGAAATCAGCTACCATGTTCCAAAACTTAAGATGGATTTTCTAACATCGAGGACCCTATGAGAGGAATTACTATGCACATCTCTCTTGCACAATATTACCATTATCACACTCTTTTGACTTTTATCACGACTGGCATGAGAGTCAATAACTAGCAGAATGAAGTCAATACATCCGCATGCACTCTTTCTCTTTATGCCCGTACTACTGCTTCCGCGGCCCTGAGGGGACCCTCCAGCGGCCCAATCAAAGGTCCGTCTTTGTGTCGGGCGCTAGGAGACCTTACCTAGCCATCGTTGGAATGCTCTGCTCGCATGAGTGAACACACACAATGGCTGGTTAACAGGCCCCAGTGGTTTGAAGTGCAAATTTGATCATGCTTGAAACCTGGAGAAGTGATTGAAGCGAAGATCTCTCTCTCTCTCTCTCTCTCTCCTTCTTTTTTTTTGGTGCCGTCGTTCATTCCCACAAAGCAGCTGTGATGGTTCAAAGAATGCTCAGGTGACAGGCTTCCTCTGGGCCTCACCGCCACACTTCCGCTGCCACTCTCCCAGAGCGGGACGGAGATGTCAACATGCCCTCAGATGCTTTTTTGGTTATATTTTTATTCATACTAAAATTCCTCAAATTTGTTTCTTGTTGTTCTTTTCAGGTCCAATTGAGAATGAAATGGGGAGTTCTTTTTTTTCCCTTCTTTCTCTCTGCTTTTTTTTCATGAAATGAATTGAGAATTAAAGCTGCTGACAATGAGGTAAAGGACCATTCAGCCATTTTGAAAGAAAGGGAGAAAATGAAGCAAATGAAGAGCTGAATCATTCATTATCTTCCCTGCACACACACTCTCCTGTCACTTATTCTCATTTATTAATATTCCTTAGACTAACAGGTGTTGTGTGCAAATAACCTTTAAGAAAACCTTATCTAATCACTTTCATTAACACCTTTTGGCTTAATTAAGGAAAGCAAAGCGCTGAGTGTGTAGGATTGTTATATTTGCTTCCATTATGAGATGAATGTGTGGGGTGACTCTCATGTCTCTGATGACCAGAGCAATGAACACACTGTTCCTTAGGGAGCATATTCTGCCGATTTTATATTTACTTTACTTAATGTGGTTAATATTTGTGAAAGAAGCTGTTTGTATGTTTGTATATCAGATTGATTAAAAAAAAAAAAGACAAGAAAGTCAACTCTAATTGTTTCTGATAGAGTTTAATGTTAGCATTTTCCTAAGTTAAACATGGCATACTCTAATCCAGTGGTTCTCAAACAGTGTTTTTTTTTTTTTTTTCAAGACTGCCTCAAAATTACATAAATTGATTTAATATAGGATGGAACAACTAAAAATTGGCATGTCTGATGTTTTATTTATTTATTTATTTTTAAATTGAATTTTATTTTAATTCTTTTTTTTTTTTTTTTTGAATAACCAGAATTTCCACGGTCTTGAAAAAAACAGGACATACGGAATGAAGAAGCCTCATTTTAGAAATGTGATTTTTCGACCTGGGGATTTCATATAATAATTATTATTATTACTTTATAAGTAAAAATAAGTAATAATTTTATAACTCCATGGGCATTTTTAGAATGAATGTACTTTTTTTCTGGTTAAACCCTGCGCTTACTGTATATACACTGCCATTCAAAAGTTTGGAATCAGTAAGATTTTTAATGTTTTTAAAGAAGTTTCTTATGCTCATCAAGACTATTTCTATTGGATCAAAAATACAGAAAAAAAACAAATTTTGTGAAATATTATTGCAATTTAAAATATCTATTTCTATTTTAATATACTTTAAAATATAATTTATTCCTTTGAAGCAAAGCTGAATTTTCAGCATTATTACTCCAGTCTTCGTCACATTATCCTTCCTTCAGAAATCATTCTAATATGCTGATTTATAACCAATGTTGGAAACACTTGTGCTGCTTATGCTTTGGGACCTGTGATACTTTTTCAGCATTCTTTGATAAATAAAAAGATTAAAAGAACAGTGTTTATTCAAAATAGAAATTTTGTGTTACAATATACACTACTATTCAAAAGTTTGGGGTCAGTAATTTTTTTCTTTCTTTTTTTTAAAGAAATAAATACTTTTATTCAGCAAGGATGTGTTAAATGGATAAAAAGTGATAGTAAAGACTTACATTGTTAGAAAAAGATTTGTATTTTGAATGAACGCTATTCTTTTTAACTTTTTATTCATTAAAGAATCAAAGAAAAAAAGTATCACGTCCAAAATATATATATATATATATATATATATATATATATATATTAAGCAGCACAACAGTTTCAACACTAATAATAAATCAGCATATTAGAATGATTTCTGAAGGATCATGTGACACGAAAGACGTGACTAATGGCTGATGAAAATTCAGCGCTGCTTCACAGAAATAAATTATATTTTAAAGTATGTTAAAATAGGAAACCAATATTAAAAGCTGCAATAATACTTCACAGCATTGCTGTTTTTTAATCCCAAACTTTTAAAAGGTACTGTGTATGTATGTATGTGTATATATATGTGCATGTGTGTATATGTGTGTGTTACAATAAAATATAGACTTATTTATGATCAACGTTTATCCCAACTTGTCCACCATCTTGGATTTATTTTTTTCACTGAGCTTTACTGTGAAGCATACATATGAAATAAGATCTTGTATAATGCAGCATAATTAAGTTCTAACAGCCATCTTTTGTAACAGTCTGTGATGTTTTAAAATGCCGCCTCTGTTGGGCAAATCAGTAGGTTTTGGAACAGAGCAATTGTTTAGACTTCTTTTTTTTTTTTGCACAAGTGTTAACATGTAACATAAGTGCGTGTGGGTTTTTTCCTAATTGTCTCATTGAATTGTGGCATATGCTACAGTTGCTGAGGCTTATGTCCTAACAAGAGACAGCTGCAGACAGTGTTAGTGAGTCCATGAGGAGAAAATAAAAATAATATTTTCTTTCTTTCCTTGGTTTGTTTCACTTCTCTCTGTTACAAGATCTTTGGTATTAACTTCAGCTACCGTTTCTCTACAAGTCGTGCCTCTTGACATGAATGTTGAAAAAGCTTTCTCCAGCCACACCAAAAGATTTCCTGTTTACATGTGCCTGGCGTCACCGTGAAAGAAAGTGTGTCCAAATGACTGACACACTGTTTGGCTTTTTCGGCCTCTTTCCCTTACTCCCCTCTCTACTGAATTCAAGATGGAGTCATTTGTAGCTTTCAAGATTTTTCTGCTTGTCGCCTCAGAGCTTGATTGTGTTTGTGCGGAGAGGCCGTCGGCCCTCGCGACACTGCCTTTTGACTTCAAACGCAATGGAGGTTAATTCCATTTGGGGAAAAAGCGGGATTTGTCAACCAGAAGCTGAGAGTGGAAGTGAAAGTGGTGTGTGTAGTGCGGTCAGACACAGTTCTAGTGAAAGGATCTCTATTTTGGTCCCACATTTCCAAGTTCACCCTTAAACTCTATTAGAGAGTACACTGAGAGAGACGCTCGCACAGAGATACTCTCGGCTCAACATAGAGAGCAGTCGCAATGCCTGCTCTCGCTCTTTGGACTTAATATCCTGTAATGGAGAAGGGGTCGGGAGAAACACCTGAGCACAATGTGTTCTGCTACAGCAGAAAAGAAGCAAGAGGGTGAAAGGAAAGGAGAGGGTGATTGAGAGATGGGCGCTAACAAAAGAGGGATATTTTGTCCTCCGTCTCCAGGGGACATTTGAGCCAGGGATGCGCTTCACCGCATGCCCACCCGTGTCTCCCTCTTCCTGGGTCACTGGACACCTGCTCACTCCGGAGGGAACAAATGAAAGGAGAGGGACGCGCACACACACACACACACACACACACACACACACACACACACACACACACACACAAACAGCTTTCACACTAGAGCAAAGAAAATTATTCGTTTTCTTTTTTTCTTTCTATCTTTCTGTTTATGAACAAAAACAACAATAATAATAATAATAATAATAATGGTAGTAGTAAATAGTTATTTAATTTATTATTATTAGTTAATATTTTGGTTATATTTTTATTTCTTATGTATTTTATTTATTTATTTATTTTAATCTTTTTGGAAGAATCTTTTATGCTCACCAAGGCTGCATTTATGTGTTTGAAAATACAGTATAAACAAATAGCTTTTCTGTTTCAAATAGATAGATAGATAGATAGATAGATAGATAGATAGATAGATAGATAGATAGATAGATAGATAGATAGATAGATAGATTACATAATTTATTACATAGATATTATTCTTCTTATATATGTCTACCAAAAACTGGAAAAGTCACTTTCAAGTCAGAACTTTTGTTTTTGTATTCTGCATAATCATGATTTCTATTTAGATAATCAACTTTTCTTTAGATCCAACAGAAAATGTTGTGCCTCCTCTGTCATTTGCAGCCATCTTACCATCATATGACACCTGCTCCTCTGTCTGGATCTGTTTTTGATTTTGAGCTTGTTTGAAGCTCCTCTGTGTTTCTCTCTCTCACACACACACACACACACACACACACATCTGCGCACAACAGGGGGTTCAGGGGAAGAGGGATAGATAAGGGGGGTGAACCCTAACTACGGGAGAAAGAACCAAAGACCTTGACTGACTATTCAGGGTCTCGTTAGCACTGCTCCCCGACTGAGGTTTTAATGTGTCTCCATTTTGATTTTGGTTATTTCATTATTTTGAGGGGCTTTAATCAAAAATTGCACAGCAGATATGAGAGAGCTTGCCCTGCTGTGAGCAAGGAAGCAGTTGCGCTGCCATTAGTCCATGTACCCGGCTGAGGGAGAGAAAGTTCCAGAACTGGCATCTAAACTCGCCCCGTTTTTCAAGAACCTATGAAGCTGCATCAAAGGATTTGACAGGACAGAAGCAGGAACTTTTTTCTTTTCCCTGACTGGAATGCCTCACTTGAAAGCTCACAGAGACCCATTTGGTTTGGGTCAAGAGCTTACATTCTGTGTGTGTGTGTGTCTGGCTTGTAAATCCACCAAATTTTCTCAGCAGTAGTGACCAGCGGTCAAGCCAGATTTATCGTGTCAGGACATTCTCAAGCACTCTTTTCTATTGCTTGCATTGCCATAAGCACCGGTATTCTGTGTCGCTGTTTTGCTGAATCATCGGAGGTGATAGAGACCTCTGGGAGTGATTTTCTGCTTGGTGGAGTGAAGTGTCCACCTCCTTTCCTTATGCTTTATATAAAGAGGGTTATAGGTGTCAGCTTAATGAGATTAAGAAAAATGTGTCAACAATAATGCAAATCCTGTAAATATCTTAACCGGCTTACTCCGACACAGCAGTTCAGGGCACAGAAATTTCTTCATGGAGGCTGCTTGGGTATAGGTGTAAACACACACACAGCATGCAAAACTGTGTACTAATAAGCAACACATCCAAACACGCTCAAGCATGTTGCAATTTAAAAACGCACTCATCTAATTACTTCAGGTAACTTTACAAAAGTACTTAATAAGCAATTAGATGAGAACTAAAGCCTTTTATCTTAGGAGTGTCTTAATGTATCTAATATATGTAGTTTAGTGCATCCTGCTTCCTTTTTAGCAGGCTAATGCTTTTTCAGACAGGACCGCTTTAATTGGACTCATGATTAAATGGGCTATAGAGAGATAAATATGTTCAAAAAGTCTGTTAAAAAACGGCATTTTAACAATAACCAGGTGCTGAATATGTCTGCAGAAAGATCCAGTGCTCGAGTGCAGAAAAAGGCCAAGCATGTTTTGTATTATAAAATAAGATACTTGTATAAGGGTTATGACATTCATGTTGCGGCAGAGTGTGTGTATGAATTGAAAAGCAATGCCGTTGTTGTTTCCTTCAGTTTAAAGTGCTCTGGGGTTGTGCGGGCCACACTAGCTGGCGTCCTCTGGTCCTTACGAAGTTATTGATATCAGTGGTTTAGCTTAGAGACCTGGCACAGGAAGATACGGGGTGATAGCGAACAGGCTGTTGGGAAAGATTGCAGAAGAAATGTACGCCATTGCGCAACGATTGCACCACCAATAACTAACAATGAGCCAGACCACTGATGTGCGTTGCGCATAAATAAGCCGAATAGACCTGTGAAAGAGCACAGCATTCATGAAAGCATTATGATTGTTTACACTTGAAAATTCACATAATTTAACAGGTAATTCGGTGAGAAAGCCACAAATGAAAATTTATGTACATGCCACAAAAAATGACACACAAAGACACTTTGCTTTCGTTCTGGTATTGTAAATATGTGGTTTTGATAAGTATTCATTATGCTGTTTATCTTGCTAATGGAAAGAGCGTACAGTTCTTTATTTTTATTCCAGCTAGAAACAGGGAAATCTATGCTCATTTTTTCTCTGGACATTTTTCTTACAGTCAAGCCTTTTATTGACATCACATGAACCCATAGAAATATCCAGGCAAAGAATTACAGGTAGTAAAGTATATTCTGCAAAATGTTGTATTTTTTCATATTTTTTTTATAATTATAAACAATTATTATATTAATTATATAATGATAAAAAATATTTAAAAAACTATTTAAAAATTATTTTAAAAATTATTAATTATAAAAAACTATTAACTCTTAACTTATGCATTTTCTGTGCTTCAGATGCAGTTTGCTTGTCTTCGCAGAGTAAAAACGGCAAGAAAGAGTTTGATTGATTTTGCAGAATACACTTTACTACCTATAATTCTCTGCCTGGTTATTTCTATGGGTTCATGTGATGTCAATAAATTAGTACTACTTTTCAGAGGCAAATCAGAGTAGCGTATTTTAGTTCAGCTTTTATGTGGCATCGTATCTTAAATCGGGTTTATGAATACACCTTCTGAAAACAGAGCTTCACATAGTCTGCTCGTGTCTTCCAGTATCTCAGTTTTTGTTTCCTCCAGGCACATTTCCTGCAGTGTTCCAGTTGTTTAGTAAGCCAACAGTAGTAGACACATTTTTGGAAAATAAACTTTTGCCTTCTGGCTTGAAACTACAATCTATCTAGTCTTACAGGTAGCTGTTGCTTAACTGGTCCGAAAGCCCACAAAAGAAAACAACAACAAAAAAACACACGAAAGAATGCCTACAGTTTGATTTCATCCCATGCCATGGCTGAATGGCTACGGTTTTGTGGCATCTCCGGAGGCTAAACTGAGATGCATTGTTTTCCCTTGAGGGTCATGAACTCACCTCGGCAGTGTAACAACAGCATGTGTGTCTGTTTTGTAAGAAGGATGAGCTATCAGCAGCTCACTCAAACACCCTTATCGCTCACATAACAGAGTGTGTTTACCGAGAAACACTGCACTTCCAGTGCGTGTGTATTTCTGTAAATGCAGGTAGCTGGAATAGTTACACTATAGTAAACTTATATAATATGAGACTTGCAAGCATAGGCAGCATGCTAACATTTACTAGAAAAAAGAAAAAAGGTTTATACAATAGGATAGAAATGTCATCTCAGTGCTGATGGTCTGTATTCAATTTAATTAATAGCTTGTTCTATATTCATACCAAGCCTGTCATTTCCACACACCTTATTATCTTGAGGTCTCCATCCATTGTCACAAAAAAAATGCAAATATTTACATATATTTCACCACCTGTTGGTCATTCCTAGTAATAATGTCATACCTATGATTCAAAGAAAATTGCTACCAGGCTGATGATGGCTGAATTATTAAATAATTTAAATTAAATTAATGGTATCTACTCTGCTAAATCATGGAATGGAAAAAATAAAATTATGTTCATATAAAGGTATATTTAAATAGCCTTATTATTCAGTAAGGAGGTGTTTTGACATTTTTTTTTTTCTGATGTGACAAAAAAAAAAAATTCACACACTCTTTCACTTTTTAACTCCTTTTTGTGACTTGAATTTAAAAAGTCATTTTGTTTCAGGAATAGGTCAAATACTTATTATACTTCTATGATACATATACATAGATACATACACACATATAATATATTATATTATATTATATTATATTATATTATATTATATTATATTATATTATATTATATTATATTATATTATATTATTCATGTGTAAATATCATTCATGTAGAGCAGAAGGCCTGCTCTGAATACCAGATATGTGGCCAGTCAAAAATAACTATTACATACCAGAGCACTCGTTCTCTCTTTCCTGCTCTCTTGGGCACAAGAGACGCACACACATAACTGACCCATATGGATTCAGTTTAAACACAGAGCTAATACAATGTAAAACACAGTTATCTATAGCTCTTACTGAGAATAGGCCTGTGCAACAGAGGGTTACTTCAAAGACATTACAATCAGTGGGCATCAAATGCCTACAAAGAAACAGCAGTCGACATCACATACTGCAGTTTCACATCCAGTCGGCTCACAATACAACCCTCCATGTAGATTCTGTGATTCAGCATTGAAACGGAGATGTTTTTTTTTCTTTCGTTCTTTCATTTTTTTGATCAGGTAACAAGGCTTTGTAATGAAAGATCAAGTAGAATGAGGGCAGGATAGAAACACTGCTGAGAAAAGTTCATTATTTGGACCACAAGTTGATTCTTGAGAACAGATGTAGCTCAGGAAGGAAATACGGATAAATGTGGACAGGTTAAAGGTCCTATGTCAGGAAACATCAAATCATCTGTTAAATCAGTGTACTGATTGATGGTCCTGATTGAGCCTAGTATTTATTTTCTCTGTTTCTTTATAGTATTAGCTTCATAGTAAAGCATGCACATTTAACTCTGTATTAGAAGCATTTAGAGTGTAAATAGATGAGCAAGTAGTACTTTTAGTTATTGTCCCTCATTGTATATTTAACAGGACCTGAACATGTGAAAACTAATCTCCATGCAGTGTATACATAGCAGTGTTGGCTGATAGAGTGAGTGCTCTTATCTCAGTAAACCCGGCGTGAACGAGAAGCAGCTGTGTTCTGTTAGCACTAGAGTGTAGACCACTCAGACTGGCGTACGACCCTGCTTGCCCCCCTTGTCCCAAGCTGGACAGATTACAAGCAGACCCTGCTAGATGCTCTAAGCCAACCCTGGACACTGATAAAAGCTCCACTTGTTTCATTTCTGCCCAGTGGTGGTGTCATATAACTCTGGTCATTCCATCAGAGAGGACCGAATTCAGATCTGGACCCCAAACAAGCCCCCGGTACCCTGATACTGGAAACCCGCCTTCTTGCCACCAGCCTAGCATTCCGGCTTGCAGTGAAAGAATGTTATTTCCTTTTCCCAACACCTGGAGGTAAAAAAAAAAAAAAGTGGTGATCTGGGTAAAGTTAATTGCAGCTCGTAAAACTGAGTTTGAAACGAGCGCCATTATGGCAGAGATGTTATGAAGTAGCGCTGGCAGCGTAATGGCATTAACCGTGCTTTGTTACACTAGCACACCGTCATTAAAGAGCACTCTCTCCACAGTGGCACTTTCCAGAGCTGGGCTTTGACTGACAGAGTGACAGTTTCACGAGCCGTGAGTGAGAGCCGCGCACAATGGGCCATGTTAAACCAGACTGTGTAATCGAACATTAACAAGCCACTTTTATTCCACCCTAACCTGACGTTTGACATCAGTCTGCATGCCGGACTCTGTTCAGATGTGCCTTGAGATGGTTATTCAGATCAGTTCAAATATTAGAATTTGGATATGGTCGCTTTTCATCACCACTGTGAGTATTTGAACAGAGTGTGCAGCTTTTGCCCTTGTGATTTGAGTGCAGCAGAAGAGTGTATTTCCCTCTGCGCTCCCAAATCACCTTCTCAATTCGAACATCAAGTTTCCAGCCTGAGAACTTCACAAAATAAGCAGAGCCATGCCCTTTCGGTATTCGCAGAAGGGCTGATGATGTCAGCACTGGAGGGGGCGTCTGAAAGGGATAAGAGAGAGATGGAGAAAGATGGCGAGATGGAGAAAGAGAAAAAGCTTCCAGCCATCTGTGCAAAGTATGAGCTTCCACGCAGTAGCCCAGCAGATAAGCGCAATGAAAAAGGCCAGAAGTTTTCATTTACAATGTGTTTTTTGCGTACTTGCATTCTTACGCATACTGATTAGAGTTAATACTTAAGTGGCTCCATGTCAGATTTTGGTCAGTGTGAAAAAATGCATATATGCAAATGCTCTGGACTACAGAATTACAGAAACAGACAGGAACCTCGTAATCAGATATTTGAATTCTTTTTCCCTGTGTACATTGTGAATGTGCAAGTACTAGAGTTTCTGTACTGTGCCTCATATATAAAGAATTTCATGGCGTATATAAAACAAATGCTGTTTAAAATGTTGTCTGCTGGTTGATTTTGCTTTAGCAAGTTTGTAAGCAGAAGCCACTCATGGAGAACCAGTACATAGCAATGAATCAATAGCTTACAAATCGCTTGGGGGGTGGTGCCATATGTCACAATCAGCAAAAGCTAACAATGCACCTCTAAAGCCCAGATGATATGTGCTGCTCTGTTCAATTCGTAAGAGAGGGCAAATGTAAAACAGAACAGAGCCATAGACAACCTCCCATCACTGCAGCACATTGTTTAGCACCATGCTAAACTCATTTTTGTTACAGCGTAGCAGTGGTTGTCATTCTCTAGAGACACTTCTAGGATTTTTTTCCTTAATTTCAGCCGCATTTATGGAATGAATTCATTAAACAGGCTGTGCACTGTATGTGTGGAGTATGTCAGTGCAAAAACCTGCACCAGCCACCCGTAATCCACATAACCAGACAATAAATGTGTAAGAATAGCATTGTGCTGTATTTCATTTTGATAAGTGTTTTTGTTTTTGTTTTTGGATTTTTTTTGTTCTTTTTGTGTTTTTTGTTTTATTTTGTTCTGTTCTGTTCTGTGTTCGTGTTCTGTGTTTTGGATTAATTTGTCTTGTTTTGTTTTTTGTGTTTGTGCAACATAGGCTCATTGGAAGTACGTGCCCATATATATGTATTGATGCAAAACTGAAAAATATACCTATATGTAGGAATCACTGCAGTTTCCAGTTCAAATGAACACTAGAGGCAGTAGTTTTGATTTATAAAGCCTAATTTCACACAATTACTTGCAGAATATTATGCTATGACTTCAAAACAAATTTAACATCCTGCGTGTTTTTAAAACTGATACTTTTGAATATTGTCGTCACATATACAGCTTCATATGCATGAGTTTTCTAATTTAGTAGGTTTGCTCAGTAGCTCACGTGATACAGCGTTGCACTTGAGTGATGAAAAGCTCCGGTACGAACCCTGTGAAACTACAGTTCGACAAAACAGCTCAAATACACATAAGGAAGTTAAAATAACACGACTGCATCAACAAATGCGTTTTTATATCACTTTTGCATTTTTTAACACTATCGGGTAGATTTAGGGTTGGGTTTGGTGTAGGGGATATTTCCAACACGATAGAGCATTAACCTTAGGAACACTCCCTGGATATTTGAATTCTGAACAGCCGCAATACGTACCACAAGCAGCGTAATAAAAACACAGCAATATGTGCCTGTACCAACGTAATAAAAATGTGCCACGGTCACATATTGAACGTGTGTTTTAGCGCCACTCTCTGGACATTTGGACTGCGAAACGTGCTGTAAGGTACGTAATTACAGTGTTGCAGAAATGTATATAGAGGCACTTATTTTCATGAGCCTGGATTGTGTTTGTGTAGTGGTGTTGTTGTTTTTAAGTTTTGTTTTGTTTCTCCAGTGCAAACAGGCAGTGTCTGTCTGGATAAGATTGTCACTGGTTAGGTGTCACTCTGCTAAATTAATTTGCTGTCAAATCTGAAGAGGAATAGCCAGTAAAAGTGCAGTTTTACTGTGTCTGTCCTTGGGTTTAGGTAAAGATGTGAGCACTTCAGTTGTCTGGAAACTTTTACTGGCATGAGTTTCCCTCCTTCTCTCTCTGTTAGCCATTAGCCAGGAGTCCAGCAAACTTTCTACACCTTATTTAATTACCATGCTTACCAAGACATAATTTAATTACAAAATGTGGTGTAATTGCTGATGAAAGCCTGTCTAAATGTGTCTCTTTTCTCCCCCACTGCCCACTGTTAAGATCAATTGAGTTTTATAGGTCACCTGGGACATTAATTTTTTGGATGGCCGGCAATCATCCTTTTTAATGATACTCAGAAAAGGCCCTCTCAATTAGCCTGTCTGTCCGAACAAAGAAATCATTCATAGCTTCTAGGTGAAGGGGGAGGGCGAAAACGGGAGAAACTGGGAAATTGCAGAAAGTATGTGAGAAAAAGGGGAAAGAGTCCAAGGAAGATTAACCAGTCTACACATTATGAAATGAGCCACTGACATTGTGTTACGCATGTGGATGAAGGGACATCATATTATACGTGTCCAGAAATGAAAAAATAGTGCACTTCGTATCACAAAGATGATTTATTTTGCCTCATTTATAACCAAAGTCATGTAAAACTAGCCTTGAAGCCTCAAAAATCCATACATTCCATTCTGAAATCATCTACTTTGTGTTGAGTTTGCTTGGCTCACGAATATTTAGAATAACCTGAAAAACAAACAGCAAACTGTCAAGGACGACCTCAGATGACAGCCGCCTCCCAGTGGCGAGGAAGAAGACAGGTGAAAGCCACCGCTGTTGCCTTCGGCAGAGTAATTTGAAGTGATTTGAGGTCTTCTCTTTTGAATATAAAATTCATATAAAAGGAAGGATGTTTTTATTTCTTTTTATTAAATACTACTTCCAGTCAAAGTGGCTATCATACCGGTTCGTATAATTCTTCCAGGAATGAAAGCTTCCTGTTTTCCTTTGCTGAAGTAAGGATTACATTTTGAGAGTCATCTCAGGATGAGAGAAAGCATTTGCTGCTTTGTTGTTTTTAGTAATCTCCTAAGGGCACGAAACCTTTATTTATTAGTCTCTCTAATGCCTGCTATATTTTGGGATGCGTTTTGCTTGTCGTTTTTAGGTAATTCATCCATTAGGCCTACGCTCGCGTCCACCGACCAAGCTAGAGGTCAGGGAGAAACACTTTACCAGCAGTGTGTCAGCGAGAGAAACCCGAGGGAATACTGCCTTAACACATCCCAGAGCTGCTTGTCTACAGCCTTTACAGATACATGCACACATTCCTCCTCAAAGTCCAAGGCCTGCATTTTCTCAAAGAGTACAAAGGAATATGGGAAATGTGGCGCGAGAGGCAGAATGTTTTTTTTTTCTAAACCGGGCCGATTCTTCACTGCTTGAATGCGCGAAGGGTCACTGAGCTGGCTGAGCGCTTCAAGGACACAAACTCTCTCTATTCCTGTCTCCCTCTCTCTCTCTCTGTCTTTGTCCCCTGTGTGGCGCTGTGTGAGCGACAGCCCCAGAGGCCTGTGGGATATGTATGGAGTCAGTTGTTTGGAGCAGAGGAGCTCTCTAGTGATTCAGAGACACTGACATGTGACACGAGGTGACAGACCAGTACATTGCTCAGACCGAGAGAGAGATAGGGAAGTGAATGATGGGAAAAAAGGAGTGCCGAGGCGCAGACTGGATAGATGTTAGACAGCACAGATAAAAAAAAAAAAATTAGATATACAAATAAGAAAATTCAGAGGAGATGAAAGAGAAGGTAAAGACACTGTAGTGTGTCGGCTCATGTGATGTATTAACTGTTCCTGTTCCCAGAGGCGCCATTCCGCAGTCCCGCTGTAGTATCTGCTGAGAAGGAGAAAAGCCAGATATTTCTGCCTCATCCCCTTGAGATTTTGCTATCGCTTCACATCGACTTCTCTCTCTATCATTTCATCCATCCATCCATCCATCCATGTGTCCTTTCACCCTTCCTTCTTTTCCTTACTGCTGCAGAATCGTAAAAAAAACTTGTTCATTGAAAAAAAGAGTCAAAGGCGAAGTTGCGTCACAGCTGGGATTTCATGCTGACAATTTTTTTGCTACGTAACTACAACACAAGGGATTTCTGAGTTGGAGTATTTATTTTAATAACTGTTTTGAATGAAAAAAAATTATATTTGAGGTTGGCATTTGAGAATTATTACAAACTTTGTTGAGAAATGTAGTTTAAATAATTTGCTAAATGAATAAATGTAAATAATTGAATTCATCTGCATTCAAATGATAATGAATATATGTTAAAACATTTTGTGTTTTGTTTTGTTGTGAAAATAAATTAACACTTTGTTAACAAGGATCAAAACTGATTTTGTTAATCAAAAGTCACAGTAAAGACTAAAGTAAAATTCAATTTCAAATAAATGCTGTTCTTTTAACCTTTCTATTATTTTTTGTATGTATTTTTATTTATTTTTTTTTACATGAAATAATCCTAAAAATCTGTATCTCAGTTTCCACAAAACAGTTAAGCAGCAAAACTGTTTTCAGTGTTAAAAATAAGAACTGTTTCTTGAGCATAAAATAGGCATATTAGAATGATTTCTGAAGTATCATGTGACACTGAAGACTAGAGTAATCGCTGCTGAAAATTCAGATTTGGAATAACAATAATAAATTATTTCCTAAAAAAACATTAATTAAAAAGAGTTATTTTCAATCATAATAATTTCCCAATAAAAGTTTTTTAATTTTTATTTTTTTTATTTTTTTTTGGTTTGTTTTTTTGTGCAGCAAAAAAACACTGAAAACTCTTACTGACCCAGAATTTTTGTAGTGTATAAACTAGTCAGATTTACTGAACAGCCACTCACTGCCTCTTTTTTTTAATGATAAATGAGTAGCTCATTTAGTATTTAGCTCAGTGTGATTTAGTTCAGCACACTGCAAAAAAAGAAGAAATGAATAAATTAATAAAAAATTACATTATCATGCTATTTGCACCTATGCTTCAGCCATGCTGCAGCCCGCTACTTATGTGTGAAGTACAGGGAATACTATGATTCATTAATGTGGGAATTAAAATAAATTTGTGCTGCTTTTTCATGCCTGTCTCATTCTTTGAGAGGCTAGTTAATCCTGATGAGAACGCTAGCACTACATCAGAGCTTCAGGCCCATTTGTAGCCCTCCTCTTTGTTAGCAGAATGTCAATGAATGTGGTGGAGAGCATCGCCCAAATCAAGAGCCCATGAAACATTAGAAGTACACAAGGCCTGAGCCGGAAGTGGCCATGTTTGATCCAAATGAATAGCACTGGCTGAGTTAGCATAGGCGCCAGCCGCTAATCATTGATTTTTATGCTTCTTATCAGTAGTTTAGCCAGAAAGGCCTCTTATGCTGGAGCCGCTGGTGGCACCAGCGTTGTTGCCTCTGTCTATGGGTTTTTCACGGCCGTCCGGCCTGTCTGCCCTCCAGAGCTCTCATACACCACCTCAATTATAGATTCTGACGCTAGCGCTCTTCTGTGAAATGCTATCCCATGATACAAGATTCCAGGAACGATTCTGTTTATGAAGGTGTTCTCACACATTTCAGAACAATTCTGCCACACACTAGAAGCAGTGCTCAATAGCCCTCATTTTCATAAACGAGATATTCGACAATTTCGCGCTAAATTATTTTTATGTCTAGGATAATCAACTGAAGTACACGTAACTCAGCGCTTGCACCTGAGAGGGGCCACTCAAGGATAAGTGTAACCTGGATGTAATAAAATTTTCATTTTCATCTTAATGCGTAGGGCACTTGAGACCTGTCAAGGCTATTGTGAAATGTATGTGTGCGTCATGGGCCTTTTTGGCCCGGCTGACCTATGTAAAATCTTTGACTCTCTTTTAGACCCACAGGGCCACTGGCAAAACTTTTTACTACTTGCTTTAGCAACTGAGAGGTCAGAGGTTGCCCGTACTATTACCGTTGCTGTTCTGAGAGCCAATGACATTACATTTCAGCTTGCTTGACATGATATGTATTTCCCCATATTCGTAGGATCCCTGAATACCTAGTGTTTGTGATGACAATGACAATACCCCCATGACATTCTGCATCAGCTGAGATTCTGAAGTGTGCAACCTGTGGTCACTTTTCCATCCCATAAGTACACAAAGCTGAGGAGCTGTCACATTCAAAAAGTTCTACAAATAAAAATAGCAAAGAACTGTGAGGCCAGTGACTACTTTTTTTTTTTTTTGAACCAAGAAAGTTGTTCCTTATGGTTAACGTACCTTTTTCAACAACTTCAGAGTATTAATTTATTTACTTTTTAATTAATTAATTGTTTGTTTCATATTTTATTTATTATTTTAGAACATCATTTTATTTATATCATGTATTTATATTACACAACTGAATACTTACAAAACATTCTTCTTTAATTTTGTGCATAAACTGTCATATGGTGTGCATGTGAAAGATATCACACATTTTTGTGTCCATACGTGTATTTGTTCTTTGTAATAGCATTATGTTTATGAGAGGGTTATGGAAATCACTCAGCCTTTGGAACTTATCATTTCTTCACCTATTGCAGTTCCTCCACTTGTCATATAGCTCCAAAAGAAGGTGTTATTACATGACAGGAAGGAAGCTTGTTGCTGTTATTCCTGGGTGAACGCTTAACACTTGCTCATGTTCAAACGTTGCAGTCAGAAATTAATGTCAATTAATCAGAGCAGTCTCTGGGTCTCTGGTGAGCTGGCCTTGAAGAAACGAATTTGCATCCTTTTTTATTCCTGAACAAATTTGACCTGATCCAGGAAAGAAACTTCCGGGACTTGGGTTAATTTGAATTGACGAGGAACGTTGTGTTTATGGGCATTAGAAATGTCAATAACACCTTTTGGCAGATGCTAAGCCATCAAAGTGATTATGCTAATGATGATATTTTTGTAAGGTGGCCATATTATCCAGTGGGAAGCGGCAGCGTGCAAGGGTGAAGAATTTTTTGACTGTCAGCGGGATTATGTGGACGGTTTTTGAAGTTATTACGCTGGAAATGAGGTTTGTCTTGGCTGTATGATTAGAGTAAGGCACTTAGCATTAGCCTGTTCCCTTGTTCATATTTGCCCCTGGGAGATAAAGCAAGAAGCAGACTTTTCTGTTGTATACATTGGGGATTATTGGATTGGTTATACTAAGACAGTAAGGATGTGGTGCCTTCAAGCTTGCTGAGGACCATCGTACATTGTATTTTTCCTTGACAGAGGCTCCCAGTCTACCCATACTATCAATGCTTGATATGCATTATTATGTAAGGGTAATAACTGGTTATAACTGGAAGAAGGTATGTTAACATCACATCATACAAATTTGTCCTTTACATGAATCCACTGAATGGCAAACTCAGGTGACAGAAGGTGCAGAGGTGGTGCTTTTCCCTCACACGCGCTCAGCACCAACCTCTCACACACACACACACACACACATCCTGTGTGTTAGCACCACATGCCTGCACAGCACAACACACATATTCTCTGGAATAATTTGATAAGTTAAAAGCAACTCTCCCTTTGACCCCTAATGGAGAAACCAAAGACACAATCTGTCCTCTATCAAATGGCTTCAATTTGAAACATGAATGTGGAGAAGAGGGACACACTCAAGTTTCTCTCAGCTAAAATACCACACCTCACCCCCGAAGGCCTATCACACTTTAAACAGCATGTAATCTCTCATGCTAATGTGCTGTATTGCATTGCTAAGCTGCTGTACTAAGTCCCCAGGTCTCCCATCTCTCGGTGCTTTGAGGACTGCCGCTCTTCCACTGTGGGCAGGATTCATCTGTATATGTTTTAACTCCCTGCTGAAAAAGGCCAGCGTAGGTGGTCCCCAGCATATGGTGTGTTGGGGATGCCGCTGTGCTGGAGTCCCCACCAGGCTTCTTAACCTACTTTTATCAACAAGGCTTCTTTGGTCTACCAGATTTATCAGAATGATCATAATGGTGGGGCAGCTTCAACAGCAAAGCTTACTGGTCAGCTAGTTAGAGCACCAGCACACATGTGTAAACCGAACTGGTCTTTTTTGCATGGTTGTGCATATATATATATATATATATATATATATATATATATATCTTAACATATATAATATATCTTAAAATCATTTAAAGGGTTAGTTCACCCCAAAATGAAAATTATGTCATTAATTACTCACCCTCATGTCGTTCCATACCTGTAAGACTTTCGTTCATCTTCGGAACACAAATTAAGATATTTTTGATTAAATCGGAGAGCTATCTGACCCTCCATAGACAGCAACGCAACTGAAATGTTCCCAGGTCCAGAAACGTAGTAAATACATCAGTAAAACAGGTCCATGTGACATCAGTGGCTCAGCTTCAGTTTTGCGACGCTACAGGAGTACTTTTTTTGCGCAAAGAAAACAAAATAACAATTTACTCAACAATTCTTCTCCCCCGAGTTACGTCTTCCGCCATCAAGGGTCAGATAGCTCTCTGATTTAATCAAAAATATCTTAATTTGTGTTCCGAAGATGAAAGAAGGTCTTACGGGTTTGGAACAACATGAGGGTGAGTAATTAATGACATAATTTTCATTTTGGGGTGAACTAACACTTTGAGGGGCCATTCACACAGAACGCGTTTTTTCATTCCAATGCGCTACTTTTTTATTGTTTTTCTATGTAAACACGTGCTTTACGGACGTGCATGACCGTTACGCTCGCATCTCGCGTCTTTTGCAGCGCCTCGCGCATGAGCGCCGCGTTTTTAAGACGCCGTATCAAGTTAAAATAATTTCAACTTTTACACACAGCGCCGCTCATCAATGTCAGTTCCAAAGCAGTGGACCAATCAGAAGAACTCGGAGGCGGGGCAAGCTGTTTACAGCAGCAAGTTGGCATGACAACTGCTTTATTTGATGGCAACATGGCGGAGGAGGCGCTCTATGCTGCGCTTTTTTTAAAACCATTCCTGAGCGCTGTGTCTCGCGTTTTTAGACGCAAAGACGCGTTCTGTTGTGAATGGCCCCTAAGTCCTTTATTCATGAGATGGCAAAGCTTAATTTTCAGCTGCAATAATTCCATTCTTCAGTGTCACATGATCCCTAACAATTGCTTTAATTTGTTGATTTGGTGTCAACCATTTATTATCAATGTTGATTTTTCATGAATAGAAAGTTCAAACATAATTTATTTGAAATAGAATTCTTCTGTCATTTGCTTTATTGATTTATATTCAAATTATTCAATTGTAAATTAATTATAATTTAATGCATCCTTGCTGAATAAAAGTATTGAATAAAAATAAAAAATATTCTTTAAGAAAAAAGAAAAAAAGCATACTGCCTGCAAACATTTGAACATATCTATATAAATTTATATAAACACTTTTGATCTTGATTTTTAATATCAGGAAATAAATAGACAATTATTTATGCTTTGTTGCTTGTGGTAGACTGTTGAAATCACTAATGTGTGTCTGAATTTCCTTAAACTGCATTTCCATAAATTGCACTTCATTTTAATTAGTTCATCATACTATGGGATTTGGCCAATTTAATTATTAAATTCCGCATTTTGCCAACAGTCATATCCATTTCTTATCATATACTTGTCTTATAAACTCATTTTCTGTACTTGCTCCATGCGTCCACACACTGCAGAGCATTAGAGCTTGTTTGTGAAGTGCATCTCTGAGGCCGTGTCGGAACATAGGACATGCTGCCAGCAGCTCTGTGAAGTCACGTCGCTCTCCTCTTCTGCTTCACTCACTCATTGCTTCTCCCTCTCCCTTTTTCGGCAGCCTTAGGGCTCATGTAACCCTGTCTAGTATCGCATCAGACAGCAAGAGGGAGAGTGAGTGCGTGTTAGAGTAGAAAAAGAGGGTGATAGCTGAGAAATGCGTCAGAGAAGGGGGCTGTAGAATGTGAGGGGACATAAAAGTAAGACAAGCTCTACCAAGACTTGAAATGAGAGGCCTGCAGAGAAAAGTGGGAGGAAGTTAAATCGCATGTTTTACCCAGCATGTTAGACCCGGTAAGGAACACCTCACATCTGCTCGGCCAACTTTCATAACTTTAATGTCCCCTTGGCTTTAGTGCAGACCGAAGGTTTTATTTGCCTGGGCAAGCGACGGAGGGAAAGCATGTGGGTGCAGAAGGCTGGGAAGAAGAACCCGAGGCAGAAGGGAAGAAAAGGCGGTAGCTGCAGTTGGCCCTAATTATTTTTGCGGCTTACAGTGTACATTGTATCAGCCTTTGGAATGATTTACACACTTGGGAACATTATGAGGAAGCTTTGTATTTTTCAGGGGCTACAGGAGAGGAGAAGAGAGAGAGAACGAGGCGGCTCGGTGGTGCTCTGTGCCCTAATGAGTGCCGGCACAGCCTGCGCCCAACGCAAACTGCATTACCAGCTGTCGGCCATCTTGTTTTAATATGCCCTTAATGTTGCTGCACTCCACTTAGCATGTCCCCCGCTCCTCTCTTTTCTGTTTTCGTTTCATCCCCCTTTTTTTATTCTCGGTGAGGGAGTTAAAGTGCTTTGGTGGTTTTGCCTTTTTAGGGCTATTGGAAGGAGCCACCGCATTGCTTTTGTAACCACACACAGCTGGCACTGAGTCTGAGCCACAGCAATAGGGACTTTAATTGAAACACTATATGTGTTTATAGCCTCCTCCACCTCTCTGAGCCAGAGACCGTCCCACTGACGTCTTGTAATGTTTTTCCAATGCGTGCGTTTGTGTGTTTGAGACCCCGTGTGAACTGAATCTGCGAGTGTGTGTGAATGTTGAGCGTTTTATGTGCCCTTTATGTGTGTCTACCCAAAGGAAGGAAAATTACATTATCTCAGTTGTTTCTCCTAGACAGCAATGAGATTAAATGTAGATTTTTCTCCTGAGAAAAAGACCACAGAAATCCCCTCTTAAGTTGCAGAAGAGATTTCAACAATCTCAAACTGTGCTCAGATTTGCCGAAATCCATACCTCATGTTTTTATGCCAAGAAACTTTTTTTTTTTTGTTAAATTTCTCTTAAATATATTCAGGAGAAATATCTTCAATAAAATCAAAGCATGAGCTAAGAAAGAGTAGCATTCAATGAAAAAAGAGATGTGTTTGCAGTCTACACAGGCCCTGGTCTTCTTTTGGTGAAACATGAAACACAAACCCAGGCCAGAGATGGGCCGCTCACGGATCTGAGGCAGAGAAACTGTTCTTACTTACTGATCATGGAGAGAAGGCTTCAAAGCTTACACACACACAACACATTTCTAATTAGACATGCCACCAGAGAAAGGACATATACACCACAATTAGCCATGTGTCAGAGAAGCTGTAAGTTTAAACAGATTCATCCTCCCAGTTTATATTGATACAGCCACACAACTCTTTAAATTGCATTTGTTACCATCTCTGTAGGTCCCGAGGTTTTTTTATTTTTTTATTTTATTTTATTTTTTTATGTCTATTAGCAAACATAACGGATACACATGTGAGCTTGTGTTATCTTTTCTGTTAAGATCAACAGCATTTTTTTTTTTTTGTCATGTCAGTCCCTCCCACTCCCCCAGTGCCAGTCCACAGTGGCATTATATGATCTTAGAGACAGAAACACTGTATCATTTGTGACATTTGACTACTGAAATGATTAAAAAGCATATCAAAATGAAAGCAGGAAATGGCATTTGCGAAATGACACGCATCTGAGCACATCTTTGCTTGACTGTGTCAATGATATTGTTTTCTGTGTGAAAACCAAGTGTGTATTGGTTATAATGTCTCTTTCAGTTCTATAAATACATTTTTAAAAGGTGTAGGTAATTTAAGGGTTGATACTGATATCCAATATTTTATCACTTTGTTTGGCCAGTATTGAAAACAATAAACCATATGCTGCATCAAAATACACCTCGTAAAAATACAGAGATAATTATAAAACAGAAAATAGATAAGAAGAGTTCTGACACAGTTTGTAAGACATGAGATGAACCCCATACAAACGTCTGGTGAACCGTACGGTTATGTTTTATGGGATCTGTTCCACCTCTAGTAAAAGCCCACTGCTCATTAAAGCAAAATGTAATCAAAGTCCACCCCACACTGGCACTGGAATTACACTGCTCGTATCAACCTTCCTTCTCTCTGCTCAGTGCCTAACCCCGAAGCCAGCGTATCAAAGCAGACCTTAATGTAATTTTGGATTTATTTAATTCCTGAGCCCTAAGAAATGATCACTTTCAAACAGAAACATGCTTAGACTAACTGTTGAAGAATTCATCAAGCCCAAAGCTTTAGGATGGTACTTTGTGTGTCTAAAACAGCATGTTCTCTCCCCTCGCATGACACGGAGCAGGCCTCCTGGAATCATAGCATTAACTCCAAAAAAAAAAAAAAAAAAAATACAATAAATGCAAATAAAACATAATTAATAAATAAATAAATGAAAATCCAAAATTAAGAATAAATGATTTAAGATGAAAATTATTGTATGTATTATAGTTATTATACAGTACAAATTTTGTCAGTTGTCTCACAGAAACGAATAATGCTGTATTCAGTTACTGAATATCAAATATGAAATACAAATATGTATTTATGTTACGTTACAAGTCACTGCATTTGCAGATGTGGATGTGTATGTACATATACATATGACAGTAGCAGGATTTAGAGTGACCGAATATCTCTCAAAGGGCTTTTGTCAACAATATGGTGGTCCGTATCATGCTGTAAGTAGAGTGCACTCCATGCATGCAATATGCAGATTTGCCATCCATGTGCAGGTGTTTACAGAGAGGGTCTTTTCCCTCCAGTGGGAACAAACAGAATAACAGGTGCTGTTCCGGATTAGTGTCCCTCTCTTCCTGTTTCTCTTTCTCTCTGAGTCTGTCTCACTTGTTCTTTCATTCTCTCTTTGTTTTTTGCTTGGTCACTAGTTCAAGCTGACAGCTGTCACTGAGAGAGAAAGGTCTGCTGAGACAAAGGCTCATGGCACCATAGGCTTTGGGAGTGTGTTTATGTGTGTTTGGAGCTGTTTCCTTTGGCTGTGCTCCAAACAGTACAATAGGGAAGTATTGTGTTCCTAATAAAAATCAGTGACACTAAAGTTGTGTCAAGGCAAATCAGTTCACTCAGTCTGAAATCTCCAAAACTGTGTGAAGTCGAGATTACATTTTAGTAATATATTTATCAGCAGATCAGCAATAAAATCAGGCAATGATGGTGTTATAAATTTTGTTTCTTCAGCCTCAAATCATACTAAACAGTAGGCTGGTGGAACTAATGCAAATGTGTAGTATTTTTTTTATATTGATTTGTGAATTAATGAATTAATGAATTCATTAATATTATTTATATATATATATATATATATATATATATATATATATATATATATATATATATACACACAGACACACACACACACACACAACTTTTTAAAATATATCTCTCTCGTTCAGTTTTCTTTGAGTGGTCTTTCTCCTTCCCTTTATTCTGTCTGTTATGATTCTTTTTTTTTTAATTTATGAATTTCTTTTTTATTTCTTTCTTATCACATACTGAAGACCTCCAACGTAAATATAAAATATACACAATAGCCATTAGGAGCCTGTGTGGACATGTCATCCGCAGCGACATTTTACCGCTACTGAAAGACTTTTACTGTAGCCTTTCATCATTCACACAGTCCTTCATTCTTACAGTACAGATCAATATCACTCATTCTCTATAGGTGCACTACATTCATTAAAAGTACAGTTTTTTCCCTTAAACAGCACATGGCATATTTCAGCTTTATCCCCGTGAACAGACTTCAGAGTCGCTTTCATTATCAATGAAGAGTAACCTTATAGAGTTTCTATGGTGGACTGCCTTAATGCATAGCTCTGTTGTACTGTACGCTTCTGCTCACTGTCCCCTTCTCCCCCTCAAAACACACACTCTTTTGATTTACAGAGCACATTCACTTAGCAAATCAAGCAATTATGCTGTGTGCAGTTGTGTGGATGTCCACAGCCCACTCTCATTTTCATTTTCCACCAGGTGTAATGAGTTTTCTGCGCCTGTGTTTTTGAGTGATCCCCTTTTCTCTGCCGTGGGAGAAGAGAGACATTTATTTCTCTTAATCTGAGGCGAAGCCAAGGGACTCATGCTTAACACGACTTTTCCTCCCCTGCTCGCCGTCACCAGAATTATAGATGATGGGTTTACATTTATTAAACTGCAGTGCGCTCTCACTCAAAGCACCTCACACATTTCTAATCAGATGTTCTTTTCCTCTCCTTCCCATTTTGGCAACAAAAACGCTTTTCTAATTTAGCCAGAAAGCTCAGGTTTTAAAAAAAAATCATTCATTCATTCGTGAGAAGAATATTTTTATTGAGTTGTCTGTGGATGTGATTACTTATATTTGTCCACAAAGATAAAATAGAATTAATATGTAAGTTTAAGCAATAATAATGTCAAATAAATAAATGCATTAAATAGGTCTACATTTCTATCTTTATATTATTTTTTATTTTATTTTTATTCAGAAGATGGGGTAGTCTTAGGGTAATAAAGACTTCATGTAATGTAACATGTAATTAACAATAAATACTTCATGTATATAAAATCAGTAGCGGGTCTATGACCTTATTTCGATTACCTTGGTTTTGTCTACAGTCAGCGGCCCCAACAAGGTTTAGGGATAGAGGATAAAAAAAAATATCATGAGCTCAGTGTAAAACCTCTAGGAGTCAATGGAAAGTCCCCATCGTGATAGAAAATTAAATGTGTGTGACTGAGAAAGTTAGTGAGAAAGAGAGTTAGAAAGTTGTTCTGCTTTTAGCTCAGCTGGAGAGCTCCGGTTCTTGGAGGATACAGCGGTCTGGCAGTGGACTTTCTTCCATTTTGTGTCACCATACCCCCTCTGTGTGGTGGACTTGGCTCTGTGTGTGTGTGTGTGTGTGTGTGTGCGTTTGTGTGTGTGACAGCTGAATGGATAATGCCTTGGAGTTAAGGAAAAGCCTAGAGTGAAACCAGACTCGCTGCCCTGCCATCAATCCGCCTGTCGTCTTCCTTCCCTCTCTTTATTCTTCCCTCTTGCTTCCTCTTTCTCTATTTCTCTCTCTCTGTTTAATGCAGGCCTAACCTTTGAGGGCTGTTTGAGTGAACTTATTTGTCACCTTCCAGGCTTCCAGTAGTAAAAGAGGGTCCAGTGCCCTGTGGTTTTATTGGGAACCTGTAATGGAGAAAAAGAGAGAAACCGAAGTATATAGAAAGAGAATACAGGAACTAGAGAAGATGGAGTGAGCAAATACACATATCCATCACAGAGCGCAGTCAGTGCAATGGAACTGCTGTTGCCCCGTGGGGAAAAAAATGAACCCTCAGCAGCACTCATCCATTCTGAGTGCAAGCTACCGTTAGCCCTATGATCGATACATGACCCTCCGACTAGCTTAAGGTGACCAGATTTCTGAAATATATCAATAAATCATCTTCAGCGGTATTATCTAAGAATTTTAAATTGTGTGTGAGGGGGTATTTTGACCATGGTGGATCATCCTCTGTCTTACAACTCTAAATTATATTTAGGATGTGAGATGTAGAGGCTGAAAAGCAGCATTTCATGCAATTTTATGTAATGAATTTGTATGTTATGTGTGACAATGAAACAATGAAAAGTTGCATTATATTAACAATGAAAATAAAGATGCAACTGAAATGGCACCATGTGGTTGCAAAATATAACATTTATTTAATATTTTATAGAATTGTTATTAAATATAATTATATATTATTTGACATTTATAATGTATACTTATTTTATATTATAGTTTATGTATTTTATAATGTAGTTTAAAATTTTAATTGGCAAAGTGAAATAACAGGGACATTTTCAAGGAAACTCTAGTTGGAGACAAACCACCAAAAACAGGGAGTGTTCCTGGTAAACAGGGATACCTGCTCGCCCCAGACAAGAGCTTTGGCATTCCAAAACAATCACTCAGACCACTCATTTTTTTCTTTCCCAAAACAGTGAAGTGTCTAATTCTCTGAAACTGAGGGACTGTTCTGCATTGGCTAAGTCTCTTTCTCAAGCTCTACATGCTAACCTCTTTGTCTGTCGCCTGCTAAAAGCCCTGCTAAGTTCAACCAAACATTTTCTCTGGGATTTTTGTCCAGACAAAGACCCAATACCGGTCGGGCTTTTGAAAAGCAGGCCCGCTGCATAAAAGTGGGTGATTGTCCGGCCACTGTATAGAGGCCCTGGTGTTCATGGCTGCCGTTATGCACTAAGCTTGTTGTGTGAAACCGTGCAAGCCTCTAGATTAGCCGGCCCTGCGTCGATGCGGCCTTTTGTGCCCCGCCGCTTTTCGAATCCTGCAGTCGTGACCAACAAAGTGTGAAATGAGTAAATAACGCCCCTCGAAGAAAGCCCAACATTTTACACCATTGTCCACGGTCCCCTAAGCCGCTTAAAGACTTCAAATGCTTCACCACTTCTCTGTTCTTCCCCTCTTTTGAACAGTAAAATGATAATGACAGTCATTGAAATGTTTGTTTTTGTCTGTTTTTGGGCTCTCATATCTAAATGCCAAATGATATGTTCCCAGAGCATGACCGCTGTGTGCATGCGAGAATGTGTGCGATTTACTGGAGTGATTTGGCACGTTTAGAAGTGAAATTAGTGTGGAAGTATAACAGAGAAGTGGAAATGTGGGGAATCGTCGATCTCTGCGGGCCAACGCCAAGCATGAGCTATTGGGTTTGAACTAGCAAGAGGCCAAATAATCTGAGGGAGGAACTCCATGCCATCTGTAGCTCTTTCTCTAGCTCTCTATCTGTCGTTCTCTCTCTTTGTCAAACATTAGCAGAGAGGCCAAAAAGATTGCTGGGTTTGCAGTGCTTGCTAGAGTAATGTAGCTCCAGCTGAAAGGAGACCTATCATGAAAATGTTACACATATGCTCAAATGGGTTTCTATGGTGGTCCATATGGTGAAATAACACAATTAATTTCCAACAGATGCATTTTAAGAGGTTGGGAAATGGTGTTGTATGTAGTATATGTCATAAATATAGCTACTAAGAAATGAAGGCTCCTTCACATGACTCATGTCAAACCCGCCTCTTGACACAAGGGTCATGACCTGCATATGAAAAGCATTGCACATAGCGTCGCAATAGCTGATTTGGATTATTTTATGATTTGTTAAATTTGTGTGTGTATAATATGAAATTTGATCTCTGATTTGTTGATATGCCTTTGACACTGTGGCCAGGACCATCGTCACCATAATGGTCAACCAGGAACATTGTGCTTAGTCCCGTAATGAAAGAAACCCACCAAGGTCATCTATGATAAAGGAAGTCAGAAGCCTCTCATATAATTTTTCTCTGAGTCCATAAATTGAAGAGAAGGCCCAAGGTACTCTGTTTTTCAAGTATCAGACTCTTTTCTGTCTTAATTCCCATGCTGGTACAATCCGTGTAACAGTCTGGTAATCACTGGCTATGCTTTAAAAGGTCAAACAGGGTTAAAGTTCAAATTGTCTGAACTTTAAGCACCCATTACAATGCACAGAAGTAACTCTGTGGCTGCAATGGGTAAAGTTTTATTTTATTTTATTTTTATTTTTTTATTTTATTTTATTTTATTTTGGCCTTATGGCAAGTTACATGACTGCTTCTTTCAAACACACACTCACACACACTTGTAAGCACATGGTGCAATTTGTGCTCATTAGCACTAATTACAGTGTCAAGAAGTAATGAGAGGCTGAATACTTTCACAATCAGTGTAGTTAAAAAAGATCCATCTCTCCGTACACTATAAACACAATTAGCACTAAACTAACTTGGCTCCCTGACTTTTACCCCAAGTTTTTGTACCCTAACTTTATCTTTAGTTTCCTTTCCGTGGGGCATTTGGAAGGGGGTGGAGTGGGGAATCCAGCTTTTGAGCGGAAATGTAATGGTTTTTCTGCTTCCCTCTCCCGCAATCGATTTCGCCACGCCGGGCAGGAAATGATGTTGGCACACCACAAATAGCCTGCAGATGACGGGAGATTTGATGCTAATAATTTGTTGGCGGAGAGAGTCATGCGGGCCGCTCACTGATGGAGATTGAGATGCGTTTGTCAGCAGACAGTCAGAGGTGAGCGAGAGAAGGGTGGGCCACGACTTTTCCAAGGCGGGCAAAATGATTAGCGAATGTAATGTGGCAGATAATAGACAAGAGAATGAATATTTTATTTGGCCAGAGCTTCTGACGAGAGCAATTTGCATGTCAGGAGGTGACAGCCACAGCGCGGATGAATGACAGCTCTATCGGCTGCGGCTGCGTTTAGACATTACCCTCAGATATTGTCTGTTACGAGACACTCACACCCTTACGTAGCACCACTTAACACTCTTTTTCATCACAGTTGTCATGATGGGAGGTGTGCATGTGTGTATACAGGGGTGTGTGTGTGCCCACGTTATCTGATGAGTGTATGTTTAGTATTGCAAGTATCCCTGAAGTGGTTTTCTTTCAAACTGAGAAATGCTCAGTAATGCTTCTTGGAAACCATTAATATTCACTGTCATTAGACTACAAGCCGGGAATTTTTTTCCCCTGAAAAAACATAAAATAAAATAAATATATTTTTATTAAATTTTATTTTCTATTAAAATAAGAGCATGTAACTTGTACAATATAAAGGATTTTATTATGTTAGATTGATGTCAGGAGATGTAGCCTTAAACCAGTTGTGTGGTTTATGTTAGGGTTTTCAGGGTTAGGTTTAGCATCCAGGAAGAGTATATGAGGCATGGATTAGTGAAAAGTGCAACATCATGCCAGAAAAGCCCTAGCCACGGTCAGTGGGCCATGCTGCAGATTTAGTGTTGGAATAACACTAATCCAGGTAGGTTCCAGCAGGATAATCGGGACATGAGAACATTGCCCTTAAGAATGCTGCATTAGGCCAAGCAGAACTTGAGAGAGGAACAGAAAAGGAGAGTAACACATACACCCTCCTATGACCTTTCCTTTATGGCAGCCAATCTGGTTTGTAAACATTAATTTATTCATGAGCGTGCATCTGGCTGTTTAAACAAGAAGCACAACCCAGCAGCAATAAAAAGGAAAGGTTGACTGAGTCAGACACAATACACGCTGACAGAGAAAGCGAGATCGAGATTGAAGAGCCTGTATCTAATAAACACGCTCGTCCTCCTATGTGAACCCGACAGGTAGTCGGTTAAGGTTATAAATTCCCCTCCATCAATCTTTATAAACATTTTATATCACAAACCGTTAAACTCCGGTGATGCCCAATAGGATGTAATTGAAAACCCATTCATGAAATGTTGACTGGCTGTGAGGGCAACTAAAAATGTTGTGCAGCGTCAATTTAAAGGTGGACTGAGAGAATGAGGCTGAGAGAAGTACTGTAAAACAAGCAACACTCAACTCTTGAAAAGATACAGTCCCATAGCTGCCATTGATTTCAGTCTGTTTATAATTAACTGGCATTGTATTCACACATATTGATTATTGGATCTAAAAACAAGCTACAAGAACAATGTGTTTGTTTAGGGCTTCTCCTTTTGTCTGTTCGTTAGGCTGTTCGGCATTGACAGTGTAAGCAGAAAGCATTAATTTCAGAGGTGTCACTTTAAGACCCAGGGAGACAGAATGATGTAATGCCAGTATATTTGCCCTCGCTGGAGACTGTCATCGGTCTCTGGGCCGAGCGCCCATTTCGAATGAATCTTCAGGTCGCATTAGGCTGCAGATCAAGCCAAACTACAAATCGGCATGTCTCATAGCCCAAGTTTTACCCTAAGCGCAGTAGCACCTCCCAACTTTGCCTGAGATGAATTATGAATATTTTCCCCAGCGTTGTTTTGTGCTCGGAGGACGAAGCTGGCTGTATTTTTGCAGTGTTGTCCAGTGTGTGTGATGTTTTGGGTTCAGCTGGAGGTTGTGTTCACTTCCCTATGGGGCGATTGCTAGCTGCTGCCATCAGCACAACTCCTGCTTATTAAGCCAGTGTCAGACATGTGGGTTCATACTCTTGGCTCTGACCCCACCCTTTCCTTCTCCATCTGCTTGGACCTTCTTATCTGCAGCCTCATTTGTCTCGCAAACCTGTTATTACCTGCAGCAGGGATGAAGCTCGCAGTGTGTGTGTAGGTGTTTCATTGCACTCTGCTTCCACCGCATGGACTCTTTAGCATTGCCCTCGCCGTGTACCTTAGTGCGCCCTCCCTTCCACCTGCCTGTGAGCATGATTGGCCGGGCCCGGGGGGAGGCTGGGAAATCACCTGCTCCATTTAGCCAGGTTGCAGCGGTGATGGCGGGCCGGGCGTCCTGCTAGCAGGCCTTTGTGCTGTGCCCGACGTACTAAAACAGTGGGACTCCTGATTAGCGTGAATGGAGTTCTCCAGCATGGGTTCTGCTCTTTATGATCATGGTGATTGTTGTTATTTAGCCCTTCTGTGGGTTAGATTGGCGTACTGCCGTGCTGGAAATCTTTCTGACAGTGCAACAATTATCTGTGATCTGCATGACTCGCACCACAGCAGAAAAGTAGTCCAAAAAAAGGAATAAATAAAATATGACCACCACCACCAGTTGCCCCCCTTTCCAAAACCCAGCCTTGCTTTTTTTCAGTCCCGTTTCAGTCTTTCTATCCATTTCTATCCTTGCTCTTTTCTTTGCTGCTCTTTCACTCAGTTTAGCCCCTGGCCTGAGCCCGGCAGGGAGCCCTGGGGCCGCTGAATGAAGTGGCTTAGCTGAGCCGGCCTCCCTCTTTCACAAGGGTCACCCCAGGGAGTCTCTTCTCGTAAGGGACAGCAGCAGCTGTGTCTGCCCTCTGCCTACACCTCCCACCCCATAATCCAGCTTGTGTTGAGCTGCATGGGGTGCATGTACATCGAGATATGGAGGGATGGTTCAGGAGGGAGAAAAGAAGAGGAAAAAATGTGCCATAGTGAGGGCGTATAAGAGAGCACATCTCCAGGAGACGGTGGCATATTGATATTCCAGTTCTTTGAGAGAGCAAGCACTAGTGACAATAGATACTCTGTCTTTCTGCTCACGTCTCTGTGGAGGCCTGAACTGATGCTCGGTTCTCAAAGTCTTGCGTCTTGCATTACAGAATGTGTTCATTTAATCTGGTAATTTAAAAATACAATAATAATAGTGCCCTCTGAACAATTTAGAAATTTTGTCATAAGGTTGCAGTAGAACCTTCATTGCTTTGTGGATTTATTCACACAGGACACATTCTTACGTCCATAAAACAGATAGACGCAGCATAACCAAATGGAACAGAATTTATAGAGGTCTCAAATCGCGTTTTTCAGAGAATAACTACTTAGCAGGATGTGACAGGACTGCCAAAGATATCTCATAAAAATATATTGACTTCAAAGCCCTTTTCATGTTGAAACATCACGTTCAGTGATTTACTTGTCTGCCTCAATGTAATAATGAAATACCTTGGAATAATCTTTTTTTTTTTTTTTTTATAAATATTGATATGTAATTGCAATCAAGAAATTAAAAATTGCATTCGACAGATAGGCCTATTAATAAGCTACAGTTTGCCCACCGTCACAAGAAATGAGCAGCAGCACCATGGGAAGTCTCTTGAATTTTGTGGAGGAAAATCTCTGGCAACAAGCTCCATCTGCCATCTCAAAGAGATTTTTAGATGTTTTTTGCATTGTGCGACATAACACAAATCCCCATTTTCGTATTCCTCCCCTGCTCCCAAACAGCATCCGTTAGAAGGGCTGCTCAGCGACAGTCCATCTCAGCATGCACTGTCCTCTGCTTTTCTCTAAGTGAGGTATTTTTGCGAAATCATTACACCAGTGGGTCAGTCTGATATATGATATCATTACAAGCCCCTGTAAATACACTCTCATTTTTTTCTTTCATTCTGTGAGCAGGAGGCAAATGTAGCACATGATCAATGCTCAGTGAGAGAAAAGAGACTCTCTGAGGGAGACGCCTATTGACTCGTAGCACGTAAGCCTTCCCTGCATATGCATTTGCTTCATCAGAAATATTAATCCGTTCTGGGCAGGCAGTGGAAATGAGGCTCCACAGCTTCGCCCCCTGTGATACCAAATGGACAGGAAAATGGGAGCTCTGTGGTTAGATTTTATTTTATTTAGTTTTTTGCTGATTTTGTCTCTGGAGACAGGATTTGGAACTCGCTTCAAAATGTGTATCTGTCTGTGGGCGGTCATTATTTGAGAATTGTGGGGGATATTAAAAGGACAACTTAGCCGTAGTTCGGCATCGGCGTCGTTTGGCACGCGCTAAAGGGCTGGGAAGCCTTTATTCGTGTAAACTAATATCAGTCGGAGAATAATTTTCAACTAATACTCAATACATTGACATGTAAGCCATTTCAGGCGCAATGTTTTGAGCGTAAATCGCCAACCCTCTGCAACAGCGGTTTTGATAATTGCATGTAATTGGACTTCTTAAGAAGTTCTTCTTTAAAGTTTTGTGAAGTAAAGCTTTAAAAGGCTAGCTGGTGTTGTGATGTTAATCTTGGCGTGTACCCATTAGTGTTGCGGGGCTCAAAGATACAGCAGGAAAAGAAATGAATTAAGCTCTCTAAATTTAAGCTAGCTTTCCATCAGTTTTAATGCCCTCACCCACTAATGAAGAAATGTGCAATAATTGGCGCAGGTAGTTTTTGCCAGCACCTTCTGTTGTGAATTAGCACGTCAGAGTTGGAAACAGGTAGGAGTGAATCAACAGCCACTTTAATGGGCGTTCACTCCTCTCACACTTCTGTCTCACTTCTCTCTCCTTCTTTTGCAAGTCTGTTCACACCTGCACGAGGGCACGGGCCTAAATTACCTCCTGTCTTAGTTATAATTAACTACGGTGTCTTGTTTGATGTTTGAATAGAGTTGTCTGAAATTGGCGCTAATTTGCATCTAATTACGAAGAGATACTGAGACATGTTTGCCATCTCCATCAGCATCACTTTACGAGACACAATCGTGCATTTCTAATGAGTCCTGACGCTGTGTCACATTTGTAAACGTGGTTATGGCTATTGAGTGAATGGGTCAGAGCTTGTGCTGTATTAATTTTTCTCTGCAAACAAAGGCCTGCTGTATAAATTGAATAGAAAAGTCACACTGTTGATTTCCCTGCATCGTTGGACATACAATTCAGTTAAATCCAACCCTTACTGTTCTGCTGAGTAAAGCTCCATGACCAGTTTAAGGTCTTAAAGTGGAAAAAAAAGATCGTTTTTTTATTAATATTAAGGCATATTAAGAATCCGAAGTCCATTAAATCTTTGACAATGTCATCTGAGTGGTTAGAAAATCAATAGCCCATTATGCCTTGTTACATGTCATCTGATTCATCTACAGGTTTGGCAGTAACAATATCTGTATTTACCGGTGAAACATTGCACTAATAGACCATCACACCACATTACAGAAGGCTCTAATTTAATCTGCGCAGGTGTGGGTGTAAGTAAGTATTTTACGGCCCTCTTTGTGCTCAGATTATTTTAACAATCTAAGCTAAAAAAAAATTTCACCACCCATTTACTTGTAGATTGATATGAAGCAGATTTCACATTGTTTTCTGAAGGCTGGGATTGTGTTTTTGCCCAGGCCTCTGTGAAGACCACGCAATGATGCCGCACCAGCCATGGCGCAAGCAGCTGCTGCTTGGCTGTTGTGTTGCTGAGCCATCTGTGACTCTCCTACTAGCGGCATATTAATCTATGACACTAAACTAGCCTGCCCTTGAAGGGAATTTAAACAAAATTTCTATCTGCCCTTTAGATAAATCGCACAAGCATGTATGTTCGTGTCGTATATCGAACCTTTCCCAGGCACTAAAAGCCATCTTCCTATTATTGGTTTAGGAAAAAAATGAATTAGTATCGGAAAACCCAGCAGTCTCTTTGCCATAGCCCAAAGTCACTTGACCCCTCGTGACCTCCGAGGTCACGGCCTGTCTTACATTTGGCTTTTGGGCCTGTCAGCATAGAGTTGGGTCTGGAAGCGAAGTGACATGTCCTCTGATTGATGCTGACCCCTTATTGAACTCGCACCCCACGCAGACCACTGTCCACAGGGGACGGCTGTGGGGTTTTGACCACCAATACCTATCAAAGTCACACACAGCATACACATGCTTTCACAGATTTTTATCGGTGTTTGTTTTTGTCCAAGTAGAGCATGCCGAAGTTCTCTTCTCGGGGGGCACAACTGGGTTTTTTTGCAATACGGCCTACTGATCAGGCCTGGGCTATGGGGTCCGGGGAATTTAAGCAACAGCTCTGCCAGGCCATAAATAAGTATCAAGTATAATATCAGTCTGTGTGTATTAGGGAGAGAAAGACAGCAAGACCCAGAAGACACAGAGAGATGAGTTGCAACTGTAGGAGAAAGTTCAAACAGCGTGCGTGCATGTGGCTTGTTTGCGCTGGGGCTTAAGAGCGCTGGCGGGGTGCTGTATTCACCGGGGGCTGCTGTGACTGGCACGGTGAGAGCAAACAGCCTTCTCTTTTCCACGGCCTGCTCTGTAGGGGCATCAGTGGGAATATGAGAATGAGGCTGAGAGAGTGAAAAAGAAAGAGAATGTAATAGAGGAAGGTCCCGCTGTACATGCGTGACCCGCATTAGCATACCCACCTGTCGTTGTCCCTCGACGAATCCCCATCAGCTGTCAGTCATTCTCCACTTCTCCTCATCGGCCGTGTCAATCTCCCCCTTCCGCCGCTACGAAGCACTGTCACCGCGGAGTGGACTGTTTACCTCATTACACAACCTTCTCGGAGATGGTAAACAGCTGGCATAGGCAGGCGTACGGGCAAATAAGCAAGCAAATAGGAATAAAAATTGAATGTTAAGTGCAGTACCTGGGGACACAAGAGAGGAGAAGGCACCCCAGGCGGATTAGCGGACGGTAGGATCTGTTTCTCTGCAGTGACAGGCCCTCACACTTCACTGACTGGTGGATATACTCGCCCGCTCTCTGCAACTATGCTTAATTTGCAACTTAATGATCCGGCGGCCTGCTCCGTACATAAACTCCGTGCAGTGCTAAAGTCAAGCTTAGCAGGTTGCGCATGTGTTGAACAGTGGCATCCTTTTTATGGTAAGCAGAAACCACACATACGCTCTCGTACGGCCCAGTGAGCTTATCCTTAGAGCTTTGAACACGGTGAACAATAGAGCGAAAAATTGTTTTTATTTTTTATCCCACTCACCCCACAAACAAGTGCAATCTGCATTGTGATGCAAAGGCAAGTGGAGCGGAGAGGCACGGGGAGAAACATAATTTAAAAAAACACAACATATATCACGTCTACTGTCAAACCCTATACACGTGTGCATGCAGAGCGATGAGGGTGTTTAGAATTAGATTACAGCGATCATTAAAGAGAGCAATTGTTGAGTCACGCTTTCTGTGATGTGTCGCGGCCGCTCCGAGCTCTCCACGTGCACGGCTTTAATGAGTCCTTTGTTTAAAGCAGGCATTGATCGCCCTCTTCATAACCCTTTCCTTGCGGAAAAGCCCTTTTGAGAGGAACATTAACGGTTTAACCAAATGCAGATTAGTTTACAGTGAGCTGTCGTATATTAATGGCTGTTTGGCTATACGTCTTTCAGTTACTGCTGTGTGTATATGCATCTCCAAGGTGTCTCGTTACAGATCCCTTCAGATGTGAAGATGAAGTGTAGGATCATCTAACGTGTGTCTGGGTAAATAGACAAGCTAACAGAAACACTCACATTTACTAAGAACATGCCACAGACTTATATCTAAGACTAACTATACTTTTAAAAGTAAGCTTGCAGTTGTCTTTAGGAATCTAGGATTTTTTTTTTTTTTTTTTTTTTTTTTTTTTAACATGGATGTTAACAAAGGGAGATTTTGTCAAATTTAACTAAGATCTGGGAAACTACACTAGTGTTCAAAAGTTTGGGGTCAGCAACTTTTAGAAAAGAAAAAGACATTAATACTTTTATTTAGCAAGGAAGCATTCAATTGATCAAAAGTAACAATAAATACATTTATAATGTTACAAAAGATTTCTATTACAAATAAATGTCGTTCTTCTGAACTTTCTATTCTTCAAAAAATCCTGAAAAAGATTATCTGGTTTCCACAAGAATATTAAGCAGCATGACTGTTTTGTGAGTGAATTATTTCTGAAGGATTATTATGGATTATTATTATTATTATGTGAAACTGAAGACTGGAGTAATGGCTGCTGAAAATTCAGCTGTGCATCACAGGAGCAAATTACACCTTAAAACATTTTAAAATGGGAAACATTTATTTTAATTTATAATAATATAACACAATATTACAGTTTTTACTGATTAAAAATCTTACCGACCCCAAACTTTTAAACTGTAGTGGATATATAAGTACCGACACACACACACACACACACACACACTCACACAGATAGTATATATGCAAGAATGTGTAGAACAAGTACATTTGATGCCTTCACTCTATAAATTTCTACACATAGAACATTGATAATCCATTTGTTCAGATACTGTAAATGCCTGAGAGAATATATTTAGTAATGGACTTTATCACTCTTTTATATTGCCACTTGAGTTTTAGCAAATAATTAGAAAGTGCCATATCAATATCCCACATTCCCTCATGTCAAGTCAAAAGAACCCCGAGACCTAGACATCCAGAACAATACTTTATTATTTAGTAACAGCCTGTGCAAAATACTTGTCAGAAAGCTAAAAAATAGTTCTGCATCGAAATGTAGTGGAACTCAGTCTCTCTCTCTCAGTGGAGTAGAAAGGCTAATGGTCTCTCCTGAAACATGCCCGTAGGGGGTGATCATAAAGTCATGCATTTATGCACAAATATGTTCTGTTCACACCGGACACCGCACACCCAGCCATGCTCCTAAATCAAACAAAATAGCCCTCAAACTTTCACTTGTGCTTTTCATTATGGGCCACTGGACTCTGGAAGTGTTTGAGTTTTCTCTTCTTGTTTTGCATGATTTCTGTTATTTTTGCACCAGTGAAATGGCTGAAAGTGTAATTGGTGACAAATGTGGTTATTATAATTACAGTTAGTTGCGGGGCTTTCAACACAGGGTGCATGTGCACAAATAGAAGCTTGTTTTGCTAATTGTAAAGAACCTTTTGTGCGAAGAAAAATACTGTTGCCTGAATTGATTGTATGCAGATAAATTTGTGTGTGTTTGAGGAAAAGAAGAGAGTTTATAAAAGAATAGCAGGACTGAAACTTTAGAAGGAAAGAACTGTGTCAAGGTGGGCTTTCTTGTTCCCCCTCAACAGCAGCAGGAACAGCTGCAGACCCGGGGAATCTGTGTTTGTGTGAAGGTGTGTGTGTGTGTGTGTGTGTGTGTGTGTGTGTGTGTGTGTGTGTGTGCGTGCGCGCGCACATTCAGGGGGGTGACTGGGTAAAGAACAGTTCTTTTGGCTTCCAAATGGTTAATGCAGCTCAAAAGCCCCTCCTGTTCCCTCCCACCTCTACCGTTGTCTCCTCCCCCCGAGTATCGGATTGACAGAGGCTCGGCCAATAGCGTGCCGGGACCAGCCATGCGTGACGGGGGCTCCATCGAGGTCTGCAAACTTCCCAGTGCATCAGTAGCCTCTGCGATCAGCACAGCCTCCGCTTGAGCGAGAGAGAGAGAGTGAGAGAGAGACAGAGATAGAAAGCAGCAACAGCGTAGAGTGTTAGAAAGAGAGCGATAATCAGAACGCATGATGCTTCTTTAACCTCTCTGTGACCGAACGTGTCTGTTTAGTCAGCTGTCATCCTGCGTTTTTCATCTTTCTTTTTCAGTTTTTGAGTTTTCGCTCTTCAGTGGGAACATTGGAACGCCGATCTTATACGTGCCTCGCGCAGGTCTGGCTGCCGTGAGTGTGTGTGAGAGCGGCTGTGTGCGTGTGTGTGTGCAGAATGGGAAGAGGACGTTAAGTATTCTGAGCTGAGTCTTGATGACCCTCTACAGCCCTGGAGTGGGGGGTTCATTTTAACCCTTCAGGTCATCGCTGGAGGAGCCCTGACCAAGGTAACATCTGAACACCACCCCCTTCTCCCCCCGTCAATGCATGCTCCTAGATTCAACTGTTCCGCTGTCCAATTGTTGTTGCATGCACTGCTTCCCTTACACTCTTATCCAGTTTCTCTTTTCATTCATTTAGTCTGTATCTTCACGGTCTAGGCGTGTGTTTGTGTGCATGTTTGGGAGATCTTGTTGCAGTTCTGTAATTTGAATTGTTTGAGTACGAAAATCAGCTAGTTTGAATTAAACAGAAATACTAAGGCACAAACTCCAATGTATTTTTTAAAAATATTTTACATTATTTATTTATTTTTTTAAACAACACTATTTACACTCAAATTTAATAGTCTCACATTTAATAGGATGCTACAAGGCAGTGCGGCATTTCTCAAAATCACTTCGTCCTCTGTAAGCCGCCCCTGATCGTGATGCTTCAGAACACACTCACAATTAGCCGATTCGTTTACATACTTTTTTTCCTCTTATTTTCCCTCTCAGTTAATTTTTGATTAGCTTGGAGGAGGACAGACAGAGAGCGGTGGCTTGTGCGACTGCCGCGTGCCGCCGCTCTACAATAGACATTTACAGTGCGGTTAATTGGAAACAGCTTCAGCGTAGAATTTCTCACACGCTCTGCTACCTTTTCAATTGAACCGCTCGCACTGTCCGCTCCCCCGGCCCACTTGATGGATGGTGATAGATCCGATATCCTCACCCTTCTGAAAAGTGTAATTATGGGGTTTGGTCAGAATAGCTTTTGATCAATGTGCAGATATGTGCAGGATAGTCATTTAGTTAAGACTCTTGAGTGTGTCACCACTTTTTTGTCTCTCTGTTTGTTTTTCCAATTGTGGTGGAAGCGAGTTGCAAATGTGTGTTAGAGAGTGTTTCCTCACGCATTTGTCTGGCTGAATTTCTCCTGCACTTTTCATAATGTTAAATGATTTTCAGTTGTGGGGTTCCACACACAAAGAAGGAATGAAGAGGAAAAAGTGGTCCGCTGTGTGTATCAAATGCAACGAAGAGCTTCTGACCCCTGCGCCATGAGGAATAAGCTGTCAGATTGGCTATTGAGTCTAGGCCATGTGCGGAGGTGTTTAATGTCCCTTTTGCAGCAGGCATTAGTGAATAGTTCCACTTTAAACCCTGTATAACGCTCACATTTGATTTATGATCATGCTCGTCTCCTTTGATTCCGAACAGAAAACCGATTTCGGAACGAAGGGAAATGAATGGTTCGATTATTATTATAAATTTTTTCAAGGGAGAAAAATAACAAAAGAAAAGGAAAAACCATCTTCCCTTTCTGTACCCCCACGTTCAGTTCATACTCCCGTGTCTCCCTATTTCTCTCTCTGTCTCTTACAAATGGGGCGAGATCTCCTAGCAACCAGAGCTCCTTTTTGCTTTGTGTGATATATGTTCAGTGTGTGCAGTAATCTTACTGATGGAGTGCATTACTGGAGATGGTGCTATTACTCAAAGAATAAAAGTTTCAATTACCTTTGATACCAGCCAGTAATATAGGCTGATTTACTGTGCTGTAAAACGAGCTAGGTCACATTTTCTTATCCATATATTTTTTTGTTTTATTATTTTTTATTACTTTATAATGATGAAGGGTGTTTTGGACACCCTAGGTGGGAAGCAGATCGGGTCATTGGGAGCCGGTTTGAGCAAGCTTGTCTCTCGGTTGCTCATTTAAACATTACCAAGCCTCATATTTAATTCATGCAGGGAAAAATTGGTTTGGGTTGGGGCTGCACATGTGGCGCTTTAAATGGAAAAGCGAAAAAGTGAGAGAAAATGTTGCGGTTCATGGCCCAGGCGTCTCCGCCCTCATCTGCCACCGGCCTTCTTTAAGATTTCTTCAGAAATATGTTTCTCTCATTAAAAAGGGTGGGGGGGATATGAATGAAACTGAAATGGATTGCAATATGAGGGATGTACAAGAAAGAGAGGGAGTGATTGGCATTTTTCTCACCAGCTCCTCTTTCGTTAGTAAAGCACCCCATTCTGTTTCCTTCATTTTTTTTCCCTCTTGCCTCTTAACATCTCTTAGAGCTGTCAGTTTGATTTTCTTATCTTTTTCTTTGTGCTTATTTTGTATGTGAGAAACAATAGACGTTGATTTAAAAAGTAGAAAATATAAAACAGAGCAAGATGGAATGAAAGATACTCTGCAATGGAGAAACAGCATCATTTACAAAGATAGTGAGACGTATAGATTGAGATAAATGAAGAGCAAGAAGAATAAAAAAGAGTGGCTGATGAGGGATGAGGTGTGTGTGGAATAAGCGAGTCTTATCTAGATCGGTGTCTATATGGGAAAGCTCTCCGTATTGCTGTCTCGTAGAAGAAACATCTAGAAACTTTCAGGCCCTTCTGGACAGCAGAAAGGCTGAGGCTCTAACCACTGTAAACCCAGATAACATCCCAGACACTATTGATCTGTTTTATTTTCTCATCACAACTCTTGTTTTATCACAGACAACCACTATATAATGATAACAGAGACGAACCTACAAACACACACACACACACACACACACTAATAAACATTCTGAATTTGGGTTATCCAAGTTTTGGTATTATTGATGTGACCTTCATATTTATTATTTACTAAAATCCAAAAGTAAGCTCACACACTGATAAATTCGTAGCGACTACATGAGAGATTTTCCTCAAATGTTCTTTTGCTTAAATGAGTTCTCTGAGCTCGTCTTAATTTAAAAATGCTTTCAGATTTATTTAAAATAGACCTGCTCTGTACAGAAATTGTTTTCTAGATATGCGTGTTTTTTTTCTTTACAACTATAACAGCCATTATGTATTTTTTTTATATCAATTAAAAATATATATATTTTTGAATAATTGTATAAGTTAACTTTATAAAATTATAAGATTATTTTATTTGTTTCATTTTTGTTTTGTTGTTTTTATTTTATTTTATATATTTCTGTTTTTTTGTTTCTGTTATATAATAAGTTATGAAATATTCATAAGGTAAAAAAAATATGGCTTTGAAGAATATATTTTTTCCTTACGGTTCAAAGTCTTTCTAAATTTAGACTCAAACGTGTTCTGTAAATCTTTATACGTCTATTCCTTCATTAAACATATTCACAAGTATTCAGTAAAATATCTTCTGAAATATCTTCAGAAAGATCTTATGCAGCTTCTGATTATTTTTTTCTTTAGATTTTATGGTAACACTTTAGAATAGTGAACACTTATTCAACATTAACTATGACTTTTCCCTCAATAAATTCCTAATTTGCTGCTTATTAAAAGTTAGTAAGGTAGTTGTTAAGTTTAGGTACTGGATAGGATTAGGGATGTAGAATAAGGTCATGTAGAATAAGGCATTAATATGTGCTTAATTACTACTAATAAATGGCTAAAATTCTAGGAATATGCATGCTAATAAGCAACTAGTTAAGAGACCCTAAAATAAAGTGTTACCGATTTTATTGTTGGCCTAATTAAATCATGGTGACTGTATTTGATGTTTTGTAGATGTTACTGGTTGAGCAAGAATTAGTCTGGTTTAGATACTGAGTAAAACACACACACACACACACACACACACACACACACTCACACACTTACAGAGCCATACACAGAAGTATACAGTGTGCGTAAATTCACACACATTTAACATCGGGAAAAGATCAATATAATTGAACTTTTATAAAAAAAATTAAAAAAAAAATTAAATTAAACTTAAAAACAAGGGATTTTCTCTTTTAGGTTTACCTACACTGTCCGTGGTTTACTGCTGGTGAGTGTAAGTGAGTGTGTATATGTGCGTGTGTGTGTGTGTGAGACTCCAGCGTGCCGGGTGCTGGACTATGACAGAGTGATCTGCTTAGTGAGGAAGAGAGGCTTCTAGGCTGCCGGTAATGGCTGCTGAGGGAGAACGAGAAAGACGATTCGTCAGCGCTGAATGAGAGGTCAGAAAGGTCAGGGTCCGGAGACACAACCATTTGCAACAAATGCTTGTATGCATTCACACACACACAGGCAAATACTGCTGTAGGTGGGACTCACTATATTAATCCAGTTGTCAGTAACAAACAAGTTCAACTGCTGCGGTGCCAAAACAAGGATTTACGCTTGCAATTTAAAACTTTTTAACCTTCACATAGCAAAATTTTTTTCTATCGATTTCTCCCCTGTTGGAGAACAAAAGTTGGTTTGTTCATCTCTGTGGGGGTTATCTGTTGTAGTTTATCTCTGTCAGTTTATATTTACTGTCAGCACACAAAACTACGTTTGCATTTTTAGTGTACAATATCAGCCATCAAGACTGTCAGTGACAAAGCTGTGTTTTGTATTTTTTTACTAGTAAAAATGTATTTTTACCAGTTTTTATTTACGTAGATTGCCTCCATATTGGAATTTTTTTTCCTCTTATTGTAAATATTCATAGTATATTTGCTATTTTCTGTAGGACCTGTAATATACGTACACATACAGTCTCTGCCGGTGTCCCACTGTGGCGGTGGGCGCTCTAATGTGGAGTACCACAAATTGGTTTATTACCGGGGAGATGGCGGGAGGAAAATCTCTTTGTCAGCAATTCGACACCTCGGTTGGTTTCAGCAGGTGACGTGGCCTAACCAGATTATACTATGTCCACTTTAGCCTCGATGTCCTTTTTCTGTCTCTTGTCTCTTCAACTCTTTCAACACATGCCGCTATATATCTAGTCCAAAGGAGTGAGGGAAAAAAAACAAAGAAAAGAAAGAAACTATTCAATGGCTCATCCTCCGAGCAGCACAGTCATGTATAATGAAGCAGAGCCACCGCGGAGCGAGACTAGCGAGTGTGTTCAGAGGTTTTTGAATGTGCCTGCTGAAGGCAGTAAAACAGATTCCAAATGAGATTACACTGACATGGAAGAGGAGAGACGGCATTTCATAAGCATCCGAGCTACAGTTAAACGACTGTGGCCACACGTCATTGTTCTCGTCGTTCCACGCTCTCATTAACGTGATTAAATGAGCATTACTGTCAATGGGACGCAAGGAAAAAAGGTCTGGGCTGATAGATGCGACCTAGAACATCATATTGACACTATCTAGGGCACTTCTGAAGGGGGTTTAGGGGTTGGGGAATGTCCTTTGCCCCCTGTGTTCCAGCAAATTAGCCTATAGAATTCGCTAGAGGGGTTTGAGGCACAAGCACAGAAGAGACACTGTAGTAAGTGAGAAATGTTCTCTCTGTCCCGTCGCTTTCCACTCCAGCGTCCATGTGAGGTGTCATCACAGAGCTCATGTCCAGATCCTTCAGAGGACAGTTGATAATGGAACAAAGATTATGAACAAAATTGTGTGTTTTGTCATGAACACTGTTAGAATGGGGCATGTTCAAATTATTAACACAGACTTTGATTCCATAATTGGTTTGGATGCATCTGGTTGTGGATGTTACGGAAGGTCATGTGTTTGAAACACAATAGCCAGTAAAATTAATTAGATTGGGGTCAGTATTTTTTTTTTTTAAAGAAATTAACACTTTAATTCAGTAAGGACACATTAAATTGATGAAAAGTGACTGTAAAGTATTACATTGTTACAAAAAAAAAATCTATTTAAAATACTTTATGTTCTTTTGAATGTTCATCAAAAAATCCTGAAAAACTTCAAAGATTCCACAAAAATATTAAGCAGCACAACTGTTTTCAAAATTGATAATACAATTTTTTTCTTAAGCAGTAATCCAGAATATTAGACTGCTGAAAATTCCGCTTTCCCATTACAGGAATAAATTACATTTTAAAATATATTAAAATACAAAACAGTTATATAATAATTTCACAATATTGTTGTTTTACCATCTTTTAATCAAATCAACGCAGTCTTCAAAATTAAACAATCCTACTGACACCAACCTTTTCAACGGTAGTGTATGTGAAGTATATTACTAATATGTTATGTATATAATTAAGGCAAATAATTAAGAGCGTAAAAAATCTAAATCATGCCTGAATCTGCTACTGCTGTGGCCATTCTGTGAAATCTGTGATTTGAATATTCTTATGATTTAAATCTTTTATTTTGAATGGGATGCCAAGAGTAAAACCACTGACTGTTATTTTGTAGAAAAATGAAAAGATAAATCCATAATGAAGGTGCAGCAGGCAGCATAGCAGGAAAATTAGATTTAGTTAAAGTATTCGATGATGGTTAAAAAATAAGTGAGAAGTGCTGTGCCAAAAATAATGTACCGCAATCACAGACATTGTTCTTTGTGTGGGTTTCATTTCTCAGAGGACGTCTGATTTAGCCAAAAGACAGTAGGTAATTTTCTCTGTATTTTGTATCGAGGTTTTAGGTGAGAAAAACAGACATGTTTAATTCAGATGGGATTAAAATCACCAAATTCATCTGTAAAACACAAATTTACCTGAGCTCCTCAGGGAAAACTACTTCCATCCAAATAGGGCTTTAGAGGCGTGATTATGCAATGCTAATATGAATTAACATGGTCTGGATAAAAGCATGCCTATTTGTTAAAGTTTTATTAACGATGGTGATTATTTTTAGTAGCACTAGTTTTATTAAAGTGGTCTTTCTCTCTCGCTCACTCTCCTTCTGTGCGTGTTTGTCCTTGTTGTGGGTTGAAAAAGTCATTTTGATAGTTTATGTATGACAGTGCTCTAGTGGAACTGTAGTTAGTGCTGTCCCTCCCTCACTACCAGCAGCTATATAAATCAAACTCTCTCTCCCTCTCTCTCTTTTTTCTCTCTCTCTCAATCTTTCTTTCTTTCGTCTTTTGTAGTAAGATAATGCAGTGCTGACCTTTTTTATGTGGCTGGGTATTTATTGTTTGTTTGAACCTCAGTCAGCTCAGTTGGCTGGCAAAAAGGCTTTGAAGCACCAAGTGACTTTTCTTAGCAGCTTTTTTTTTCCTACATGTTTTCCGTATCATCTTTCATTTTTGTTCTTCTTCACCCATTTCTTTACAGTCTGCTTTTAATTAAAGTCGAATGAGGAAAAAAATGAAAGACCTACAACACTCCAGAAACCAGAAATAAAATGCTTGAAATGTAAACTCTTTTGCAGACTTGCAGAGACACAGTAGCACTTCCCTTCTCAAATTATTATTAGTTTTTTTTTTTTTTAAATAAAATTTTGCCAAACATATCAGAGCGCAACGTCTAATGTTGTGGTATATTTTATGTAATTATTGCAGCTCATTGGCTGCAGTATATGCAGCCATCTAAACACTGTTTATTTAGTTGTGACCACCATATAATTATGCTGCAGCAATTTACTTGATACAGTAGAGACTGATAAAATGGATATCAGAGTGATGGGATTCTCACAAAACACAAGCCGTTGCCTCCGGCCATTTTAGTTTCAGAAGCCCGTTCTGTATGTGTGTGAGCACACACATATACACACATACAGAGTCTCTTTCTCACTCTCTTTTTCATTCTTGCCATTTGAATTCAGCTGGGCACTCCTGCTGGTCCAACGCTTAAAAAGAGGGTCTTTTGATAGCTCCACTTAAATATTTCTCCCTTCATTGATGAAAGCAGCCTCCATTTTGAAGGAAAAGCAAAAGATGGGTGGTAATATTCTCCCATGAGGTCACCTCAGCTGGTCAGCACATTCTGAAGTCTGATCCACTTTGTTTGCTAATGTCATTTTTCAGGGTGAAAGGTTCTTACTGCTGATGCTCAACAATATCACTGCTACTCCATTTATTTCCATCAGCCTATAACAGACTGTAACATGCTTATAGTGGGATGCTCAAATTCAGTACAGTGTAAGACATATTAGTGTTTTAAAGCGGATGACTTTAAAAGACAGAACTTTTCAGGAAGAAAATTTGAAAATGTACATAATGTTACATTTATATCAGTGGCGAGCGGTGACTTTTTTAACTGGGTATGCTGAGTGCTAAGATTAAGCACTTATTCCCCCCCACCTCTCCCCCTCCCCTCTCCTCTCCTCATAGATTTTAGGACACACTCAAAGAGGAAAACACTGTAGCAGGTGTCGATTTAAAAGTATGCACATTCCTAGCTTATTTGTAAATGAAATTCATCTACAGTCTTTATTCTATCATTTCAGGTTATCCATAGTTTTTTGAATGCTAGAAACAGCTGCTTTTCCAAGTAAAAACCGCCAAATAACGTTTACACGTAGTTACGTTATGATACGTAATATTCAGTGGGTGGGGAGATGGGGGATTCCCCCGCTCTATATGTCTCTGCATTGACTGAATGTTTTTTTTTTTTTTTTTTTGTATTTATTCATTTATTATTTATTTTATTTATTATTATTTTTTATTCTCAGTGAATAGGAGTTAAAACTCCCACCCGGGTGACAATAATAGAACATGCAAAATACAAAAAAAATAAATAAAAATAATAATAATAATAATAATAATAATATCTTTAAAATATTTCCAAGTAACGTTGCAAACAACAATAATATCAGAGAAGGACTTTAACTGTAAGCGACACAAGTATATGGAAAACAAAGGTATTGTTTCCTATTTTTTCCTGATGTTTATTTAAAATTTTATATACATTTTTATAAAACTTTTTTTTATTTTATTTTTTTTTTACTACTTACTAAGGCATGTTGACAATAACGTCTTCAACATTGTCTATGACCAGACATGTTTTTAGTGGACTTTCAAAATTTGCTTTGCTTGAGAAAGCATGAATATATAGATTTATGATGTTTTTTTCATATGATTTAGTCGAGTAAGTTTTGCATCAAACACAATGTAATTTTCGTCAATCGAGATCTGGCAGCAACAGCGCATTTTTCCGCTTGAGCGAGCGCTTCTCGGACAGCTTACCTCACGCATGAAATCAGGCGCATACCAGCGAAACCCTGAGAACGCGCCTCAATCCTGATGAGTCATAGCGACAGAGCGGAGGTGCCAAAGCTGTGGAGAATCCGCTTACCGGAAGCTTCCGTAGCTGACGTAGATTATTACCGTTGTTTTCAAATAAATAATTTTACATACTTATTCCCAACACTTTATTAAGCTTTAAGTCACATCTCAAATGACAAGGGATCAACTTATAATCATGTTTATATGAATTAGCCTGTGAAATCATTCGCTCAGACGGCCTGGGTATGCGGCGCATTTGCAGCTTATATGGACGGAACGCCACTGATTTATATAATAGTATATATTATTGATACAATAGAGAGATTTATATAACGTTATGTTAAATGTATACCTAAGTCATTACGCCAGTCTTCAGTGTCACGTTATCCTTCAGAAATTCTAATATGCTGATTTGCTGTTCAGGAAACATTTCTTATTATCATCAATGTTGAAAACAGTTGCTGCTTAATATTTTTGTGAAAATGGTGATAAATGTTTTCTTTGATAAAAAGAAGACAATAACAACTTTTATTTAAAATCAAATTTTTTTGTAATGTCTTAACTGTTATTTTTGATCAATTTAATGCATCCATACGCATATAATCTGAACTGACTTCAGTTTGATGTTGAATGAATGATCTCATTCATGTAGGTGAGAGGATGCAGAAAGTGGCTGTTATCTGCAATCTTTTTTGAGCACTGTGGGAGACAAAAAAATGAGGATGATGTAATTTCATGACATTTCTAGTCATGCTGGGCAAGAAATAATAATGATTTAGAAGAGAAGGGAGCAATCTGTAATGCTTACCATTTACAATTACAGTCATTGAGAATGAAACATGATTCCACAAATCTAAAACGATAGTCTTTCAAGTTGTTTTTCTGAGAGAATGCTAAGGCTAAAGCAGCCGCTGAACTGGCTTAAATGGCTGCACATGTTCCTTCTAAAATAGATTCATTATAGCTTAATTTATTACAGAAAATGAAGGCAAACAAACATTAGAACATTTGGCAGGCTGGCTCATCACAACCTCATTGGGTTGACGTGTCCACAACATGCTGCGTGCAGCCTTACCACGCAGGGTGCGGCAGAAAGTGTAGCCAAAAGTTTTCACCCACACTACCCTACAGAGACAACCACTGCATATTACCATAAAGCCTCAATGCGACTGAACACTGCATTTAACTAGATCACCCTCTCCACATGATGAGCAGCTAACCCTAACTCTAAGACTATTACACGTTCACACTTAAATGCACATTCATCCCCAAAATGCCTTTGTGAGGTTAGCTGTTTCCCTTTCCACCAGGATGACGTAAATGGTTATTATTCTTCAAGATATTCATGTTTTGAAAGTAGCCTGGCATCATGTTATACAGTGAGAAAAGTGTGTGTAAATGAGGAAAAATCACAAATGTGTGGAGGTGCTATTTCCTTCTGCATCACTAAGGGCAAAAATTGTGGTAGGAATTAAATTTAGGTGAGCAATTAAGCAATGTATTTCTACCTTAGGGTGGTAAGATCATGCTATGAATAATTGAAGTCATGGTGTAATAGTATATATAGGTAATTTTACATTGCATTATATATGTATGTATATAATGCAATGTTTATTTTGGATGATCAAGTTAATTTAATTTCTAGTTAATTTAATTTGATTATTTGCTCTTTTTATTTGAAACCTGGATGTAAACAGAAGGAAAAAGAGATGGATGGATAGACAGACAGGCAGACAGATAGATAGATGTGCATGTTAATGCAAAGCAAAAGCTTATTTCGAGACCAGCTCACCTTCTCAAGGTTGTTTGTTTCAATATATCTTTTTTTAGTCAGCAAATTAGCTCTAAGGAAGAGGCATTCATTACCATGATATCATGCAAATATAGCTTACGGGGCAAAAAAAAAATGTCTATACTCTGTAGACCACATTAATTACAGCAAGTCCGAATGCAGCAAGGCCGGTCCACTCTTACACCATGTACAAAGGTTACATATGGTTGTAACATTGTTGCTGTACCTTTTTTTTTTTTTTTTCTATGATTTTTATGTTGTGTTCTGTTAAATCTCTCTGTTAGTCCTTGAGTGTTTATTCTTCTTCTGATGCTGACAAAGCGCCATGCTAAAATACTCTGACACTTCTATTCAACGGCGCCACAATGCCACTGAATCTACAGTGTGAAACATACAGTGTGACCAGTGTCACATACAGTGTGACCAGTCAGATTCCCAAACCAATGGCTCTTCTGAGCTTGTTATTTTTGGTAAATAACTTTGTGTCTTTGTGTTTTATGAAAAACACTAAGGAAATGCATCTGAACAGTAAGTCAATAATTAAATTAATGTGACACACTTACTGAACCGCAAGTTATTACTTTTGTCAAGAACTGTTATATTACTTAGGGTTCACGGGATTTAAATCAGTGTTTTTAATGACTGGTTGTGCATTCAACAACCACAGTAAAGATAAACATGAATACATTGTGATTAATTGTTGTAATCAATGTAATTTTATCAAGAAATATGTTACCATATTGTTTGCTTGTTTAGTGTTTTATTTTATATAGAGAAATTATTGGTTTCATGTCACCTCTAAATAGTCTGTGAAAGCGTTGAATGAACTATATTACATTTATTTTTGATTTGTTATATCTGATCTCTTCATTTGGCAACAACACAGCTGAGAGCAGTTCCCTTTTTTTTCTTCAAAAGTACTAAAAGAATCATTAATGAAACAGAATCATTGAGAGTAATTGGAAACAGTCATTAAATTTCTTACAACTCCAATCCCTAGTGAGTTTACAACTACAACTGCATTCACTAAGCAGTATGAGAAGTTTTGTCTTGGGTCACAAGTAGTGTGGATCCCCCCAACCCAAAAAGCCCATCTTGCCGTCATCCATAGACCGAAAGGCATAGTTTGGATGAAGAAAAAAGCACTCCACACTTCTGCTGACATCGCAAGCATTCCATCCAATCTGGTGTCTGGCAACAATAGCCAAAAGTCAGCCCGCGGGACACAGGTAATGACAGAACAGAGATAGAACAGATGAAGGGATGATGGAATGACAAATGCTGTACTGCAAGCTGGAAAAAGAAGGAAAGAGAACAGAAAAGGAATCACTCCTGATGGCGTCTGCTGTGGCACCTCGGCAGCATTTGAGGAGCTCTCATGGAACAATCCCCAGATGTCTTGGCTTTCATTCTCTTCTGAGGTGATGAAATATTTTGGGCTCACGATTTCAACCGCGGGATCGTCTATGCGTGCATACGTGCCCTCATACACACTGGAGAAGATTCTGTTGAGATGTAGTCACCATTTCTTCTTTTTTACTCCTCTTCCAAAAGAGGATGTGGGAAAGAAAAACGAGGAGCAAGAAAAAAAGGACCAGCCACGGGATGGATTGCAGGATCAGGTTATTTTTAATCCCACAATTAGTGAAACTGAGCACTGAGCTATGAATGCCATCTCAGATGCGCCTCTTAGAGAGCGGCTTCACGCTTTGACTTCTCACTCCTCACAGAGACAGACGAAAAGACCAAACAATTACAGATACCATTGAATTTTTTATAATATCGATTCACAATTCAGCCAACATTTTCTTTGTCTTTTTTTTTCCCCATTCAACCTGGCTTAGCAAGATGGATGCACTAGAACAGTGAAGCCATTAACAGGCCAACACAGGATTTTTTTGTGCATTTAATAAATATTTTGAATAATTTTATTATGCTTTCAGCTGTCAATTATTCTCCGCTTTAATACATTTGACCGTTTTTATTTCATTATTCCAAATCTGCACTGCTTTTTATGGTGCTAGCTACTAATAGCAGGATAAAGTAACACAATAGAATAGCCAATCGCTATACTTAGAGCTTTTCACTCAGAAATTGCTAGTAAATTTCCCAATCACAAAGAAAAAGTGATTAACATTAAATTAAATGTGAAATTTTGAAGTAGAAAAATTGAAATAGTATTTTCTTGTAAAACATCCTCCAATAATCTGTTGTACACAGTGCGTTTATTTTATCTAAATTTGCCTTGTAGGGCATTTGCCCTTTGGTGATGGAAATGATTTGTGTATCATTTGGCATTTCTCTCTGAACATGACAGAAAACAGAAATCAAAATTAGAGGCACTTACATCTTGTTCTTCTGAGGTCTGAGATACAGAAAACCCATCCTTTCATCATTATACTTTCATCCCTCGTTCTTAAAACACACAAAATATGCAGCATCGCAGTAACTTCACAGTGTGGAATGCTGCCTTTGCTCCCATTTCATAAGTTGGTATAAGAAAGTTTATTATTGTGACTGTAACGTGTCTTTGTTCAGGGTCACATTGCTTTGGTTGAATTGTCACAGCATTGACGCTCTAATGGCAGTCTTATCTTCCTTTTTCTATAACAGTCCTTTGTGGAGAGAATTTACTGTAAGAAGTATTCTCTAAGACTTCCAGGCCTCTGTATGAAGGTGCAGAAATACCTTCAATGGTTCTACATTAAGATCCAGTTTTCTTTAAGTTCAGAAGAAGCTTTTTATTGTCAAAATAAAGTGGAAGCCACGAATAATTGTTCTTTTATCTAAGCTTCTTGGAAGTAGAAGAATGGCTCAATCAAGTTTTTAAAACTTTGTGAAGAAGACAGGTGGTTGAAAACCAGTGGCATATCAGAGTCCACCCCATAATATGCTCTTATCCGTGTATGGAGATGGTTTTCAGCATTGAGGATGCGAACGTGTGCTGTGATTAAAGTGTTTGCATTTGCAAACACCAGGTCAGCTGGTGAGATCAGGGTCGCCTGGCTTTCTGAAAGCCCTTTTGATCAAAACAAAAAAGGTTTTTGGTAACAACCGGCGTTAAGTGCTTACATGAGCAACAGAGAGAGTGAAAAGAGGGAGAAAATGAAACGAAAGAGAGAAAATCCTTATCTTTCCATTAAAATGCTAATACATTTAAATGATCTGCCAATTGAAGTACCGCTTGTTTTATTTGCTTTATTTGTTTTAATCCCACACTTCACAAGCCACACTGACAGTTAATACACTTGAGTGGGAAAGATATCACACGCACACACACACACACACGCACAGACATGATATGAATCCCTAACATGCGATGAGACAGTACTGCAGGCATTGGCATTTTAGCATCTGACCTAATTGGCCGGCAGTGAAAAAAGGAGGGTCCATCTGAGTTGACACACTAAGACAATGTCAAACAGCCCATGTCACTCCAGTGACACACAGGGACAATAGCCACGGTTTAGGACACTGCGCATGTATCTGGTCTGTACTTGCACAGCTTCTGCCTCACTGCATCTCACTGCTGTTGACTTTTCATTAGCCTTAAAAGCACTTGGGCAGCACAGGTTGCAACGCATAGAAAAGCAGGCATCTTTTCCAGTCTTCTGATACAAGTGTGCATGATAAAGCTCAAAGAATAGCGGGCCATTTTAGCGGCCTCCACCTCCAGGCTCACTGAGTGGTTCTTCAGAGCCCGTAGCCTGAAGATCTTATGGAAAAACATTGAGATCCTACACTTTACCCTTACTGTGTCTGGATGTGTGTGGGGGGTGTTTGTTATTGTGCTCGTCTTGACCTTGGGTTAGAGAGCTTCAGTTTGCCAATGTATTCATGCATACTGTGTCTGTATGCTAGTTTTTATTTATTTATTTTATTTATTTTTACTTTTCATGGTCAATCTTATATAACCATGCATAGTAAATTACAAGGCACAAATAAAGAGTCTCAGAAGAGATCTCAACAATGGGTCACACTTTATTTTAAGGTGCAGTTCTCGCTATTAACTAACTATTAACTAAGACTTTTGCCTCAATAAACTCCTAATTGCTGCTTATTAATAGCCAGTAAAGTAGTTGTTAAGTTTAGGTATTGGGTAGGATTAAGGATGTGTAATATAGTCATGCAGAATATGCACTTTATAAGTACTAATAAGCTAGTAATATGAATGCTGATAAGCAACTAGTTAATAATGAGAATTGGTCCCTATACTAAAGTGTTACCCAACAATGTCTGCAATCAAAAGTCAGTAATTTCAGTATCATCTCACATATTTTTAATCAACTTCTATTACCAAATCTGATACAATTGAGTTTTTTTTTCTTTTAATCATTACAAATAATTGCAATGTAACAATATATGATTAATTTGGCACAAGCCCTTTTATCATTATCCCTGACTTATAATGTTGTGATGTTATGATGTATTTCATGACATTTATCACAATTTTAATGCTCTACTATTACCGTATGTCAAGAGTTGTTTTATTTATTTTGATTTATCTCTAGGAAATGAAACATTTGAGACGGTTGACTAAATTATAAATATATAAAAACAATTTATAAAATGAATACAGCAAATATAAATTTATTGATAATTGATTTTGTTTAAATATAAATATTATATTGTATACAATTTTTTTTAGAAATCTAACAAGTGATATTTGGGCTGTGCTGATACAATCCCCTATCTGTATATTACTGTTCTTTTTCCAGACAGTATTGTATTGATGCTTCAGGTCCTTGTTTTTGAATTATTTATATTTTGGTTCATATCATTTCCTACAGTTCAATTAAGAATCAGCATTCCAGCAGTTCTCAGTGCGATCCGAGCTGCTTCTATAAGATTATCTAAGGTTCCCTTTCTCTCCCTGACAAGCAAAGTGTTTCTCTTGTTTAGCGTGGTTTCAGTCACGATCCAATTATGATAGTGAGATGTATTGCTGTGTGTTGTATTGTGCCATATGCATCACAGCGCGTATCATATCGTGAGGTGGTTGCCGATACTCGGCCCGAGCGTATCACGCAGTTATTGCCCACCAAACAGTCAGTTAAAGTAAAGCTTTGTTCTCTTTAACAGTTTGTCCCAGCATCAAGCTTATGCCAGCTTTCACACAGACTCACAGGTGTATCCATCTCTCCCCTCTCTCTCTCTTTCTTTCCATCCCCAAATAGCTGTTCAGTCTATTTCAGTGTCTTGTCCTCATAACTCTTTTCTCTCACGCTGTGATTGCTGACTAAGTCTTCTGTTGTGCGCTGGGCTTTAGTTTTGCGGTTAATCACCATCTGTTTACCGAATTGCTTGAACACACAGTGTCTCAGTAACGTTAAACAGCCCAAAAACATCTCCTTGGCTCTGGCCGAGAGTGCGCCCAGGGACTTTGTTATGGCACATCCTGCTCAAACTGATGACTAATTAACATTTATTTAAGCTTTCTAAAGGCCCATTGTGTCCTGTTTACCTTGCCAGCCTGTTTGCTGTAAAGGTGTGCGCGTATGTATGTCTGACTTTGAAGCGGAGTTGGAGGATGGATGCTAATGGCTCTTACAGCAATGCAAGTGTGGTGTCTTTCTCTCTCTTGCGGTAATGTGTGTGAGGGATGCTGAAGCGGAGACTCGAGCAGTGTAAAACCTGACATTGTTATCATGCAAAGGAGAGTTTCACCCCACATTAACACCCGGCACCTCCATAATGAGGGACCTATCAGAGGATGTGTGTGAGGTGTTCAGGTGCTCTCATTAGTCAATAGTAGAGAACTGGGCTTTTCCCTCCTCCTAATGAAGGCCACACTTTATTTCCAGAGGCCAGTCAGTCAAGTAGTTGTTACAGAGTGCTCTAACTCAGCCCATCAGTGGCCTTTCAACTTCATACCATTAGAGAGCAGAAAATAGACCTATCGCACTATCAACACAAATCTGTATTTTTAACACTATTTTATCTCAGCAGTGATGCCATTCCAATCTATGCACAAAAAAAACAAGTCTTGCCCATCACACTGGCTGTTATTCTGTCTCGTATGTATCTCTGGTTGAATTTTTAAGCAATGCTGCCTGAAGCTCTTCATAAACCTATTGAGCTGCCTACTGACTACATATACATCTACATACATTTACATTTATTTTATCATAAAACAGCCATAACATTTGCGATACAGAATGCCAAGTATAAGATAGATTAGTGCATGAGTGTGCTGTTAGCATTTTGCTAAGCTAACATTGTGAGCATAAAAATGCAATCCAAATTAAAAAATGTGTGGTGGAATAGTAGGCCTACATTTTTAATTGCATTGAGTTGAATAAGAATATGTTTATATGCATTTTTCAGAAAATATGCAATTCTACTTTATAGTTTAACCAAATTGAGGTTAGTGTTTGAAACAGACGTTTTCTGATGCTGTCTAAGTAGGCAGTTCACTAGGTCTTGGAACAGAACTTGTGTGTGTGTAAAATTAGAGCTATGGACAGTGTTTATTTATTGTTTACCCGGGCATGCTCTCAAATTTCAACCTCACTCAGCTTGACAGGACACCAGATTTATTTCACAATGGGAAAAGCACATTTTTTTAATGGGTCTAATGAACATCGGGTTAACTCGGCCGTTTATATCTGCATGCATGAATGCATTTCATCATATTTGTGTGACTGCAGTTGGGAGAGCATGAATCAGTCAGATTGGTGATGCAGGTAGGGCTTCATGTTCAATCACAATAGTGCTTTAGGCCCGTGCGTGTGTGTGTCTATGAGAGTGGGTGGATTGAGACTGGAATATTTCCCACATAGCCTCTGACATAACCTATTTCAGTACTTCAATTTCATCAAAAAACCTGTTGGAAGCTCTTCAAAGCTCCTCAATATCTGGAAATTCTCTCCCCTCTGTTCTGAAAATGAAGCAAAGCACACACAAATAAAGGCATAAAAATGCATCATACCATAGTAATTCCACTAGTCATCCAGTGGTGTAGATTATCCCTGTGACAATCGGCACAGTGCTTTTGATGAAGGAATTCAGGTCAACCAATCAGGTGGACAGAGACGGGCATCAGATGGGCTGCCTTTTTCAATGCTCAGAGGTCACACAAACCCTTTAGCCACACATGCTCAGTTGTTCTTTGTGTGTGTGTGCTTGTGCCATTTCATTCAAGTGTGTGCTTTTGAGCGTGATAAAAGGCTTGTTTTTAAGACGTTTGCTCAGTTCAAAAACAGATAAAGCTGCATTTACCTGTATGTCTACTTCCTACATTGGCAGCACATTCTAAAAAGAATTACATTTGCGACAACTTTCATGCAACTGTACAAGAGACTTGACTCGCTATTAATTCTAATAGGATTAGACAATAGCGTGTTGACACTACACTGGAATATGCATAAAACCAGCACATGCAAATAATGGACATGACAGTATGTTTTTAATTATTTTTTAATTAATTTATTCACTTTTTTGATGGGGATTGCCTCAGAAGCATGTGATGAGTTATATTTAGGCCAAATTTTGGTGCTGTCACATTTGCCATTGTTCAATGTGTTTTTGCAGGTGAAATACAGTAATTTCAATAGGAATCCACATGATCTGGAATTTTTTGTGAATGTGAAAGATTTTCCCATGCAGATTTCACAACGGGTTCAATGGACACGCAGATTCGGCTCGTTGACCAACAGAAAGCTGCTTGTATTTAAAATGAATTCCTGCGTGAGCTGTGCTTCATACATCGCTACGCTATTGACAATAGACAATGGACCGTTTTGCCTGTGAAAATCGCCAAAATGTTGCTAATGTGCACCTTAAGTAGTACAGGCTTCATTCAGTTTCTTTTTTGTATTGTTCCCTACTATTCTGCACAAAGCAGATTCTTTTTTCACTCTCCATGTTAATCTCTTAATCTTCTGTGAGTTTTGCTGCCCTGTCACTATTGAAGACATTGTGTATGCATTGTTTCAGCCGCACTCTCTTGACCTGGATAAAGTGAGGTTTAACTGCGGAGTAACTGATGTGATGTTAACCCGAGCCTAAGGAACCTGCATCATATTGATTCTCAATATGTATGCATTGTTCTCAATATTGTATGCATTGTTTCAGCCGCACTCTCTTGACCTGGATAAAGTGAGGTTTAACTGCGGAGTAACTGATGTGATGTTAACCCGAGCCTAAGGAACCTGCATCATATTGATTCTCACACACTTGAGCAGATTTGTACCGCAAGGCTTTGGGGGATTGTGGAGCATCTGACAAGCATTCCAGCCTTTAGGACAAGCCCCTGCCACTCAGCAGCCAGTCATGTTCACACACTTCTTCCCATGTTCGCACACACAGAGAGGGTAATTTGGAAATGGGCCACTGAGACTGACATGTCTGCACCGCATGCACCGTCTGCACCCCCACCCCGCTCAGGAAAAACCAGGCAGACAGAGGGGCTGTTGTGTGTGGGCTGCTCCCTGAAAACTCACCCACCCCAACCGCTGCTCCAGAGCCTTTCATTGCCAGACACAGCCTGCAGGTATGAGTGGTATCCGGTCCGCTGGTCACCGAGTCCGTTCAGCACTTGGAACAAAGAGCACAACCATACCAGTGAATTCATATTTCATTTAATTACTATTCAGTTATCGGTGCAGCTACTGACTGCAAAGTAAATTCAGTTTACTGCTCTAGGAAGAGAAGGAGACTAGAGAGAGAAAGATGGAGGGCCAGGACAGGCCGAATGGTATTTGGACAGAATGAGATTTTAAATTTTAACAGAGGTTAAGGGGGTTCAGCAGTGGAAATTTGGTGTTGTTCAGGAAAATGGAGGAAGCACTGGGGAAGACCTTTAAAAAGCAAGAGAAAGAGTAGAAAAACAGACCCTTTCAGTAGCTGTAACTAGACCTGAATCCCCCTGCAAAAGGAACAGGCAAGAAAAAGAAAGAGATACACAGAGGTGAAGAGAAAGGCAATCCTTACGAGCAGAGGTGCAGGTTCTTATCTGATGAGGAACAGCTATCGTAAATATCCAGCTCTGCTTTTACAGGAAACACATATGCACATGTTGATCTGGAGAGCACTCGGTCAAAACTAAAATGATTCCCTGTACGGGATCGGATGTCTGATATACTGCTAGGTGACGGGGATCAAAGAACAGAACGGCATATTGATTTATTCCAATTTTAATTCCCTTCTTGCAGGAAACAATGGCAGCTACGTATCGTTTGCCATTTTCTTCGAGCTGTGGGTATATGAGTAATGGATGAAGCTCACAAAACCTGTCAAGAAAAGTATATTTCAAAGTGGAGCCTATTTTTGTGTTACAGGAAAGGAATTTGCCATGAAAATAATTTCACAGTGCCCAAAAAATGTATGCTATATATCTTTCCCTTTTTATTATTGTTAATTTAAATTTTTGGGCTGAAATATTCCCCAGACACTTCTTCATAAGCTTCATCCAGTTGGTCTCACAAGTCGATGAATCATGGTATTTTTTTTTGTGTGTGCAGAAACTATTTTGGGCGTGTGCAGTTTGACAGCCATGTTGTTTGTTGTCAGGATAAGCTGTGTTTTGAGGTTGTTTGAGGAGGAAGAATGTGCGCACATATAAACATACACATCCACACCCGCGCAGATGGGCTCTTTTGTGGAGAGCTTTATCTAGGCTCTGAGGCGTGTTTACTGCAGTTGTCTGACAGTGGCTCTCTAAGCTGCGGATGTGTATCTGAAGGAGTGTGCTTGCCTGGATGTTTGGGGGCTCAATGGCCACGACTGAGATCCAGGCCAGATGCGTGGGCACGCAACACCCGCCGCGCCATCTGACGCCCAGCATCAACCCTCGCTCTCTCCGTCTTTGCCACAGGCGCTCCACGGGGAAGTGTACATATTTTTTGGCGTCATCGGCAGGATGAAAGCCTTGCGTGTAAAGATGGAAGAAGCGTCCTGCTGATGTCCTAGTGCCTTCTGCCTCTCTTTGTTCATCTCGGGCCAGATGTGCTGTCTCCCTGTTGTTGGTCCGGGTGTGCGAGGCAGGTCTCCCTTTGTTTGCTGCCCAATCCGCCATCCTCTCCCTTTCTCTCCCCCGCTCTGCTCTCAGCTGGTGCCATTTGAACATCTGCTCCCAGAGAATTGCCACCAACCAGACAACAGCGGCACACCATTTTCTAAAAAGCCACGCTGGCATAAAGTAAAAAGAGGAAGGCACTCTCACACCTCACAGCGAGTTGTGCCAGCCAGCTGAGACTGACCCTGAGGGATCTTGACTGTACGGATAAGCCTCTGGCCTCCTGTTAGGCCGTCTGACACCTCTGACTGACCTACTTTAGGCGGCATTATCGTCACCCGTCCATTCACCAAACTAATCCTGCTTATTGAATCTTCTCTTTGAGACTTAGCCCAATTAAAAAATGCATGTTGTGTTTATTTGGCAGGTGAGATTGAATATATGGACATGTAAATTATTCTCAGGGTCAGATGGCACACAAGCTATCTTTGGTAATATACATCCACTTATACGAGTTCAAAACTAGCTTGATATGCTTTATTTGAGCAAGACGGAAGGGAGCTAGCAGAAATTGAGTATAATTTTGTTTCCAGCTCTGTGCTCAGGGACTCGGGTTGTTTCTCCATACACAATGATTTGTGATTGATGAATCCCCTTGACACTTCAGCTGCACCATCTCCTGGCCTGCTGTCCCACGGTGACCATCTTCACACCTCTGATTGGTCCCTAGCTGCGGTAACGGCGCAGACCGTATGGCAGGTGTGCTGCGGGTGTTGTCTGGTGGCGAGCTCATTGACTGATTTTGTTATCACAAGAGATGAGGATAATGAAAGGCTTGGGTGTTTGTCTATGTGTATGTGTGTGTATGTGAGATTACACCCTCCAAGAGGCCTCAGCCTGCTATTTTGCCCAGGAGGTAGCACTGGCAGTGCTGGTTGGCTTAATGGTGAGAGATTAGGCCTTTCCGCAGAGGTAATTGCTCACAGCACGCTCTATTAAAGACAAAAGGAAGGAAAACTGCTATCTGCAGCAACAGCTAATTTATTATATGCTGTCCGACTACGTCTTAGCAGAGTGACTGTATAGCCATGTGACCATGCGAGTACCAGTTCCATTGTGAAATATGAAAGCCACCAGCCCGTACCGGTTTAATTAGTGTAGTGTTTGCACGCGGAAGCGTCTTTGACAGTGTCACAGAAACATGATGAGCTTTTGTTCCTGGAAAAACATGTTTTACATGTGTTTACTGAATGCTTTTTCCCATCCGTGCTTGAGAGTCGGTTCCCAACCCTCGTAATGGCTCATAAAAACACCACCACAAAGTACTAAACTGTGCTCACCCACACAGTAGAGTGCGGTTCAAATGTCTGAATCCACAATGAAAATCTTGGGAATAAACCAGAAGTTTTTGGACATTGCAAAGAGGTTTTGACATGAAATGAGAGAGAAATATTTAGGTTTTCCTGCAAGTTTAGGTCACTAATCAAATAAGCGAATTTACGACGTTGACCAAGTTAACCTTACCACAAAAGGTCAGATTTCCATCCATTAAAGCACAAGCTCTAAGGAACATTCATTTATCATGCATGATCTTCATTAAAGTGTGAAGTTTAAGTAATGATGTCATTAAAAAAGGGGGGGAGGGGTTAATAAAAAGGGGAAAAAATCAAAAAGTCATGCACATTTTTCAGTTCAGCTTTTTACTCAGATTGTGCACATATTACTTGTTATAAAATATAGTTTTTGTTAATATTTTAAATTAGTTTTTGACATTTTTATTAGTTTTGGGGTTTTTTAAAGTCTCTTTAGTTTTTTATTCATTTTCATTTATTAGTTTTAGTTATTTTACTACAAGTTACACTAAATGTACTATAAATGAGAAAGCTGCCACAGAAACTAGCTGGAAAAAAAATAATGATGATAATGTTGTGAAATCAAATTGTGAAATAACAGTATGAAAATGTCTTTTGTTTATTGATTTTGCATATTTGTGTGGATGTAGCTGTGTGGCGTAGTGAAAAGAAAGTGGGAGCAGGTAGATAGCAAGATCAATAGCTCAGCATTCTAAGTGTGCACATTTCTCTTCTTGCCTGTTTTTTTCACTGCAAGCGAGGAAGCCATTGTCCCCACTTGTTATTTCCAAGCTACTTTTCTTTTCCGTCCTCAGCAAGCACTGGAGCTTTTTTCTGTGTGAAATTACCAACTAGCACAATGCCCTTGGTGTAAAGAGACATAATCAGCGTCACTCACGAGTCTCTCTTAAACTTTATTTAACGAGTCATTCATCTTTGTTTTGCCTCCAAAAACATGCTCGTGAAAGAAGGTGCTGCTTAACAGCACATGAAACGGTGCCATAAAAAGGCTGAAAGCAAATGGCGACCAGCCACTCTGTCTTTCTCTCTCCCTCTCTTGCTTTCTGACATAGATGTGTCAGTTGTGATGCTTTCTCTCATTCTCTTAACTGACCCTAATTCTTCTTTCGATTGCTCTTATTCAGTAACCTAAAGCGGGTGGGTAGGATTAAGGTTTTTTCTGACCCCTCTGCTCAACCCTTCACCTCTGGATGAGCAGGCCTTTCACCAGGACTTAACTACTTGAACCTTTTGATCTCCCTGTGCATCTTCTTTCAGAATGCCCATGTCTTAGGAAGCCTAAGGCTGACTTTGTGTTATACAGTGTAGAACCGGAATGGGAGTTAAGTCATTTGTTATATAAGTCTGCTCTTAACAACCTAACAAAGTAAAAAGAAACTGTTGCTATTGGCATATTGAGGTTATTCTAGTTTGCTAGTTCAGCAGCTGGGGTGTGAGTGGGTCCAAACCCTCCCAGAGGGACGGTTTGCATGCTGGACTGGAAAGGACATTGGATTTGTGGGTGCAAAGGTCAGTATGTGGGGGTGGTGGCCTTGGGATACAACCTGACCTATGAGACCTTCATCATCCTACTCGTGTCACATAGAATAACTCTCTGTCCTACTTTTCTGCTTATCTTTTATCTAGCTAACTAGCTAGGAAACAGTCCAAGAAACCAACACTCACCACAATCACAATCATGACATTTCTTAGATTATATCTAGCCTACATCCCCATCTGACATTCCTGTACGGTAGATATCTGCTTCTGGAAGCCAGTTCATAAAGCCAGCTTATCTCCAGCTGGTGTGGATTGGCCCTCTTTGGTTAACTACTTGGGCTGAACCCAGTCACATATTTTTGCATTTGCTTAAATCCCTTATTCTGGCACGTTGTTGAATCACCCCGACACGATGCCGAAGACCGCTGTTCCCAGCTCATTATATACAGAGGCTGAAGGACTCTTCCTACACGCAGCTTCTTACATGTGTGTTTATAATATCTGCATATCAAAGATCAACAGCATTGTCTGTAAAATTCTCAGCCGCAGTAATCCGTTGACAAAGAGGGCTTGGCTAGCCAAAAATTCTCCCACTCTTTCTGCCATTGTGGAAGCTAACCACATGTGACCCACGGTAGGACCCTGCCCGCACCCCTCATTGTAATTGGCCGTGTGATTATGTGTGCGTGTGTGTTAACAGGCTCTCCCTCAGCACCCTGCTGTTCCCATTTGCTGGTTGCAGCCATAAACTGGGCAAGCCCTGGTTGTTTTAACAGCACATGTGTTGATGAGCACTCTTTGGCTTTCTTGCATAAGAAGGACTCAATTAGACTCAAGGCAGAAGTCTCTGGAACTGTGAGAGTATGCGTGCACAAGTTTGTGTATTTGTATATATGATTTTTCTCACTTTTTTATAAAATGTTGAAATGACCTTGTTATTTAGAGGTGTGTTATGCTTGTTTATGATTTTCAGCTAAGCGCTGCAGCTTGGGAAGCGTATTCAGGCACATTCTCCAATTGACATATTTTCACCTATTCATCCTCTATAATCCCACCATTCTTTTTCTCTTCTCCACTGATTTGCATATGTTTCTGTGTGGTTGATTGTTGACCTTCTCTTCTTATGTCTTACGAAGACATTTAGTTAGCCTGGGACCTCAAATAACCAATTGTGTTGCTGTATTATTTGTTTAGCATCTAAAAGACTTGTTAAGTCCACATAAAGTATCTGCACAGAAAATATTGCATTTTAATGTGAAACCCACGACTGTATGCATCATAACTTTCAATCATTCATTTAACGCGTTATTTTTCTTTTAAAGCGAGTATGCGCATACACTAAGGTTAGCTCGAAGGTTTTTAAACGCTACCCTCCAAAGTACGCTCTCCGCACACTTCCGTCTGCACCATTAACATCGCTGCGGCATGAATCATTGTAAATCGAATAGTGCACTTTGTGCGGGAATGAAACACGGCTGTCTCCGGATCATAATGGCGGAATTATAGCTCTCCCCCCATCATCACGCACGCGCTGAAGTCATCCCAAACCCAATTAAGAAGAATCCGTCTTCATTTGCTGGGTTTTGGAGGCTGACAGGCAGAGTGTCAGAGACGTGCTTTGGATTGTTTTCTTTTTGAGGCGAGGTGGGGGCCCAGCTCGCGGGGTGATCGATCACAGGAAACAGGCCAGGTATTGAAGGGTGTTGTTGCGGAAGGGGTGAAGACCTTAGATAACATCATCATTAGCCAGCAGACTGACACTTATGTGCGCATCATTACAGGCAACATTGCGGATGGAGTGTGTATCATCACGAGTATAATGGTTTCGATTTTTTTTTTCTTTTTCTTTTTACTTATTGCGGTTTTCAGTTTCAGTCTTGCCTTAATGGGGCTTTTTTATTTTATTTTATTTTATTTTAGCTCTATTTTATTCACAAAAAAATAGCACCACAAAATGTTCCATCTTCTTATAGTGACACATACTAAAAAAAAATAAACAGTGCACCTCACTGAATATAATAGCTTCATAATGGCAATGTTTAAGTTCAAAGTTTTATTTGTCAAATTCATAGCAACAGCTTCAGTACTTGTGGACAATGAAGTACACCTATAAATGTGTCATTGCTGCTACATTTAGCTGTAAATTGTGACTACCGTCACTCTGGCATCTCTAAGGCATTTATGATTCAGCAGCATGTACTGCATCCACTCAGATCTTATGCCAGTCGGCCCACTCCAGAAAACAGCTAGTCCCTGGATTTGTTTTTGAAGTACATGGCACAGAATGTTTGAAATAAGAAAGTTTTGTCTGTGGCCATTTACATAAACTAAGCAAAACTCTGATTCTGGTTTTACTGCTTTACAAAATTTCAAGGAATTGGCTGTACCATTATTTGCTACTGTTTTGCTGTTTTCATATATTTTACTTTGTAATGCAGTGCACATTTGTAGTTTCAGTTTAGCTTTTGTTTTTAGCAAGCTCGCATTTTTATTTCAGGTAGCAAAAAATATTTTTAGCTGCTATTTTTTTGTTTTCGTGGTGGTGACAATATCCTTGATCAACACACGCATGCATTTTTCTGTCTATGGAGTCTATGAAAAAAACACAAAGAGGGCTATGACCTGCTGTACTCTGGAGAAAAAAGAAAGGAAATGAGTGCCGAGAGGGAGGAAAGAGAAGCGAGATGAAGTAGAATGAGATGTGTGATGATCTGAGAGGAGACGAGAGGGAGATAGATTGAGGAGGTGAATGTAAGAGAAGAGAGAGAGAATACTATTGGTGTTTATGGATTTGGTCTCTTTTTATTTCTGTGGCAACAAGAAATGTCTTGTAAGGAGGGAGAAAAAGCTTGAGAGAAAGAGCAAGCATGAGAGAGTCTGAACAGAGAACTGAGGCATCTGAGAGCTCCAGCAGTTTTTGATTGTTGGTGAAATATTGGCATGTGCGGACTAGGGTGTTTGGTAATGAAGTTTAAACCTAGCTCACTCAGATTGATCATCCAGCACATCACCTCCAGGCTTACCTTTAGCACTCAGCGAGACATCAAATATTTAAACGCTCATAATTATTAATGGCATGTATGATAGATCACCCACCTTTATCACGGTTTAATTAATTTGTTGCCACATCAATCAATTTAAATCAAAAGTTAACTTGAAACAGCATTTATTTTTACACACATTCTCTCTCTCTCTCTCTCTCTCTCTCTCTCTCACTCTCTCTCCCTCTCTCTCTCTCAAAAAAAAAAAAGTTAAACCAATGATTTTTAATAATGATTATTTTAAGTGTTCAATAGCTAATATGCAGAACTAGGTTTTAATTTGTATTTCTTTTTACTTTTACAATGGTAATTGAATATTTGCATAGTATTCATTTAATAGTGTATTTATAAATATGCATTAATATTTATATAGTATTTTATAACATTAAATGCTACGTTATATAGTATTTTATAACATTAAATGCTTCTGTAAAAAATCTGTATCAAGAAACAAGAAATCTGAATTTGTATTAGTAGGTAAATCATTAAAGATTTAACGCATATATTCACCTTGTTGCATCCTATTTTGCAGGCAGATTATACACTGTGTTGGCTTTCAGATGTTTTTCCGTCAGCACCCTCACAACACGTGACACAAAACGTTCTAAATCACAAAAGAGATCCTCGACTCGCTAAAAAACAGGTGTGTTGCTAATTCTGTGCCTAAGCTATTGTGAATCTATTTCCTGTTCGAGCAGCGTCGGAGCATAGTCTGTCTCTCTCATGTTAGGCCAGCCAGAAGTCCCAGGTGTACGGGTATAAGTCTGTCTCTTTCTTCAACCGTTTTCTTGTTCCTCCTCTCTCTCTTTCTTTATCTGTTCCTCACCACTGAGGGACCATCTCTGCTTCATTTCACATGTCGCCCAAAGGGGAAAAGGGCTGCGGAAAAGAGAAGCTAGCTGCGGAGCGAGAAAATGAAAAGATAGAGGGAGCAAAAAGAGAGAAGGGGAGGCAGAGATTGAGAGAGCAAGGGATACTGGAGGCATTGTTCCACTCCAAGAGACACAAACAGTCTCAAGCTTTCTGGTATTCAACCCGCAGCTCCCCTGTGTGTGTGTGTGTGTGTGTGTGTTTCCAAAATGTTATAAGTCTACAGACAGAACAGAAAGAGGGATAAAACGACACTAAAAGATCAGTCTGATAGAAAATAGGCCAGGACATCATCTCTCTCTCTCTAATTTTCTTTTCTTTTATTTTCAGACTCTCACACTCTCTATCTCTCTCATTCATTTCTCATGCATTTTTCTCCATCTTCTTTTTTGCAATTTCTTGTCTGTCTGTATTTCTATCTACATAAGTGCTGATGTTCAGACCTACTGTTTGCATGAGTGGTTTTAATGATACGCATGCAGGGCTCAACAATAAGAATGGCCCAGGGCCATTTCAACCCAGTTTATGGATAAGGCCACTGCTGTGTTGTCACTTCATCCTATGTTTGCTGCAAACTTTAAACTCATTGCAAACTTAATTTGGTTTTCTGTGATGTATTTTATTGTGAATTGTGAAATGTGCTGATTTAAATGCCACCATGGCAATGTTGATTTTCTGTCTATCATAGGTGGCATATTTGTAAAAATGATGTTGCTACAGGTGGATAAATTAGACAATTTATTGTAAGATTTTAATGAAAAAAAATAAATGTTTACAACAAAACAACTATTATTATTATTATTATTATTATTATTATTATTATTATTATTATTATTATTATTATTATTATTACTATTATGTAGTCTTGCCACAAAAAAAAAAAATGCATTTTATTATATTAGTGTAGTAGTAGTAGTACAGTGGTAGTGTTTTATTTTTTGTATTATTTATTTATTTAGTTATTTATTTTTTATTCTAAATAATTTGCCTGGGCCAGCAAGAGGAAAAATGTATTTTGAGCCATATCATGAGTGCTCAGTTCTTGGTTGGTAGTGTTATTTTATTTAAATATGTCTATATAGTTTTTCCATTCATTTTTCTTTATTAGCTTTAGTTTATTTAATTTTTAGTTAAAATTAATTTAGTATAGTAAAAAGTATAGCCTTGGCAACAACCTGAAATAAAAGTTAAAAGTATATGCATATATAATTATTTCAGTTAAAGATTATTTTGTTGTAAGTATCATATATTTATATATTATATTGAGTTAACAATAATTTGAACTCATATGTTTCTTTTGGAAATTTGTGCTAGCCTAATGCTAATTATACAGCATACTTTTATTATTCAAGTGAGCAACAATTGTAATTTCTATTTTTCCATTTGCATCCAATGATAGAAACGTTTTAGTTATAATGAGCATTTAATCTCTAAAGGCATCCAATCCGTTCATCTAGTTTGATGGAGCGTTTGTCATGTGTTAGTCAGTGAGCCCACCCCACAGGGGGTCCATACAACCACGCAAAAAACTTCACAGTCCAACTTCACAGTTTTTTTATCATCTTATTCATCGCATGTCTTTTTTCTCGACAATTCATTTCATATGCATCAAAGTCTGTGTATGTGCTCAGTTCTGGTACTGTGATGTGTCAACTGTTGTGTGTTCGCCTCTTGTGAATCTCTGAACCACTCTAGACACTTATTTCTCTCTTAAACCGTCTGCCGTGAAATGACGCAAAAAACCAAGCTAGTGGTATATCGGACAATAAGGCCTGATTCTATATGCTCATGTATGATTCATCCACACCCTGTTCTTGTTGAGGCATGCGTCCTTCAGCTTTGTTTGTGCTCTCTGGCGTCCACTAAGGATCAGGTAAACAGACAAAGGGAGAGAGACAGACGGTTAGTGATTTCAGCAGCACAGCTTTTCTTAAGCGTTCCTGTTATCACTGAGGCACGGGTTGCTATCGATTAGAATATGAAAACCTAGAGGCCTGCATATGAGATCGGGGATGAGCAGGCAGCGGAGAGCAGTAGAACAGACAGGCTGCACACACAGCATGCACACACACGAGCAGCGGCACAGGAAGTTGCTGATTAGATTTGACCCGGTGTCAAGCAAAAAAAAAAAAAAAAAAAATGCAGAAGAATGCTGCACAAAATCACACGAAGAGAAGGGGGGGGATCATTGACTGACAAACAAGCTCCTTTAGTTTACTGCCATGGAATGATGAGGCTATGGAAATAAAACCCTCATCATTGACTCTACCGTGTGTGTGTGTGTGTGTGTGTGTGTGTGTGGTAGGTGCTGCATGCTGTATTTAGAGCATAGAGCTCCATATGTGTGTGCAATCCAGTTTATTTTGCCTATTCCAAGGGGTTTAGAAGCTAATGAAACTCATAATTCTGACTCCACCATTTAATAGAGAATGAGAAATATTCAAAGCTATTGTGAAATGCTGATAAACTCACACCTGTGCACTTTCTGTATTAATGCGCAAGGTGATGTTACTTAGCAACCACAAACCGCCTACAATTAGACTAATGAACACTCAGCGGAAAACTTTTTAATTTGTATTATTAATGCTAATCATTTATTTCACCTCACGTTGTGTATAAGAAGGTCATTTATAGAATTCTATGAGAGTGTGGAGCTTTTTGTTGAGTTCAGTGTGCACAAATTCTTTGTCAGACAGCTGATTGCTTCAATAGTATTATTTGTTATCGTTGTTTATTATGGCTGAATTGATGCACTATCATGAGAGTACTCATCCACCTCTCTTTATTCACTGAAATACAGTCAAACCAAAATTTATTCAGACACCTTCAACATTTCTCACATTATCAGAGTTTATTCTCTATAGTTTAGAAAATTGTAATAAAAAATGACAAGAACTCAAGAGTTAAACTGTGTCAGAACAAATTCATCTTGGTAATGTCAGATAACTTTGATAGAAAGGTATGTAACAAAACATGGTGAGGTCAAAGTGTCAAATCAAATTTTTGGTCCCAGATTTTTATCAAATTTACTGGTAGTTTTTTGGGAATAATATGTCACAGTTTACTTTATTTTGCTGTCCTCACGTACATAAATGATCTATAGTGTCCTGCACCCACTAGTAAAAAAATATCAGAAATTATATCTGGTGAATGAATAATTTTTGGTTTGACTGTAACAAATTCTGGTCACACTTTATTTTAAGGTCCAATTCTCACTATTAACATACCATTAACTACAACTTTTGTCTCAATAAACTCCTAATTTGCTGTTTATTAATAGTTAGTAAGGTAGTTATTAAGTTTAGGTATTGGGTAGGATTAGAGATGTAGAATGTGGTCATGCAGAATATGTTCTTTATAAGTACTAATAAACAGCCAATATGTAATAAAAGGCATGCTAATAAGAAATTAGTTAATAGTGAGAATTGGTCCATTGGGAAATTCTTCATTGTATTTATGAGTTGATTTGTTTGTGCACTGGAACAATAGAGAAAATAACACATCCCGTCCTGCTATTTCAACAGCAATTTCATCTCGTCTTTCTACTCTCGGCTTTAATTGACAGCTGCACTGGATTATGTGTCGTGTTCAACTTCTTCATCTGCTCGCACAAATCATTACACACGAGAGAGCGGGTCAATCTGTGTTTGATCTCACGTGTGTATGTATGTGTGTGTGAAACAGGCAGTAGGGAGTGCTGATGGAGCAGGTTGGCATGAAACCACATAAAGAACTTTGGTTATCACAGAGAGAGAGAGGACGAATGAAAGCGGGATGAGAGGCAAAGAGATAGAGGAAATGAATTATAAAAAAGCTGCGAAACCAGGATTACACAGTGCCCTCTGCATACTCACTTCCCTCAGTCCATTCAGCAGCTGAATTCCTCACCATAAAAGGCTTGCATGCTTCAAACCGTCTGAAGCTTTTTAGTATTATCAGTAGCACTTTTCTTGAAGTGATTTCAGTGCTATTGTACTAAACATAACCACAGCTGTGATTCATCCATAGAGTGAATAACAAAATAACAGGTTGCATTCTGTCTAAAATGTACGTTACTTGATGTTAATTTCTGTTTTATTGAACTGTTGAATGAAAGTAATACCACACTCACAATCGTGCTGTAGTTTAAATATTACCTACCACCAAATCACACATATTGCTTATGTAATATTGTTTAAAAAAGGCATACTTGTTATATTACAATTGCAATACACCTTTTAATCAGTTGAATTTTCATATGAATAATTTCAGCCACTATAGAATACATTTTAAAGGTGTAAAGTTACACAATGTATAATGTATTAAAAAACACAGTTAACACCCAATTGAATGTGTAATATTATAAAATGCATTATACTTTAGAATAATATAACTATGAATATGTACACAGTTATAATTTATTATAACTGTGCTTACAATTATTTATGAAAAGATTTAATGCAAAAACTGTTCCTATACCAAACTGTTACAATACACATTTCACTTATTTTTAATTTACAAATTATAAAGAAATTAAAATAACCATCTTATTCACTAACATGTTTCCACATTTATTTAGCTGACTTATATGCATTATAACTCACTTTTTTCATGAAATTAAAATTTTGTAATTTTTTTATTTAATTTTTAAAACACTTTAAGGTGTCCTTGTTACATGTACTTACTATTATAATAACAATTACTTATGGATAATTACATGCAAGTAACCTTAATCCTAACTCTAACCATGTAGTAAGTACATGCAGTTAAGTAATAGTACACAGTACTTAAATGTATAATTACACTGTAACAAGGACACCTTAAAATAAAGTGTAACCAAATTTTTATATGATTGAGAAATCTAAATTTAATTGTCCCTAAATTCAGTTCTAAACATAAAAACTAAAACAAAACAAAAAACGCAACAATACATTAAGGTAGAACAGTTAATTGAATAAATAGTTATCAACATTGCAATTGCATCTGCTGTGATTAATTGATTGTGAAAGTTGTTTTTCAGCGGTTGAGCATTGTGACTAATCACAGCCATGTCTGTTGTGTAGTGAATGCAGTGGTGAATCAGAGGCCATTTAATGTGTATCTTTATATCAGTGTTCAGCCAAGAGTGAACACTTTGCTTTAGTCAGTTGGTCTGAGCACAGTAGATTCAACACACACACACACACACACACACGCACACGCACACACACAAACACACACACAAAGTGGTGTATCAGTGGCAGCACATAATGTTAATGGCACTTAATTTGTTGGTTGGGATGGGCAGGCTGGCTGGTGTGAGCCCTGCTCCCAGAGGATCTGCCTGTAATTGTGTTTCATATCATAAATATATAAATAAAGCTTGCAATAATTACAAAATAATTCTCCCCTGCTCTTTCAGCATCTCTGTTTCTTTTTTTCTCACTATCATTCACACACACACACTGGTTTTTTGTCTGCATGTCCTTTGTCTTTCTCTATTTCTCTTTCACAGTTCAGTGTAATGTACAGAGTCGAAGGTAATTAGAAGGCTCTGTGTCCAGGACTCCAAAGCCACATGCCAAGGAAGCAGAGATGACTTTGCTCACTGTCTCATGAGTGTGTCCAGACCCCTGACAGGGAGCTGAGAGCCAGTCAATTTAATTGCTATTCAATCATTACCCTCACCCTTTGCCTTTGACTGCTGTCAGATCAGAGGTCCTTGACCATGTCTGATAAGCTGTTTTTATATGCTAAGTGGAGGCACTGAGCCCAGGTCAGTTTTCGTCCTGGTTTGGGAAGGTGATTGCATGTATGAGATCGGCTCCAGATACTGTAGATGTGAGTGAAGAAAAGAGCAAAGCCTTTTCACATAACAAGAAGACTGTGAAAATGACAACAAGATGAAAACATTTTTAGATGAATAGAATGAAATATGAGCGTTTCTCTTACTATACATCAGGCTGTTTTACAACAGAATATCTCTTTGTTTGCTGAAAAAATAGTTGTAAGAATGTGTGCTTTTGTGTGTGTGTACCCATACCAGCGTCCATTTGTTAATGGCTGATTTGATGGTAAATGGATCTAAGATGAAGAGAAAGTGAATTTGGCAGCCAATGAAAGGAAGTGTGTGTGTTTGTTTTTGTGTGTGTGAGAGAGAGTGGTTTCCTCGGCCTTACAACTCACCAATGCTGTGGCCTTAAAGACAATTGTGGACTCTGTGGAGAACATTTCCAACATCCATGCGACCACAGCTAGTGGAGCAGAAACATCACAAACAGAATACTTAAGCTGCAAACCATCATTCTTTGCTGTTTTTGATGTTTTTTTTTTTTTTTTGTTTACACTGCTTGCATTTATGTTAATGTATGCATTTGATACAGCTTCATGAACATGCGTTTTGGTTTTGATTTGCAATCACTCAAACTTATTGAAAAAAAAATTGACTTTTTTTTTCTTATTTACAGTAATGCAGTTTTTTTAAGTAGCTGCTCTGTTTTTGTTCTTTTCATATTTTTTTTTTGTTTTTGTTTTCCTTAAGTTTAAAGTGGTTTTCTTTTCTTTAGGTTCTCCCATGCCATCCTCTCTCTCCAGTCCATCAGTCACTGAGCATTCCCATTCTCAACCACCCTCACCCAATCTCCATGACAACCAGAGTTCCGTCTTAAGTAATGCCACCACGCAGGCGGCGCAGGACTCTGATTCGGAAGAAGAGTACACGGCCGCTCTTTATAGACCCGTAACGCAGCCTGCCCTCAGCCACAGCTGTAATGGTAAGGTGACCACCCCTCTCTTTCTCTCTCTCGTTCTGTCCTCCTAGGTCTGGGAAGTAAGAAAAGTGTGAAGGCTGTGTGTTCCCAGTAAAAACCACTGGAGTGAACTGTATGCAGGCTTTGTTGGAAATTTTATTAGAGAATGTCACATTCAATCAGTAGTGTTCAACTTCTGGGTAGATTGGGGGGGTTAACTGATTTTGTGTGTAAAATGGTCATGGACCTCATATTGCGCTAAAAAACAATTTTGCATGCTCAAAATCATTTTCAACAGAGAAGGGTTATTTAGATTTTACTGAACTTTGAATTGAGTTAAAGCAATAGTTCACCCACAAATGAAAATTCTGTCATTGTTTACTCACTGCAGGGTTATTATGGATAACTAAAACAAAAACTAAAAGTATAACCAGAAAAAAAAAAAATGTTACTTGAAATAAAATAATCACTGACTGAAATAATATAAAATATTTTTTATATTTATATTAATTTATTTCAGCAACATTTCTGGTCAGAGGTTTTGCTGAAACTGCTTCTGTTACTCAATGATTAAGAATGGAAAAGGGACAAAATAAATATTTGTGACATTTCTTTCACTGTCACACAAATCTCATCATAAAATATACAAAACCCATAAAAATATTACAAATTACATTAGTAGAATAGAATAGAGTGCTGCAGCTGTGACGTCAAAATGTGGAAGACTAATTTGCTATGGATTTCTTCAAGATTTTCCTATGGCTTTTTCAAAATATTATTAAAATAAGGTCTGTGGTAAATTACACACAACCATACTGAAAATTATTAGAACACTAGTATTTTCACCAGCTAAAAAAATGGTTTAAAGTCAGTTATTTCTATCTTTTGCTGTAGTGTGTCAGTAGGAAATATCAGTTTACATTTCCAAACATTCATTTTGGCATTAATTAATTAATTAATCCAGTGAGATTTTTGTCTGCAACAGCCAGTGCTCCACACAGAGATCTGATCTCATCATCATCCAGTCCAGTCTGTCTTGAATGACATGAAGAAACAGAACAAACTGAGACAGACTAAATCCAGAAGAACTGTGGCAACGTCTCCAAGATGCTTCAAGAAACTTACCTGCAAAGATACAGTACTGTTAAAAGTTTTAGGCACTTGTGTAAAAATGCTGTAAAATGAGGATGCTGTCAAAAATAATGTCATAAATAGATTTTCTTCATCAATTAACTTCTATTTACTAAATTAAATCAATATTTGGTGTGACCCTCCTTTGCATTTAAAGCAGCTTTTGCCTTAGATGCACTTGTGCATAGTTTTTCAGGTATCTTTGCAGGTAATTTTCTTGAAGCCTCATGGAGACGTTGCCACAGTTCTCCTGGATTTAGTCTGTCTCAGTTTGTTCTGTTTCTTCATGACTTAAAACCGTTTTTTGGCTGGTGAAAATACTAGTGTTCTAATAAATTTGGCCACCACTATATGTTAATTCTTAAAATTCTTAAAAACATATGTTTGTAATAAGGAACTACATAAGAACATTTGGAGTGTGAGTGTGTGCAGTTCACGTTCACAACAAAACATCCAAGTATTGTCAAATTATGTTTACTACAGACCTTATTTTACTCATGAATTGAAAAACCCCATAGTGAATCAGTCTTGAGTTTTGACATCATGGCTGCAGCACTCGATTAGGATAAAATGATCAGAGTAAACCAATCTGGCATTTGTGAAGAAAATGTTTGGATCACATCAGTGCCGGACAGTGTCACATCAGATTTTCATTGTGAGAAGAGCTCATTGGTCACTTCCAAAGCCACATCTGACAGGCTTTGATACTTTCAGACTTGTTAGATGTTATCAGAGGGTCGGCAGGGAGTTGGGTTGCTGGGGCTGTTAACACTCGCCCGCTGAGAGATGCAGCAGAGACTCCCTCTGATTCTCCAATGACTATGTAAATGAAGCGTACGCATGAAAAAATGGCTAGTGGGATGCTGGCTTAAGATGATGCTGATGACAGCTGGAGCTCCTAAGGCTCTCAAACAAAGACACAGAGGTCATGGTGCATGAGGACAAGAACACACCAGCAGAGTGTTTGTTTGTGTTAGAGTCTGAAAAGACACAAGATGAAAACAATAACAGGACGAGGCTCAGAGCATAGCTGCTGGAGAGATGGGACGGGAACACATAAAACAGAATGTGCTCTGAGTAAAAGCACACGCGCACTATTTGCAGCTCATTTTTTAAAGGGATAGTTCACCCACGCATTCAAACTTTATCATAATTGATCTTAAAAAACCCTAATAACTTCTTCTGTGGAACACATGCGGAGTTATCTTGCGCAATATCCAAGCTGCAGTTTTCCTTACAAAAAAGTGAAGGGTGACTATAGCCATCAAGTGAGAATATAGTGCACAAATCATATGGGCTACGCTGTAAAAAATTCTGTAGTTTTTACAAAATAATTTTTGCAGCTGTGGTTGCCAGAATAATTTTGTAAAAAAAAATAGAAAAACTGTAAACACATTTACGGCCAAAAACTGTAAATTTTACAGTACAAAACTGTAATTTGCAAACAAGAAAATTTGAATGTAAACCAGGTAATTCAACAACGCACACTGCTAAAATCTGCTTTGTACCTTTAACATAACTGACAACCACCATAATAATGCAGGTGGTAAAAGAGAAAGCCACATGAAGAATCAAAGCTGCCTACTGCATCCTATCTGTCATTCCACAGATAGTTTATAAATTACATTCCATATATTTGCTCAATTTGGGCTTTTTTTTTTTCCTCCTTGAGTATGAGCTCTATATTCTCCCATATCATGCTAATATGAGCCATGAAAGGCTGATGCATCAAATATAATACTCAACCAAAAACACACATGCAAACTTGTGATTTTTTTTTTTTTTTTTAACTATTATTTAATGTGTCAGGCTTTATGCAGTTAAAAAGTTTCATTATATGGAAGAAAGCAGTGGGGGATTTTTTTTTTTTAAATTCAGCTTTTTTGTTCTATGGAAGAAAAATTCCATTTGTTTTGAGTCGGCTATAGTGAGACATTGGCTCACATTACAAACTTAGAGACAGATTTGAAACATAAATGAATAGTTACAATTGCCCTCCACACAATCCAGAACTTGTATCTCCTGTTCGAGTCACGATCACTTTAACCAAGCAGGAATCCTGTATCACCATCAGACCTGTCAAGATCCACTTTCTTCACTCTGTGTTGTTGACATTGATGTTGATATAGTTTTACCTCTAAAAGCCTGCCTTAAACAGAAACATTTCATTTGGCCTAGTATTTATCCAAAATGAGGATGATTAGATTTGCTTTATGAGGGGGATGCACGGAGTTACTTCACCATTGTTTATTCAGCAGAATAGCGTGGCAAATTAAATTTAGGGCTCTCTTCTGTATAATTCCTTCATTCTGTGGCACATAAGGAAAGTATGTTGTTTTTAACAACACTTTATAGGATATAGGACTTTATGTCTCCATGCACTGACATCAGGAAAGTTGACAGACTTCAGTTCTCAGCCCAAACAGGACCACACGTCTAGATGTTTACAGTATGCTGCTTTTAAAGAAAATTCACCTTCTATTCATCCATACGACGTGATCCATGCCCTAATCAAAAGCAGCTCCAGTTAAAAGACGAAAAAGCTGATCAGTGTCAGGCTACTCATAATGGATGAGCTTTTATCTGCAGTGAGGGGCTTTCTCGATAACCATCTGGATTCAGGGCGATGACTAGGAAACCCCACATTTACCGCCAGTAAGTCTTTTAAGCTGACTCGCGTGTGGCTGTCAAGTGGGGATCAGGAAGCACTCCAAGCACTGATGTCTCATCATTTGAAGTGATCATCAATATCTGTAATGAGTGGAGGTGCTGTTGCTGATCGTTGTGGAGACGCAGGGCTGCCCGGCCCACTTAGCAGATCAAACTGAAATCAGGGTTGAAAGAGAGAGCAGGGGAGGGACAGGCTGAAAAAAAAAGGCTCCAGTGCACATCCTCAGAGGCCAGGTTTTAATAGTCTGAGAGTAGACAGCAGGTCAGTGCACCGGCTCCTGTCTGCAGCACTCCATATTAAAGACATGAACTCAGGCAGAACAGGAAAGTGGGAGACACAGAGGAGATGGAGGGAGGAAAGGGGTAAATCCAATTGGGTCAATGATTTTTATTTATTTTATTATTATTATTTTTTCATTTCTTTATTTATTTTTTGCAAGTGACACTATTTATACCTATTTATTTTAGTTGCTATTTATGTGCACTTCATTCATTTTGATAAATCAGTTTACACTTAATTTGTTAAATTGTACACACATATATGCTCAGATTTTTTAGGCCATTAATCACACAATTAATTAGTTAATTAATTATGTGTTGGAGTTATATGAGATTTAAGGTGCTATTTACCCAAAGTTACTTCATTGCTCATTGATTGCTTTTTAAAAACTTGTTTTATTTTAATAAAAAAAAAACACTGTTCAAAAGCTTTGGGTCAGTCAGATTTATTTATTTATTTATTTAATAAATAAATAAATATGTTTTATTATATGCTGTTGGTTTGAAGTTTCTTTTATGAATAGAATATTTTCTAAAGAATCCTGAAAAAAGTATTATGGTTTCCACAAATATGTTTGTAACTTTGATAATAATGAAAAGAAATGTTATTTTAACACTAAATCAGCATATTAGAATGATTTCTGAAGGATCATGTGACACTGAAGACTGGAGTAATGGCTACTAAAAAAATCATCTTTATCTTCAAAGGAATAAATTGTATTTTAAAATGTATTCAAATAGAAAACAGCAAAACAGTTATTTTAAACTGTAATAATATTTCACAGTATAACTGTTTTTACCGTATTTTTATTTTTCAAATAATAGGAGACCTCTAAAATCTTCTAAAAATCTTTCCAACCCAAACTTTTAAACAATAGTGTCTGTATATATAAAATGAATTATGTGATTTATGGCCGGAGCATTTCATTACATTTACACTTCCCAAAGCACCTCCTGCTTTGCCTTTCTTAAGGTTGAGAAAAGGGTCTATAAAATAAGCATGTCCTATTCTGTTGTTATCGGGTCAAGACCAGCTTGAAATGCAGAATACGCATCAATAAGATAGACAGACAGACAGCGAACAAGAGCTATGTCAGTCGAGAGTGATTACCCTCCGCCTGCGTAACCCATCCAACATAGACTCTTGTTGTCAATTAGCCAGCCAGGGGGCCTGCTGAAGCTGCCAGCGCACCATAGTGCGGACTCTCTGAAACTGAGCCTCGGGTCACCAGGCCTGTCGGGCTCCTCTTCTCTCACGCACCGATTGCTATTGTCAGGTGCACTGGGCATGAAAGCAGCAATTTTATAGCACAGGAACTCCAATAACGTTTACAGGGGCCGACGGAGGCCTACGACTCCTGTGCCTTGCTCACTCAGCCACGCGGGTTGCTTGAGTTCCTACTGTTTCTCGCTTTCTGGCTTCTAACTTCCATTCTCTTCGCTGCCGCCATGTTTTCGCAGTGAATTTGGGGAGAAATCTGGCTTATGGGCCTCGGGTTAAATTAGCCGACCACATCAGTGCCTGCTGGAGAATGAACATGAGAGCGTTCAGTATGATCCAGCTCCAGATGGGGGGCAGTAACAGTCCAATGGGGCTGTAAAAGTTGATGAATCAGAGTTGGATGCAGATCAGAAGCATCGTTCGCTCAAACAGTGCTTTTTTCTGGAAAGAAGTTAGGTTAGGGCTAGAATAACACCTCTGAAAATAGATTTTGGGAGCTGTTTAGTCTAGGAGTTTTTTTTTTTTTTTTACCCAGAACTCCAACACTTTGCATTGTGCAGCACAGGGTTTCACAATGCAAGACAGGAAGTTTCCTCAAGATCAAAGCTATCTCATTTTATTTTGGTAAAAAGTAAAAAAAAACTTTTTTACTTGATAAACTTCTACATAAAAGTTTGTTTTTTGTGCACATTTTATAAAAAATATACAGTCAAACCAAAAATTATTCAGACACCAGATATAATTTTTGATATTTTTTACTAGTGGGTGCAGGACCCAAAAATTCCTCATACAGTGGATTACCAGTAAAACTGATCAAAATTTGGGCCCAAAAATTTGATTGGACACTTTGACCTGACCATGTTTTGTTACATACCTTTTTATCAAAGTTATCTGACATTATCAAGATGAATTTGTTCTGACACAGTTTAACTCTTGAGTTCTTGTCATATTTTAGAACCATTTTCTAAACTATAGTGAATAAACTGTGATAGTATGAGAACTGTTGGAGGTGTCTGAATAAATTTTGGTTTGACTGTATTTTTTTCTCTCTCTCTCTCTCTCTCTCTCTCTCTCTGTGCATGATTCCCATCTGTGTTATTTTGTAGTTTTGTTCACTTTACTACAGTTACAAGTGTATAATTTATATAAAGAATAATATAAAAATATGTGCGAGTGTGTCCAAATATGTATAGTTTAAAAATATATATAAAAAGCTGCTGCAAAGCACATCTTGTGTGTATTGGTGAAGCTTCTTCCATCACTCACAAATGTGATGCAACTTTGTGTGATTCCACATTGGATTATTTATAATGTATTTAAGTGTTAAAGATTAATATTGTGTTTCATTCTGAAGGGAACCTTGTGGATTGTCTTGCTGGAGGTCTGTGGGCGGTTGCACCAAGGTTGCATGGAGTAATTTTTGACACCAGTAATATGTCTTTCTGGCTGTCTGTCTGCTTCTCTCTGTGTAACATTTACTTCATTGGGCTGTTAGGAAGAGCTTCCGCTCCCCTTGCGCTGGTTGGATGTAATTGGGAGCGCAACTGTATGTCAGTTACAGTTCAGTGTAACACTCAACCCTGCTCGCCTCATTAAAAGGCGTGTGTGTGCGCGTCAGTCTTGTGTTTGTGTTGCTCAGCACCCGTCTGCTGCAGCAAACATTCGTTCTCACCTGCTCATTAAAAATACATTACCACCCAAAACGTTTCGTCATCAGCTTTTTAAATAATGTTCATTCTTCCTGAGAGCTGTCGATGTCAAACAAGGCAATGGGTTGTCCGGCACCTGGCACAGCTAGCTATTAGCTTGCCCCAGGTTGTGAATGATCACCCTGCCTGAGCAAACCCCTAACCTTGAGCGCACTCGATGTGGGTATTCATGAGCTTCCTGCTGGTCACTGTGAGCCAAACTAAACCTGTTGAATTAGTGCAGAAAAGACGGATACCGCACAAGGAAAATATTCCACGAACATAGCCTCGGCAGATGGAAGACAATAGGCCTGAGGTTGTTGAAAGGGTAACACTTTTCAAATATGTTTCCTCTGGTTTTCTCATCTCAAATGGGGAGCTGTTTATCACAGCTCTGCATTCAATTTGATGTTGCATACAATCTCATATAGCATTGCAACTCATGCGTTATTGCCTCGGAAATACAACCTTGCACTTTAATTCACCTCCAAGTGGTAATATCAGGGGACTCATCAAAGTGGAAAAAAGAAATAATATCCCTCCAAACCCCACAGCAATTACTCTGAATTACGCCAAATTATGAACCTGCAATTCAGCTCTGAGGCTGAGGATTAATGTCAGACTCCCTCCACTTGGTTGGTACATCTTAAATTGCCTTTCACTACCAACACGCGCTTTGACAGTTTGAGAAATTTACAACCTTCTGAATGGTGTAATTACTTTTCTTTGTTTCCCTCTCCCTCGCTTTCCGTTCGTTTTCAGAAAATACTCTTTTTTTTTCTCCGCTTTCTCGTCGTAGCGTGTCACGCAGGCTAGAGGTTCAATTGATCTCCAGTAATGATTTGCCCTTGAGTTTGTCAATATTTAAAAACCACTTTGTCCCTCAGAAATTCATAGACAGCCAGGCAGATAAATGTCACAACCTGCTGATATTTATCTTTTATAAATAGCACACTGTCCGAATGTTTGACGAGTGGGAGCAGGAACAGGGAACTCGGCTTCCTCCTTTCCATTTGCTTCACCTACAATTTCAGCTGCTCCACCCAGAACGAGGTGCCTCTACTTTACCTCAGACATGCCGCCATTAATAACCGTTCAAAGCCACCGTCTGCAGTTCTTTGATGGTGGTAGCCCACATATCTCCCACGGTGCCACAGACTGGTCGAAATTTTGCAGAGTGAGTCGAGTGGTGAGCTGTCCCTTCTGCCTGTTCATTACTCTTTGGTAATGGCTGTTCTCTGTTGGGGGTTGATGGTAAATTGGCTGTTAGAGGCCAGAAGCCCGCACTAGCAGTGGCAAAATAGGAAAAGACAGCAGGAGAGACCTTGAATCACCCACCTTTTTCTTTTCTCCCACCTCCTTTTTTTTTTGAAGAATGGATGTCTTCTTTTCGATGCACCCATATCGGGCCCCTTTTTCCCCTCGGTCACCCGCCCGCACACATACACGCACACCTGTCAGCCGTAGACACTTCACAAAAGAGGCATTTTCAATTCTGTCTGGGTCGTTGATCAGAGGACGTGGTGTCCTGTCCAGATCCCACACAAAGAGACGAGAGGCCTGCATACGGTGGCAAAGGCTTGATCTCTCCTTTATGGGAAAATGCAGATTTTAGCCTCCCATCATAACATGATAGTCTAGTGTCAAGCATCTGTTGTAGTTTAGCTCTGGCTTTTAGCTAATCAAGCAGTGCTGTTTTTTTGGGGGGGGGTTTCCAGTTGTATTCAGCAGCAAGAAAGCTTTTCATGTGAATCATGCTCCCTGTTTATTGTCCTTCACAATCACTCTCACCGCAAGCAATCATGCTCCTCAGATGTAAACATGCTCCTCAAAGCTTTGTTCAACCCAGGACGGAATGTACCTTTACTCAGCAAGTCTGCAAGTTTGTTGTATTAAAGGGATGTTTGTATGCCCTGATTTTTTTTTAATTTTTTCTGTAATTTTTTAAGTGCAAAGTGATAATCCTTGCCTACTTGGTATGCTAGGCGAGATTTTTTTTTACATGTTTTTTTTATTATTATTATTAAAAAGTTTAATTAAAAATAACCCACTTTGCTCAGAAATCTGAGAGAGCATGAGGCTTCTGTTAGCCATTATTTCTAAAGAAACGTCTATCTTGTCCAACAACTCCTTTCTGTCGCCTGTCCAGTTGTGACATCATTAGATGTGACGTCTGTGATCTGCGCATCTGAGAGAAGCCTTGACACTTTGCGTCTGGCTGCATTGTGTTCCAGTGATGCGAATCATCTTAGTGTAATGTGTTTATCTGTGAGGAAGTTGAGAGTTTGATATGTCACTCAGCTTTTTGCATGGCCACCCACTCCCCACTGCGGTCTGCATTAATCCCCCCCGCCAATGAAATAAAGCGAAGTTCTGCAAGGTGAAACATGACAGGCCACCACATTGTTGACAAATAACCTTTCCTTCCATTCCTGTCAAGCCCTCCGAATGACAGCTTTAGCTTTCAACGACTGGTGCGCTTTTGAAATGTCAATTTAGCATCTTGACACATATTGACGACAGAGAGCTGACATTTTACAGGCCTTTCAGTTAGGAAAGCGAGTAATCCCACTTATCATAATGCCAGACATGCCGCAATAAAGTAAAGTAACACTGAACTTCTCGTTTCTTCATTTCTAAAAAAGTGATGTTCTTAGACATCCTCCAGAAGGAATGAGCGAGAACAACTCAAAACACATCTAACGTGACGTGTCAGTCTTCATTTCTTCAAATGCCTCCATCACTGGTCCATGAAAATGCACAACTCTTTTAGTTTAGCCTCAGCCCAGATGTGCTCTAGATATCAGAGACGATACCACTCTCTTTAATCACAGACTCCGGGGAACACCACCTTGTCCTTTCCTCTGTTTCCCATCCTGCGTCTTAGCTGAAAGCACCAAACCTCTCTCTTCGCCCACACCCATTTCAGCCACACAAGGTATGTCACGTAAATAAATGGTCTCATTAGCCTCATAGATGTCCTACTGTGGAAGTACCACCGTCAGTCTGTCTCAAAAACTCAGTCCTCCTTTCGCTTTCTGCCTCTCACAGCTCTATTAGACCCCATTTAGCCATTCACTTCTCTTCCTCCCCACAACACGCAACTCTTGTCTGACTACATTGCGCCCCCTTCGCCCGACTCCGCCATTGTGAGCGGACGCAGCAAAGAGACATTGATAGACATTGATGGACGCTCCCCATTGAGCGACTAAGGCCTTTCTTTTGTAAAGCCTCTTTCAGGAGGAAAGGTTTACAAAATGAGCATTGAGAAAAGACAAGAAGGGGGGTGGATGTTCAATATGACAGGCCTCTCCGAGTGCTCCCAGCTTTCTGACAGGTGTGGGTGAAGGACATGTGAGGTAATCTAGAGTTTGACAGTGCGGATATAAGCACTGACACTCTGGGTGTCAGGGCATTAGTGTTTCCGTTTCCTTGCACACACTGTCTCCCGCTCACACGCATCCACTGCAGGTCAGATGTCTGCTGATGAACCAGCTCTGAAATACAAGCTTGGGCCCGAGATGTGCTGGTACAGATAAGAGGCACTTTCATTATTATTTTTTTTTGAATAGTTATCACTCCGCCCCATTAAGAGATAAATTGCACTGGCTGTAATTTAAAGTCTGCCCATGAAATCCTAATCAAAAGGGCTCTTAAAATATTTTTGCTGCACACGAGCATGACGGGCCACGTCCCATGAGTTACAGCAGGCAGAGTCGTCCGTCAGCAATCGCATTTCGGTGCCATAAAACCTGCATCTGTCCCATCCATCGTCTGGGTCTGACATGTCCAGGCCTTCTCACCAACTACTACGTTCTCCCAGCCAGAGGAGAGGGACACGGGCTGGGTTACACTTCCCTTCTCCCATAACCAGAGGCTGGTGTCTGAGCATGGATGGGCTTTTGAGAGGGGTCAGACCTGGAGGTCAGAGAGCAGGCTTAAGTCAGTGTTACTGGGCATGTAAAGGTTCTCTATGCAAAGTCCATGGAGAGCGACAGACACGATGGGGCTAATAGGGCCTGCTGCGTGACAAATGTCCATCTACGCTCTGGAATCGCACCTGTGTTGCAAACATATGGCGGCGAAATTGAGATGTATTGGAGAGCTGTCTCAGAGAACAGCCATAAAGTTGTTGCCCCACAGTTTTTTGGTGTTTGAGCGCCTGTGTGTATGTCTGCAAGCGTGCTGTAAAACTAAATACATTATGTACCTTTCTCCCTTGATATTAAATGGAGATAAGGTGAGCAATTGCTGAAAATGCTGAGTGTGTCAGATCAGCACACTTGATCATCTCCTCCCACACTTCATTTACTCTCTCTTTATTTCATTCAACTTCTGCTAGCCAGGCGAGAAACAGCCAGAGACTATAAAATAAAATTTGATATCTGCTGTTGTATCGTGTGGCTTCAGGTCTTAACTCTGATTTCTGGGATTAAGATGAAGCTGTGAAATTTTTATTTTACTTTATAAATTCTGATTCTGTACTGCAAAACCCAATTTTCTTAATCAGTGTTGCTTTCCAGTAAATATATATAAACATTCCTAAAACAAGATACATTTACTGGAGCTTATTTTTCTTATCCCATTGTCAGTTTATTTTCTTGCTGTAAGCGTACACTAAATTTTATTAGATTTATGCTTGAACACAATTTGTCAGTGTTGCCTGATAATATTTTCATTATAATTAATGCAAGAAAAACTCTCCAAACTATTGCTGAGATGCAATCATTTGAATTTGGCTGTTATGCACTCTTGTTATTGTGGTAATTTATTCAAACATTAAATAATTAAGATAAAATAAATAATTCATCATTATAAAAGATGAGACAAAAATCTAAAATAAAGATAAAAACACAATTCTGTCACATTTTTGCCCACTGTGTCTTTTGCATCAGTTCTCAATGACAGGACATGTCACATATATTCTCTGAAAACAGTTCTTAATATTTTATGCAATTCTTAAGTGCTTTGTTGTTGTTTTCTGGAAAACAAGACAAAAAATATTTGTGTTTTATTATTATTGTTATTATTATTATTATTTTACCAATACTGCTTGACCAATACAGCGTTCCATCTATGTTCAATATATTAAATATGAAACAAACCTATTTTACACCTACTGTAGCTACTATTTATATCAATAATTTTTCCTTTTAAATGGCATTGAGAAGCTTTGATCAGACCACTCCTGTGAGCCACAGTGTGAGTTCGTTGGGCTAAAATTTTTTCACCCCTCTTTGAAAGTGTATCTTCTGCAGGCCTAATGATACAGGAAGCATATAGAGTTGTGTTTACTTTTGGGGGCAAAAGCGAATCGAGTCCAGAAGAGTGCCTTTCCCACAACGATTGTATGTCTGACAGTCTGATTATCATGGGAGTGTGTGGTACCATGTGCCATCGGTTGCAGAGGAGGCTGGAAATTGAATTTTAACAGGCTCAACAGTCCCTCTTTCCTCTCCCTCCATTGTTTTTGATTTTGTTGTTGTGCTCTTTGAAGCCGGCAGCTGCAAAGTAGATAGGACCCAATGGAATGGACCCAATCCAATCTGAAAGCTGTCTGTGCACTTTTACCGCCTCTGGGTTTCAGGTACTTGCTTTGTTTTGGTCAAAGAATAGATCAATCCTTTTTTTGTTTTGTTTTGTTTTGGGTTACAGCCCATCCTGAGGTTTTGTGTTTGTGTGGATGACTTTTAGGGGAGATACAGAACATGTGTACAGACCTCAGACGAAAGCTAGAAGCTATATATGTTGTTATTCCCAACAGATTTGCACTCATGTACCTGTGTGTTGCCTTAAGCAATCCACACCACACCTGTCGTCTTCTTTCAGCTTCTCAGCAAACCTTTCTTACACTCCTGCATTCTCTCAGCACATCACATTTTTACTTGAAGAGAGCACAATGTATCCCAGTATACTGCGGGGGTGGTCAGAACATCCTCTTTGATTCATGATCAGCCACACACCTGAACCGCCGGGCTAGAATCACATCATCATTAGGGATGGGCTGTTTGACAAAAACCGTATATATCTCGCTAACGGTATCACAATAGTCTTATTTTTGCAGGAATTTCAACCTCTGAATCTGGCTAGGTACGTCTGAAGCCATTGGAAAATGTATGCATACTTGCACACCTGTGACCGCACACCTGTTGAATTTTATAATAATGTGACAAGTTACAATGTTGCTTGGCAACCTTGAACAATCTACAGCTAGGGTTTTCAAACTTTTGTAAATTTTGCTGTATAGTTTACATCAGTGGTTCCCAAACCTGTCCTGGAGGACCCCTGCCCTGCACATTTTGTATGTTTCCTTAATCAGACAGACCCAATTTAGTTCTTGCAGTCTCTACTAACGAGCTGATGAGTGGAATTAGGTGTGTTAGATAAGGGAGGCATACAAAAGGTGCAGGGCAGGGGGGCCTCCAGGACAGGTTTGGGAACCACTGGTTTACATGTAATTTTTTTACAGTGTGAGGAAAAAAAAAAAAAAAAGATTTTAAAACTTAAATATAATTAATAAAATAGTAATACTAAGGTAAGATTTATAGTTCTTTAAGAAAGTTTTTTTTTTTTTTTTTTTTTTTTTTGGTGGAATTACAGATTTACCGGTTAACACTCAATACAATGGCAACTTTTGGATTTCCAGACTTAAAGGCGCAAACAGACAGTGAGGCTAGAGTCCTTGTCATTAGCTATTCTTATAACCTACTGTACTATAATCTGCTAGCATGAGTGTCTTCAAGCCTTAGAGAGGAACAGGAGATGAGAATGAATTAAACAGACACATACAAGAAGCTCTAGAAAAGGTCAAAGATGCCACAAAATGGCCCTGTCACACTAGAGTAGAATTCTTCTGCTGCAGTCCAAATCTGCCAGAAGCTTCTCCACTGCCGTGTACACTCACTTACTCACTGTTTGTCATTCTGCTTAGCTCTTACAGCAACCCTGCTGTATCAAACTGCCATCAAAGACAGCCATATGAGTAACACAGCAGAGCGCAGTGTTGAGCAATGGTTTTGTCTTTCTGAAAAGGCTGCTTCGCATACATATCATTGTGTTTCATCTTATCTGTGTTCAAGGAAAAAGGATTTTTTGGCCCCAAGTAACAGCACGTAATCTCTTGCACTCTCTTTCAATTTCTCATTCTAGATTTGACTCACCAGAGATTTAAAGAAGGACATGATCCCTTGCAGTGTGACAAATGCCGCTTAAGATCCCTGACTCGAAATCGACGTAGCTAGTTGTAGGCTAATGCAAAGTACACAGCTTAATCGGCCCTTAAAACCTCCCATTTTTCTCACCTCTGTGACCAGAGAAGTTTGTGTGTTAAGGAGCTTGCAAAGGTGCTTTTAAGGCTCTGATTATGTGCCTCTGGCAATGAGACCTGGTAAGCCTGATTCACTGTGTGCCTTTAGGAGAGAGAAGGAAAGAAGACAAGGACAGAAAGATGCTAAGAAAAAGGGAAAATAAGGAGTAAACCTACACTGTGTCACTAGCTTTGTCTACGCCACTTGCTGTATAGCTAAATTAGCACAAATAAATGATCATAACTACACTTTAACATTATAGGCAATTTTCTACTAGGTGAAATTAAGATTTCAATAGAAATCTGTGCATTCGGGGAAAATTCCCCATGTAGATTTTGGACATATTCAAGTTAATCATGCAGAAAACTGCTTGGCTTGACTACATCACTATGTTACTGACAATAGACAATGAACTTTCTTGTCTATGAAATTTCACTGAAATATCAGTAATGTGACTGGCAACCCAAACGCTGCTGCTTCATACACTTCTTGTTAACATGGTGCAATCCCAAACAAACCCAAGGGTGGATTTACTGCAATTATGACAGATAAGTGCCGCCAGGGTCCCCGGCACATGTGAATGTTGTTTAATCATCTCAATCATATGCTTATATGTGTACGGGTGCGTGCGCATGTGTCGTTGTCATCATATACTCAGTTCGACAGCTGCTGGGGGTGGGTACTAAATAGTTAAAGTCATCATCACCCTACTGTAATATGTCCCAGATGTTCTTTGGCAAAAGCACATTCATCCAGACACATTTGCCTAACTGCCACGATTAATTACCAAGGACAACTGCTTACATCTGCACAGAGCTACTCGCCATTGGTTAAACCAGTTTCGTTTGATTCTTTCCACAGAGCAACCATCCAATCAGCACCAGCAGGGCCAGTCCACGCTGCCACCGGTGCCGCCCCCGCACAAGCAGCAGCCGTCGGTGACGGCGCTGAACCACAACTCTCTGAGCAGCCGCAGGAACGTGAGCCCGGCCCCTCCGGCCGCCCTCCCCGCCGAACTGCAAACCACACCCGAGTCAGTGCCGCTGCAGGACAGCTGGGTCCTGGGCAGCAATGTGCCGCTGGAGAGTAGGTCAGTTACGCAATCGCACAGTTACATCCCAAAGTGTGACCTGTGTTATGGAAAGGTCCTTTATTTGACATTCCTCACACAGCAGAACATGTGATCTTTATATCTCTCTCTCAAAGCAGTGTGAATGCAGGGCTTTTATTTATATAAATAATGCAGCCTGTATGCAGTTAACTAGTAGACATACTAACAAGCCTCAAAGTATAAATTACATTCATCATTCATAGAGGAATTTTTGACCAGAATCAGTCAAAATGAGGTTTCTGTTTATCATCTGTCTCACAAAACGGTTTATAATATGGCAGCGTCAAAAAGTGCTTCTGCTGACTCTGCTAACATCCCAGAGTGTGAGTGACTGAGGCCTTGCCAAGCTTAGGGGAGGATACGGCTTGGTTGTTTTCCTCCCATAAATCAGCTCGGAGGATACTCTGAGGGGTCTTTAAACACTAGCAGAAAGGAACGCTTTGTTTCGGGGGTTTGCACGTTAGCGCCATAATGGCTTCTCTCTGTTTTTGATCTACTCTTTCTAGTGACACTGTATATATAATGACTAAGCCTCCCCCATTAAGCGATGTTACCACCTCGCGCTCCTTTCATTCATCCTGCGTGATATAAGCACCGAGACAGACAGAGTCGGGGTGAGTGCAGAGAGAGACATGAGGGTCGTTCCAGAAACTTTCTTGAAGCATTTGGTAAGTGATGCTGTCATTGTGCTAAATGTCTTACTGCCATTCTTTAAAAATACTTGATAAAAGGCAGTCAAGAGAAAAAGAGACAGCCTCACTTCCCCTCCACAGCCTGAAAGCCGCAGGCCTTTGTCCAGATAGACAGAATATTAAATTTGATGTAAATGAGAGCAGGGCTTTGAGGGATATATATACAGTCCGTTCAGTGGCTAATGGTACAAAATCTGAAAATTGTCTTTCTGGAAATGCTCTAGGGATGTAAATGGCTCCAAGTTCATACTGAAATAAATGTAAATGTAACAGTAAATGTAAATGGAAGTAAATGCAACAGTACCTTTTTATAGTATTTTACTGCAGTACAGAGAGTTTGTAATGCGGCTTCATACATGAATGGTCAAATTCACTTCTCAATGAAAATGTGCATTTTGAAAAAGTATTCATGTAAATACAGTCTGTTTGCCTTAAAATAAACAAGCAACATATTGGATCTGTGCATCAATTTATGGTATTAATCTAATAAGCCTATTAATCTTGCAACAATATCGACAAGTACTATTTATTTATGTTTATGTTTGTGTATTTATAATTATTATAATATTGTTTAATTACTTGGAAAATGTGTTTTATGTTTATTTATATTTGATCATTTATATTAAATGCCATTTATTTTTTTTATTTTTTTTTTTTAATGAATAATGTTAATAAGTTTTGCTGTGGTATTGAAATTAATCATGAGAATTGTGAAATTTCACTTCTATTGGTATAGAATACAAAAATATTGGTATTGTGACAGCCCTACAGTGGACAGAAATAGGTTTTAATGAATAGACATTAAACAGACTGTACATCACCCTCACAGTCTTGTATTCAGTTGCATTAAATTAAATATGGAACATACCCTGACAAAGGTCTACAGGCATGCAAGTACTGATGAGTGGCTTGCTTCTGAGTTTATATTTTATGAGCGCCAGTGCAAACACAGTGTTGAGAGATCCAGGAATAACACACCTGCTTCAGCACTGCCGCCCTCAAGTTTCACTTCATGGCCCTTCACATGGACACAGTGGTCCCAAAACAGGAATATCCAACAGCTACACTTCCTTTATGGTCTTTCCCTCTGTTTGTCTGTTTTCCTCACCACTCACTTTTTTTTTTTACCATGTGGCCATCTTGCTGTTTTACTTTTTGTCGTGTCAACCACAGCAAGATTTTTGCTCTTTAGTCCATTTTTGTTCACCCGCATTGTTTTGCTTTCAGTCTCTTTTCCAACTTACGCTCTGCTATTTGTTTTTGTTCTACTCTCTCTGTCTCAGTGGTTACACCATATCCTCGAAATGAACTTGGCGTTCCTCCACTCATATTGACAAAGCATTATGTAGATTTCTGTAGATATTAGCAAGAAGGCTAAAATTTCTGTTTATATCCCGAGGAAGACCACGCTGGACCACAGTCAATAGGCTCTCTGACACTCACAGATGCTTGTAAATCCATGCTATAGTGGCGTATCTTTCCAGATAAACACTCTTAAAACACACACTCGTTCAGTTACGCTCGAAAGCACACATTGTTGCATGTCTGCGTAGCAGCTTTAGTTCAAAAGGTGCCGTGTTCCAAGTTAGACATGGAGCTTACTTAACAACTGTTTACATGATACAGACTGACTTTTAGAGTTAAAATAAACAAAACATCTAGCTCCCCGACAGGCACAACAGTGAAGTTTAGATGAAAATAATGAAAAACATCAGCACTAGTAAATGGATGAAAACGTGCTGGCAGAGAGTGGAAATACAAATGCTTCACAACATGTGTTCCTGAACAAGTCCATTGATTTGTTTGAGGCAGGAGACGCTGGCTGAAGAAATAAAAAAAAAAAAAAACTCAGTAGACTGCATTAGCCTTTGGAGAAAATTGCACAATCCAGTTCTTAAACGCGTCTCGCTAATTTACTTGCACTGGAATAAGTTATCATTCGACATTATTTAGTGGCTGTTTTACATAAATTTCATTAGAGGAACAATTCAGAATTTGTTCAACAGACAGGCTGTTAGGTATAGTAAATTGCTCCAGTGACACACTTCCAATACGCTTCAATGAAGACTGCGTTCCTGTGTTTACAAGCATGAACGATTGGTTCCCGGGGCTCAGGTGGCATTGTTTCAGCAATTACTGACTGTACCTTTAAGCCATTATTGACATTGTCATGAACTTTGTGGTGAAATACAGATCACGTCTGAGCATATGCTTCCACATTCTTGTAATTTGCGAACAATTTGTGCTAAACAGGCAATTGAGTCTAAACGATCATGACTCTTGTTTTCGTACAGTCAATTACCTCACTCTACTGTCTTTACTCTCATCATTATTTGATGATGCTGTTAAAGTGGGGAATAGAGAAACATGAGAAGCCTCTTGAGACACCTGCCGGTCCTTAACTGATTAAAATAACTCAAGATCTCTGCACATAGAGTCTGAGAATTTCAAATGTAAAAAAATCATGTGATTGATGAACCTGCTTCTGGACCAAAGTATGTAAGTTGAGTCCAATGTTTTGTTATATTTATCTTTCATCTTACTGCTGGTAGCCTGTTAGCACTGTTTAATGCGTGGTGAATTCTTGCTTCTTAAGCTGTTAACATACATGTTCTGCTTGAAATGAAAGAGAACTCTAAAGCTCTTGACATTCCGAAACCTCGCTCCTTGCTCTAGGCAAAATAACGCAACTTGCAACATACTCTGTTCTGGACATTATTTTATTTTTGCACATATCAAAACAGCTTTATTTTCAAGCTATTCTCCATCTGGAGATAACCAGCAAAGTGCACATCAGCCACACACAGGAGTCCCTCGTGTGAATCTCAAAGCACTTTTGACTCATAGGTCAGCTCCCATGTCACGCCTCAGAGGTTAGACAGCTAAAGATAGACCTCACGACTTTCACCATCACAAGAGAGAAGGAATTGCTCATTGTGCTTTATTACAAAAGCTCATTTACTGTAGATATATGCCTGTTATGAGGAGGAAAAGTAATTAAAGCATGTAAACTTTCCTCGGGCAAAGGACAGTGAACTGAGAAAGTGCCCAATGAACATTTTACTTTGTTTGTTGTCTTTGTCTTTGATAAGTGGTTTTAAAGAGCAGTGATGTATTGCTTCAAAACAGAACCAGACATAAAATTGTCATTAAAGTAAAGCATCATCCATCAATATAACATCAATAGGAATTACTGTAATTAAAAAAAAAAAGTGTGAAAGCCTGATGACTCATAGCGGATTGTGTTCAGAGTACAATCACACACCATCCTGCCAAGCCCAGCCAGTTGTCAAGGGCCTTTAGATGTTTGGTTATTTTATCTACGATCTCCACCACCAGGAACAGAGAACAGTCAATCCACATAGACAAAACACACAGCAACTGTGAGATGCCTCTCAGTACAGGCTTATTTAAGAGCTTAGGATCATTCAGTACTGACACTTTGTCCTTTGTCACTTTTATAACTTGCAAATGTTCACTGAAGAACACACTGCAGGCATCATTGAAAAAATGGGCTCCTTGAGAATAACAATAGCCCCTATTTGCATTTTCCTTCACATAGAGGTTATGATGGGTTTTTTGTTCATTTGTTCTTTCTGCCTCCATACTGTGATGCGAAGTGGAAACCTGAATTTTAACATCATTTAGGCCTGTTTCCATAGGTCATTATGAGAGAGCTTGTTTATCACTGTCGATATATGTACTGTAAATTGACTATAGATATAAGTGTGAAGCACAGGGCTGTTGGTTAGCATGAATGAAGCATAAAACTTATGTAAAAGAAATGTGTGTATTTATTAAGTTATTTGTCAGAAGAGTAGAAATTTTGTCTCCACCAGTTCATCTAACATTTCACTGCGTCCAATAGTAATTCTACGTCTGAAAATTTCAGAATTTGTATTCTCTTTTAAGTAAACTATCTTCGATTACGCCACCGTATATACGCATTGTCAAGTTATTTTCCAGTTCTTTTACGTTCCCTCTTCCTAAATCTTCTGTGAAGGCATTTGTCAGAGGACGACAAACGTGAAAGGAGATACACGGATTAGCATGGCAATTTCCAGCCTGATGTCATGCCTGCTGTAATCAATTAACCATGGTTATCCCGTCCCTCATGCTCCGAAATCCCTGTTCGCTGTCTTCTATGTCAAAGGAACGTTATCCTGTCTTACCCAAACACCAGATGCCCCAGTCAGTCCACAGATACTACAGCTGGAGATTTTATCTCTGGCTTTTATCACGTGTCTTCTATTATCTGTCGTTTAAGTGGGCGGTAAATGTACTTTGTATTAACATTTTACTAAGAGTCTAATCTCTGCATTCAAAGTAATTCAAAACTATTTTCAAGCCCGCACCACTATTGTTCTTATTGCTATGATCCTTTTAACTGTGATGAAACCCAATGTTATATGACTATAAATGCCATATGAACTGTGAGGATAGAGTGAATTGAAAGTGTCAGGAATCATCATAAAATGTAATTAACATTTATCATTTTCATGACAAAGTGACTTAAATTGGTCTTTCCAGTGTTAAATTTCCCAGAGTTTGTCTTTGTCTCTTTTTCTATTCGTCTTGAAAGGTAGGGAAAAAATGAATTTGGAACTACATATAAATCATTTTAAAGGCTGTTGTGTGGTTTGTATAAAAGCAGGCCAGTCAGTGTAATTCAAGCCCAAGGAACATATGGTCAGGTCGTGTTATTGAGTTACAAATCTGCAAGTCACTTGTTGTAAAAACTTGAAGTAAAGGATTGAACTCCTGCTATGAGGTCAGAAGGGTGAGTTGGTTGGAACGTAGGTCATGGTGGTGTTTTACTCTTGGAACCTATGCATCAGTTTTCAACCCACAAAAAATTTGTGGAGAGGAATGAAAAACTCCACATTGCCCCATGGCTTTAGATCAATGGTTCTCAAGTGGTTTTACTTTTTTGGACTAGACTGGCACGATGCTAAAATTGTTTAGCATGCATAAATAAGCAAGAATGAAGTGAAATGAAGTGAAACATCGATAAATATATTTTAATTATTACTCATTTCTAAATATCTCAGCAGCCAATAATTCACTGCATAAACATTGTGGTCAGCACAAACCAACTGAACCAGTATTTAATGTAGTCTTGATAATATTTTCCTTTACCTTGTAGTTTTTCATGGTTTTTGAGTCTGAAGGCTTGTCACACAAGCTGTCCACGTTGGTAACTTAACTAGCTTCCAACAAGAGACTTCATCAAAATACAGTAGAATATGTTGCACGCACGGCCTTTGATGTCAACGAGATAACAAGATATGGGAAAAGTTGTTTTCTCCCTCATAAAACTTGATGAGCCTATTTTTACATCCGAACAACACACAATTAAATGGTTAGTTGCATTTTATTTCTGACCTTTAGCATTGTTTTTTGCCTGCAGTCCTATCAGCCCAGATCTGCGACCCATTTCAGGGTCACGACCCACTAATTGAAAACCACTGCTTCAGATTATGTGGATCTCTAGAGATCCCCATCTCTCGCTCAGAGGATGCTATTCACTGTAGAGGAAGTATAGTAATTAATATATTCTCACACTTAACTCATAGTGGATGTAGAGAGCCTACCAATAACACTTTACAGTCATTCAGCGTGCTCGAGTAATTCTGCGGCTCTAGTCGCCGTAATAAATATTCCTCCGTATCAGAGCATGTTAGTGCTTCCATTTAGAGGAAAACGGATTGATACGTCGAACATAAAACTGCAGTATACTTGTTTTATGAGTCTTTTCATGTGTGTGGGTCTGTCTTTCATTCGGTGTACATTCAGCTATGACCGACTGCTGTCTGGGAAGCTCTTTCTCTGTGGATTTGCTGCCAAACACATAATTAGAAATACCTTGACTATCTCATCACCAGAAAGCACTGACGACCTTTATTCTAATTGTTTGTCTTTCTCATGTAGAAAATTAGCAAAGCAAGCAGTTCTTGAAAACGGGCATGACAACTTAATAGAGATGGATGTGTTCCCTCCCGTGTGCCACGAGGGCGGCTATGGGGACGGGTATGTGCTCCTGAGTCTTCTCATGGTGCCAGCTGCTGATGCCAAGCCCAACACTGAGCCAACCAAAGTGCTAAATCTCCAGACTCCCCACTCCATCCCAGACCTCCCCCCCTCCCCCCCCAAACAGAAGGCTAGCGCTGAGCCAACCAAATGGCCAGAGTCCCATATTGAGCCAACCGAATTTAGGCAAAGCAAGCACGCACTGGCCCAACCTCCTATCTTATATGTCTCTTCCCTTGTTGGGTTAGCCAATGAATGCAAATTATCAAGAAGCTCTTGATTGGCAGCCGCTTCTGACACTGGTACTTGCTTAGGAATAATTGCTCTAAATTAAATTGCAATAAAAATCCACTAATATGCTAATCGATTCGCCACTTGCATAAATCAAGTTACACGGCCTTTAATATTTTAATTTGACTAATTCTTTAATAGATATTCCTGCATTACTAGATTAAATCCTGACTGCCTTGCACAGCATCTTGGCTTTGATTGAGTTGATTGATAACGTTAGAGTAAAAGTGAGTTGGCAGCAACTGTTTACTGCACTAAAACAAGAGCACAGTTTCTCTCTCTCTCTGTTTGTCTCTCTTTCTCTCTGTCGCTGCATTAGAATGCAGAGACATTGTCGAATTGTCTCGCTAATTGGATTTAGTGCTCAGTGTTATTTGATATCGCAGCTCGAATCATCTGTTTGTTCCATTGTTCAGTGTCTTCATGGGTCATTCTGTCAACATAAAGAATGCAATCGAACAGACAACCATGCAGTTTTAGAGAACTGCTTAGCTCTGCAAGCTTGTGAGTTGTTTTGTTTAACAAAGGTGGTGGAAGAGGGTTATGTCTAGGCCTATGTGTATTGGGGAGACCGGGGTTAGATTTCTTTCTTTTTTAACTCCAGTAAAGATTTCTCAGGTTTGTTTTTCACACGTAATTCTGTATAGACACATATCTTAAAGTTTGGTGCCAAAAAAACTATTAAACATTACTACTGTTAGAAAAATACATTGACATTAAATGAGGAAAGTCAGCTGAATGGAAGTTGCCATTAAAAAGCTTATTAAGTGTCTTGAACTGATTTTTTTTTAGGAAAAATGTACAAATATTAACAATTATTGACAATTAACAATTAAAATTAAATGCTTAAAATCTACCCTCATTGTATGATTGTCTTGTATAATGTATTTGTTTCGTTTGTAATATTTATTGACTTGTAATTCTAAATAATGTTTATATATAATTTAAAAAAAAACCTCAAAGCAGCATACAAAGCAACTGCTGGAGAAAAATGCACGTTTATGTATTTGGAATTTTGTTTCAGAACTTTATATTTATTGAGATATAGACAACTAGTTCTGGTTTCCTGTATGTCTACAGTCCTACACCTGGGATAATATGATCTTTAAATGCTAAAAATAATGAAGTCAATTATTTTTTCCTCTTCTGCTGAAGAAACAATACTGCTGGTGATTTTTAATTAGAAAAAGCCTTTTCCCCACCTCTCAAGTCCAATCAACTGATTCCAGATTTATAGTGGAAAGTGCCACTCACTCACACACGCTCGCACTCAACGTTTCCCATTTCTCCACTTTCATTTGGGCAAAGAAACACAGCAGGCTAAAGGGAAGTCAAACACTAGGGCTTTGATTGAGATGTGTTCGGTAAAAGTTGAAAAGTGAAGAGGGCTAGATTTTCACTGTGGTGTTCAAGCAAACAGAAAGGGCTGGCTTAATAAATGTGCTGGTAATATCTGCCCAGCATAATTACCACATGCCAAGGGCTTCTGTTAGCCAATCATACTTTAAGTGCCAATCAACAGGAGAAGGTGACACTAGCTTAGTGGGAGACATAAAGTACAGGAGCAGGGCAGTTTGGGAGGGCTGTACGCCTCACTTCCTGTACTGCGCCCAGCTCTGCGAACAATCTGTGCTGCTGTAACTATTCATTTAAACTCATTTAGAGTTAATATACTGAGCTTTCCATGAATAGTTTTAGATGCGATTGTTAAATGCTTTAAAAATAATAAAACTGGTTCTGATTTTATGAAGTGTATCAGATCTTACAAGTTCTTGGCATTAATCTTTATTGCCTAAAGCTGTTCAGTGCAAAATACTTTAAAAATGTGTATCTTTTAAAACGAGAGTAATGTTCATCGCTTTCTCTTTCTGTCTCTCTCTTTTTCTTTCTTTCAGGCACTTTCTCTTTAAGACAGGCACCGGCACCACTCCTCTATTCAGCACGGCCACGCCAGGCTACACCATGGCCACGGGGGCGGTCTACTCACCCCCCACACGGCCCCTGCCCCGCAACACACTCTCTCGCAGCGCCTTCAAGTTCAAGAAGTCCTCTAAGTACTGCACATGGAGGTGCACAGCCCTCAGTGCCATGGCTGTCTCCGTACTGCTCTCTGTGCTGCTCTGTTACTGCATTGGTAGGTGAAACCCTGATGCTTTATAGTAGGGGAGAGCGGAGTGAGTTGAGACAGTTTTTACTTACAGTGTGTTTAAAGTGAGCCCATGACAGTAATGGGTCCAACTTAAATATGTTTTCAGGATGTGGTGCATCCTTGGGAATAATCACTTTGGATCTTAAATGAACTGCTTTAAAAACATGGCTTTCCAAAAAAAGTGGTCTCCCAGTGAGGGCTAAATTGAGCCTAGGGAGAGGGTAAGTTGAGCCACATGGGGTTAAACTGTGCCACTGATTATGCTGAATTAAAACAGAACATTTTCACCTCATGCTATATCAAAGGAAGAGAATTTCAATAAAAATTACTTCTTAAAATCTGTGTGAGAGCCTTGTGATGGACTGACCATTCATCCAGTGAGTTTTCCTGCCTGTGGCTCAAGACACTGGGGTTGACTTTGAAGGCATTTCATCATTTCAGAACAAAAAGTTCAAATTGAAGAACTGAAGAAAAAAAATAGACTGCAACTGACCTTACATCTAATACTCAACATCCCACTTGAATGTTGCAGAAAAATACAATTTCATAAAAACTTCAATGGCCAATTTTCATAAACAAGGCCTATTTAAAATTATCAGAGCAAAATCAAGTCCAGAACAAAGAACAAAATCAAAAATGTTTGGTCTAAAATGAACTAAATATAATGTAGAATTACAGTAAAATAACACTTTATAATTATAAGAAAGGTTGAGCCACTGGCTCAATGCACCCCAGGACATTTGGCTCAAATTACCCCAATCCCACCATTTTAACAAACTTGTATCATCCAGCAGTTTAGAGCTAACATCATGCTAACAGTATAGCCTCGTGTGATATATTTTTCAGATTTGTCTGTAATTTTTTAGACACAAGAAGCATGAGCCCTTGAACATACAAAAATCACTTTGAACAGCAAAAAAAAAACAACAATTAAAAAAAAAAAGTTTTTTTTTTTTTATTAACTTAAATGTAGTTACTAATTAATCAGTGAGCTTCTCTCCATCACAGGGTTAGCTCTTCAAATATGTGTGGTCATATCACCAATTTTGTTTAAGGTTGTCTAGAAATATGGGGTGGCTGAACTTCCCCACAGGCTCAAATCTCCCCACTCTCCCCTATAGATGGTTGATTAGTGAAGTCGACTAGTTTTATATACTTATTCATTTAAGTGTTTTTTTTTTTTTCCAGGAGTTTTTTTATTAGTATTCTGACAGTTTAATTTAGCTTTTAGATAAAAACGTCTTTAAAAATTCAATTTAATTTAATTCCTTTTTAAACACCACCACTTGTTAAGATAAAAATAGTCTTGGAACCTCTGCTTTCTGTTTTAATTACTTTAACACTATGCATCTTGAAAGCCAAGGCAACCCTAAAATCAGGAATTATTTAACTATGACTGAATAATTTCATTTATAATATATAATAATTATAATATATATACTATTTTTAAAAATAGTATAATAGTAATATAATATAATAGTAATAATTTATTTTATAAAATAATTTATGTAAATGCATTTCTCAATTCATTTAATTATTTTTATTTTTATTATATTTGCGTATAATATTATTGCATTATTAAGTAATGATTTATTGTTTCCTTAAAGGGATAGTTCACCTTCAGTTGGTCCCCATTGACTTTTTTTTTTTTTTAACATACTCTTGAAGTCAATGAGGACCAGCAACTGAAGGTGAACTATCCCTTTAAGAGTGACTAGTCATTCAGGCAATCCAAAATACATGTATTTTTGCAGCTCCTGAATAAAGGGAGGGCATTATGTCCACCAAACCACTTTGCCTTATATATTCAGAATTTTCACAACCACTTGATTTTTAAGTAAGTTTATGTAGCTATAATTTCATTCACGTTACCCCTAGCAAGCCTGCAAAATGCTGTAATGGCTGTGGAGTACTATTTAAAAATCAACTGCTTTGTCAATTACATTGCCATGGAAACCGCTGCTAATTTTTGTCTATTACTCAGTCACCTGCACAGTTGTCCATGTAGCGTTTGTTGCCATAGTAGCAGAATATGGCCACATTGACAGACAAACATTTGCTTATTTTCCTGTTGCGTCGTCATGGATTTAAGTTCGCTTTCATTCGGTATTTATCACATACTGTGTGCCAAATGTAGACAGCCTTGTTTAAGCTTCCTCTCTGAATGGAGCCAGTTGTTTCCTCATTCCATACAAATGTCACGCTGATGAGAGGATTTGTGAATGGCCTGTAGAGATGCTGTTTTGCACTGCGAGGTGGGCTGGTTTGTCTCAAAGGCACGATGGTTCTGTTGAACCGCATGGGAGAGACAGTGATACAGCAGGCATTGGACATCTATTTATTTTTCTTCAGTTTGCACTGGACTCTTCTGCTATAATGTGAGTTTTCTTTACTCCTGGCCATTTTTGTAATGGCTCTGTTACTGAAGAGAGACGGGAAGCACATAAAGAAAGAAAGAGAGGAGAGAGAAAGGTATAACAGGCTTTCTATTACACGGTGCTTCTCACGGATATATTCCAAAATAGAACTGGAATTTTTTGTTCTTCTATAAGCTTAAGGAAGAAGATGTGCTTAATCTTCAGAAATGTTATGCATCCACTTCAGACTGTTATATGTGGCTGAACCTGACAAAAACGACAAAAACCTCCAAAACATGTCATATTTCTACAGAGCCCTCTAAAGGGACATTCGCAAAAATAAAAAATAAACAGACTTTCACATACTCACGAGAAATTTTAGCTTACATGTTACAGTTTAGCGCCTGTGGTTGAGGAGAAGTGGAGTGCGCATCTGAAAAGTCTCCTGTTTGATGTGGTCGTAAAGACGTTCTGTGTCTAAATAAACACAATTCTTGTCAAGAAAAAAAGAGACAGAAGCAGCAGTTGTTAGTGGGGTGGCCAACCGTAGCTCCGCCCCCTGCATTAACTGCGTTAAATATTTTTAATGCCGTTAAACTGGAAAAATGTTTTGCCCGCGTTAACGCTAATTTTGACAGCACTAGTTTACCATTTAAACTAGTACAGTTTAAATCAGACATTGTAACGTATGCGCACGCAATCGTTTCTCGTGTGCATGCAAAAGTTTCTTGTGTGCACGCAAAAGTTTCTCGTGAGCATGCAGTAGTTTCTCGTGTGCACATGAAAGTCTGTGTATTTTTTTTATTTTTGTAAAGGTCCCTTTCACTCCAAAATCAAAAGAAAAGTATCAACTATTTTTCTTAGCTAATGAGAATTATTTTTATTAGATTTATTCATTCATTCATTCATTCATTATTTTTCATCCTGAAATCACTCTGTAATATAAACAACACCCCATTCTCATATATCTGATGTAAAAATTATTATTTAAATTCTGAATTTAAGTAAAACATAAAAATTAAAATATAAAATATATAGGTAAATATCATTGTATATGCAGTGCTGAATTGCTTTTATCTATTAATTTTAATTGAAAAAAATAATAATTTAATTAAATAAATGTATACATTTAATATACTGCATGATCATCATTACTGCACTATATGATATTGGTAACACTGATTTTACAATAACTTTATAAAAACTACATTTTACAAAACCTATTAATGTTAGTTAACTAACAATGAACATTACATTTGTTACAGAATTTATTAATCATTTTTAATGTTAGTTAATAAAAATACACGTTAATTGTTAGTTCATGTTAGCTCAGGTCCATTAAATAATATTAAATGAAGCAAATTAATTGTTAGTTAACGAATGGAACTTTAATGTAGAGTTACCATGATAACATTGTAAACCAAATTTCAATAAATTCAGTACATCGGTTTCACAAATAAAAGTAACAGATCACCTAATGAATGCTATTTGTAGAACGTGCCATATGATCCAATCAACTGCACTTAAAGGACAAAACGAGCAGAATTTGTCACATTCACACAAGAGTTTTCATCTCCTAGTGATCGACACAGACAGGCACAATTCTACACATTTCTTTGTATTGATGACGTCAAGACTGGCCTTCAAAGTCAATAAGAGGAAATGAAGTGCCCTCCTTTTCCTTTCTCAGTGCAATATTGCTCCAAACCTATTCAGTGCTATAGAGATCCAGCGGCCCTCTTTTATCATAAAGTCACAAAGGGATGAGAGGACAGCATCAGTGAGTCCCTTTTACCTCCAAATAGAAATGCATTTGTTCAGTCAGCGGCCTTTCATTATTGTCCGCTTTTGTGTCACGTTGAGAGAAGTCATTTGTAGTTAAATTTTTCACTGCTAGGATTGACGAGATGTACAGTATTAAAGCCAGTGCAACGCCAGAGCCATGTTCAACAGGTTTAAAGAAAGCAGTTGGATTCTCTGTGTGATCAGCAAGCAGAGTGGCTGAATAACAAAAGATAATTTTGCTCTTTAGAGAGGAAGCCAAATCCATTTTGGAGTTAATTATTCCACTGTATTCGAGACAGTTCAGCAGCTTCCAGAGAGTTATTTACTGACACTCTACAGCCAGGTCTGCTACTTTTGTCAATACAGCTGCTAATAGAGCAGAGATCACAACCATCTGGAGAGACTGAAAGAGAGCAAGATTACAGTCTTCACCCAGGGTCTCAAAATAATTGGTCCATAATGACCATCTCTTTCATTCGGTATCTTCGTCTTCTTAGATGTGCACTGGCCTTATGAGATAATGTCAGCTTATTTTGGCCTATTCTTGCAAAGTAAAAAAATTGCGGCAAGAAACGCATCGTGACTTCTTGAAATGTTGCTTTTTAAAGTCCTAGCATGGCATAGTTGTTGGTTATTATCAGCGTCATTATGAAGATAGCGTTTGTGCCGTGTCTTGCTTACAAGCGGCGGGGTGTCTCTGGCCAGACCCTCAGCAGCTCTGATCATTACTGCATTTTGAGATTCCTGAAGATGCACACAGCAGGACATTTAAGAGCATCACAGAAATTATGGAAATATATGGAGAGCTAATCATGACAGTGCCCTGTAGGGGCCAAACATTAACAAGCCTGAAAACAAATTTCTTCTCACTTTCTTTTATCTGTGGCTGTTCCTTGTCCTGTCCCAGCTTTCATTATCAGACCTCATTATCCCTCCGAATTTGCGTTCCAAAACCTGTTATTTCAAACGACTGATGTTATGGGAATACACAATGGAACATTGTTACTGCACTTTTTCTTCCTGTTCAAGATGTTTGCACAAATGGGCTTGCCGATAGATTTACCAAATGAGTTTTCATTTACTAAATGACTTCTGTTCCTCCCAAATTACTGCACAGAATTAATAAAGTTTAGGTTAATAATAAGTTAGACCTACTTAAAGAGTCTGACAATCCTTAAGCAGCACTACTTAAATCTGAGGAGTTAACTGGTATCTTAAAAACAAGCCTGTGCATTTAAACATAGGCTAGAGTTTTCACAGGAGAATACCAAAATTATACTTTCTTACAAGGCAATATAACTGAATATTGTCCACCTGCAGAGCCATAAAAACACACATCACAGCAGTTTCTTAACAGCAGTGTCAGTGACAAAATGAGCTGTATTACTGGCCTCACGCCACTTTGAGTTTTAGACCACTTTTTTTTTCTGTTACTGTCTAAAACATAATTAACTGAGATATAATATACTTTGTTGTTCCTTTTCTTTCTGTTTTTAGTGCAAATGGATTATTCCCAGTTAACAAAAGTATAAGAACATTTTGCACACTCATTAAGTTATGAAAACTTTATTTCTGACTGTTCTCTGAACATTTAAAACATTGTTTAAAAGATCCATTTTTTAAAAACAAAAAATGTTTTTAAAATCTTCTTTCTTTATGTAGGAAACATTCAATTATATCATTTTCCAAACGTTATGGGAATGTTACTTTAGAATGTTCTCTAAACATTCTGAAACAATAGTAACATTTGAAAAATGTTAAACGAACATCCAACTAAAACGTTTCAGAAAAATTAATGTTCCAGAACAATGTATAGTTAATGTTTTTGTGCTACTATTTTGAGAACATTATTAAAAACAAGATTTGAACTTTGAACGAATGTTCTATGAGCATTATTGGAAGAACATTTGCTCATAACTTTGAGAACAGTTCTGAGAACGTTCCCTGTTAGTTGGATTCCAACCAATATACATTTATGTTTCTGTTCTGTTTCGAACTATTAGAATAGTTTTACTATGTAACATATACACTTAATGATGAAGATTATAATGAGGATTATTATATAAATTTATAATCATAATATGTAATTATGTGTCTTCTTAAAACTGTATTAGTAAAATATGATACTGCACTAAATTGATTTAGTCCTTATAATTTCTCCAATCTGGTAAAACAGACTCTTCAAAAGGTACAGTGGAAAAGTATCCAAATGGATGGCCTCTCTGATTAGTTGTATGTGTTAAAAAAGAGAGAAAACTGTAATATTTGATTCATAAAACATGACAACCAAGCTAATCTTAAATGACAAGAAACACATTTATGCAGTTATGAAGTAAACACTGGTAACTTTCACTGTAAACTGTAAAAACTGATGATGTGATGGTTCTTCTGCAGGTGAATGTGTCTTTAATTATACACACAAATGCCTTATAGCTTGAGTAAAATGAGTTCAATGTATGCAGCGTCTTGGTCTCACAGTGTTTCACACTGTCAACATTGCAGATGGAGAACATATCCTCCTCTTTGGTTTCACACAGCAAACAATGCCTCGCTCGCTAAGCATCAGCAGCTCTTCCAGCTACTAAGAAAACCCAGAGCCTCTTCTCTGTCAGTCCCATCTGGTGTGTCAGACCCCAGCCATCTCCGCTAAGCCCACACCCACACAACAAGAGGACGGAGAAATCAGGTTTCTCTCCCGCTGTCCTTGTTCAACAGGGGTAACATAGCCACGTAGAGATTTTTCATGAACGCTCGATCAATACCACATCCTCTGAGGATGGCTTTAATACTGGATGGAAGTTCACCCAGATGCCTCAAACATGTCGAGAAGCTCCTCTAACCGCCACTAAAATCTCACTAGAACAGCAGGTTAACTGAATGGGCCTGAGACCAGATATTTTTACTCACTTAACTGCTCCCTGGGCTTCTTGAAAAGAGAGTTCTGAGGCAAGACTAGCCCTGATGGAAGGTCTTCATGCCAGCATAGGCCTTTCCAGCAGTTTTCATTTCATACTTGTTCACCAATCCTTTTTTTTATCCCAAGTAGTTAAGCTGTCCACTGTTCTTCAGAATAATCCTGCTTATACTTTGGTTTTCCAGCATCTTCTGCATATTTGATTTTTTTTTTTTTTCAGATTTTTTTGAACGACAGACTTGATCTCCAATTCAACTCTTTTTTTTTTTTACCAAAACAGAAAAAAGATCATGTTAAATTATTTGTGCATTCATAAGCAAGCATGACTTCACAACCAAAAAGTCCATCCACCTTCCCTCAACTATTCCCTTTTTAAAACAAAGTGGTGCCCATGGTGAACAAGTTGCATCTTCTGAACAGAGTGCTGATGGCCTCTCTGCGTTGCTTTGAGCACTGAGGCCAAAAGCTGGAGAAACTCATAAAGGGGCCCCAGTGGACCAAACACCAGCCAGAGGAAGCATGGCATGCCAAGAGTTCCTCAGTCCTGTTTTAAAAGATGGAGAAGCTGTTCATAAATACTTCACAGCTTTTCTCACCTCTGAAAAGCATTTTACATTTAGGCAGAGCCAGGCGGAGTTTTTCATTCGGTCTATGTCTCCTTGAATGAGTAGTGACACTCTGGGGAAAATACTAACTTAGTCTTTCCACAGTGCACTCTTATTTTCAGAGTTTAGAGAGCTGCTTTGTCCTCCCACTTATGTTTTTTGCTAAATGATTTAAGAATAATTAATAGTCTGAGTCATTTTTTTTAAAATCTGTTGCATACCTTGTTCACCCTGCATTGGAAAAAGCAAGTTTTGATTGGCATTGATGAAATTTCTGAATACACATAATTATTTTTTTCTTCATAAATAGCCATAGAAACATGCAACTTTGGTGCCTTGCAAAGAAGTGGTTGATGATTGTAAATAAGGACGGTGAGAGTTGAGGTAATTTGTGTGGGTGATTTGGAAATGCTCAGGGGACAGGCTGACAGCGGGTCTCCTCACAACACAACACCCTGAGGGATGGAAGGACATTTGGTTTCGCCCTTGATTTATTGCTGCAGAAAGTCATTTTTATTCATTGGCGTGTCTCTCTCGCAGTTAAATGCAACAGTTCGCGACTGTTAATTTTTTATTTATTTTTTTGTCAGTTCTGTTTTGTCAGTTCTGTTTCACTAATTCTAAAGTTTCTCATTGAGTCACAGAAAGCCAGTTTCCCCATCCTCTCGCTAATGATCACAAGTGACATATAGTGAGAAACATGGAGCTGTATTTTTTGACGAAGCATCGCTGGGTCCTCGATAGCATTGCGAGTCCCACTGGTTACATAACTGCCTCGTATAAGTTGCCTTGCATTGAGTTCAACTGTAATTCTTACCACTCTGCATGTGAACCCTGCCCTGGTGAAAACTCTCTCTTCCTCCTTTCTCTCTTATTCATTCATGTATTCATTCCTTACACACCTGAGGCAGTTGCGGCCCACTTCCAAACTGATCAGGCATTATGCTTCTCTCCATTGCCCTTTTTCTCTCTCTCTTTCTCTCTCTCTCTCCACTCTCCCCATGTAGAATTGGTCTTTCTCTGAAGCCTGCTTTATCATTCATCGCTTTCTCTTCCCAGGGCTCATCAACGAAGCGATCCACCTCCCATGATCTCGCCCACCTTTAGCTGTTTTAGCACTCGCGAGACAACCGAGGGAAAGGAAATGAGGAAAAAACCTAACAGCCAATTTACATTCTCTGTCAGCTGAGAGAACTAGACGCTTTTTTTATTTTGCACTTGGCGCATTTGTATTCTAATAGCCTGGATGTGTTCCATACACATGCATGATCGTTCCCGAACGCCCTGCGGCTCTGAGATCCAAGCGTGCCCATCCTCTATCACCTCTTTAAGATTGTTTATTCATCCGCATTAGTTTCACTTTCAGATATTGCAACAAGTGAATCCGACTGACCATCAAGAAACTGTTTCATGAACAATAAGAATCCAATACAGAGGTGAAAAACTTCCATATTCGTTCCTCGTTTACGATGCCGAAAGTTAATGGAGCAGCCTGCTCAAAAGTGTGTCGGTGAGCAGCTCGATCAGATCAGCAGGGGGTGGCCGTCTTTATGCTGGAGAAGTCAATACCGCCCACTCTCCCATAACCCCCTGCTTTGGCTAAGGTCAGAGTGCTGGACATCGGCTGCTCCGTGAACGGGCCGGCCCAGCGGGTATCTAATTTAATGAGAGAGAAAGAGTGAGACCAGATAGAAAGATATGGCAAGACTTTGGAGGGTGAGCTTAAGGAATTTTATAAGCCAATTACTGCTCAAATACTTTAATGAAACTCTGTCGTACATCAACTCTTCTATGTCTTTATCCTTCTCATTAATGCTCCATGTCGTTGGAGCGCTCTTGTTGTATAATATTACAATGAGCTGGAGAGCTTTATCTCTCAATTCAGGAATGCCATCAAAGCCTACAGTTCCAGATAACAAGCACACATAAGAAACTTTACACACCCAAGTAAACACACAAATACACCAGCACAGAGAGAAGGAGAATGATTTATGTGGGGAGGTTGTGTGTGTGCTCTGGGGGCATGAAGAGACCCAGTGGGGGTTGTTGGCAGGTCTAAATTACCTTTATTAGAGCAACGTCTGCAGCTAACACTGCTGTTACTCAGAGAGAGGATCAGCCTGTCCCCTCAGAGCAGCCCACCTCAGCACAGCTACCACACACACAAACATATACAGTATCTCCTATTAGATTCTCATACTAATGCAAAACCAACTAATGATATCACAAATCACAGGGACATCACAATTACCACTAGAATAAGGCTGTAAATAGCATTGTAGTTAAAATAATTGTTCCACTAAACATGAAAATATATTTTTTCACCTTCATGTTGATTCAAACTTGTATAACCATTTTGAGGGATTTTCTTGTTGTGCTTAGGTATACAATAAAGCCACAGAGAGACGACAGGTATTCAGCTCCAAATAGGACAAAATGCATATCATATTATATAATATTATATGATAATCTCCTGAAGCTTTATACTATAGCTTTGTGTGAGAAACGGACTGAAATGAAGTCACTTATAATATTGTCCTCTGCCATACTGTAGCTCTCAAATATGATTCATGCATAGACGCACTCAAATCTGTGAATGACATATATGAGATAAATTTTTCTCTATTTCTCTCTTTTTTTGAAACTTAACAGGTCTTGGTCACTGTGTGTTTGCTTTATAAAAAGAGCAGTGTCCTTCAAAACATCGCTTGTTTTTTAAACTACATAAATGATGACAGAATCTTCATTTTTGGGCGAACTGTCCCTTTAAGGTTCTGGGATGACAATGTAAATGTTATGTGTTCGATCCAGTTAGGGTTAAGATTGAAATGGAGAAAGGTTCCACAAATCGCTGCTGTGTTTACCTCAGTACCTGCAAAATGAATAACCTACCTATTTCTCCATTACAAGTATGTTTGAGCAGTATTTTTGTCAACCCCTTGACATTTCACTGTACTTCCTCTCACTTTACAGCCAACTGGTTCCCCATATAAGGATGAGGCCTCGTGATGGCTTAGTTCCTACAAAATATCCTGTATGACCTTTCCAAAAACTTTAGTGGCATCACCAGGGAAACAAAACTTGCTCAAATGGGGGCTGATTCACCCAGGTCATCATGCTACCCACAGGGACCTTTTGCAGAATCCGTGAAAGAACGTTTTTGGCAAACCCACCCTGAAATGTAGCCAGTTGTGTTTCTAGCCACACCTGAACTGAACCTCGTGTCACAGATATACAGGCCAAGTGTGATTTTTGAACCCTTGAATTCCAAGGACACTTTGGTAAGAACATTCAGACATTTCAGGAACAAGTGAAACGAGACAGCCAAAGCAGCTGTCTAAACATATTACTCCACAGCACAGCCGCACAGTCTTTACAGTCACTAATACCAAATTCATCAGCTGAGTCTACTATAGCATTTTAGAGCTATTTTAACTTAAAAACTTCAGCTTTGATGAATAATTTGGTTTTCTTACTTGACACATAAGAATGGCTGTTTAAACAGTAAAATAATGCACTAACAAGTAAATAAAGGCGTAGTGTAGCAGTTTTTAGATTTTTTTTATTTCAAAAGGTTATTATAGGGGCTTGATTATACAGCATCTCTCATTAGATCAATAATTGCAACACTGTTGGGGAAAGTTACTTTTAAAAGTAATTCATTACAATATTTCATTACTCCATAAAAACGTAACTGATTGTGGTACTTAGTTATTTTACTAATTACTTGAAAAAGTAATCTGATTTTGTAACTCGCATTACTTGTAATATATTACTCCTAACAATGATTGCAACTGTCTTTTCTTCATTTTGTGACATATTTCCAAGTGAAACAGCTTTTAGAACAAGAAAAAACGTAGGACGGTTCTTGATTTTGTCCATCGGGAACTGATTGGATTGTTAGTTCACTGTCGTTTGCTAATTTATGCGATCGTTTCATGTGACTGACAGATTGCTGGAGGATAGGGATTGAAACTCATCTGGCCGTAAGACAGTTTTATTGCCCTGTGCCTGTGTACACATCGTCAAGGAAGAGATGTTGTTGCGAGGGGCAGGGGACATTAACGTTTTTGATTAAAGATTACAAGGGTACATGACTTTAAAAACTAATGATGAGCATGGATAAATCAATAACAAACACTGCAATAGTCCATAAAATTAACAATTGTGACTGTTTTTCTATTACTGGTGGTGTTTACTAGTTTACAAATGCTTTTGCTGATACTTTAAGTGTTAATCTTTAGCATGTAACTTGTCCCAATCATTTTGTGCTGCATGAATAAATCATGAAATCATATGGCTTATTAATGAAACGTGCTGTTTTTTTTTACTAAGTGATTACACCTATGAATATCCTGATGGACAACAAAGATCCCCTAGACACTGAAAGGGAGGGTCCCAAGTCATAGCCAGGAACCAGAAAGTCATAGAAACTTGGGGGTGACTGGAAACCCCATAGAAAGCCACATCAACGTTATCCTAGTGATCCACAACACATGTTTTACAGGGGCAAATTTTATATTAGCGTTTTCACTCATTCTGAATTCATTGCATCCTGTTCCTTTATTCTTAAGTGATCATTTTTCTCTCTTGTGTCTCTCTCTCCACAGCCATGCATCTCTTTGGATTGAATTGGCAGCTGCAGGAGACTGAGGGCTATGCTTTTGAGAACGGCCAGGTCAAATCTGATGCCACAGCAACCAACGCAGTTACTGCCCTGTCTACTGAGAACAGTAAGGGTCAAACGCACACGCACCCGCTCACGCACAGATGCATAACATGGCACAGGCACAATCTGTTCAAGCCCCTTCTCTAGCACAAAACACATTTGCATTTAGTAAACAGACTGGAGAACACACACACAGTAATAGGCAAGAGAAAATTACCAAACAGACTCACTCCTACACAACTACACCTCCAGGACCCTCCGCCATGAAAACCCACACTCCCTTAAATAAACATAACTCGAGCTAAACAAACACCCCCACACTCCCATCCCCCCCTCAGCCACAAACACTCCCACACACAAATGGAAATCACACACTCCAAAACCATTTTCTTTGCACCGTGCCATCTTTCCTGGCACTGGGATGTGCATTTCAGTGATCTGTGATGAGGATAAACCTCTCTGTGTTTGCGAGAGCAACAGGCTTACATTCCTCAGCATTTAGACACTAGTCTTACAGTATCAGGGCAGCTGCTTTGATGTGTTGGCTGTCACGGCTGTTGCAGACACGTCCGGGAACAGTCTGGGAATCAGGAAGATGAGCCAAAACACACATTTAGGTGACAATATTGAGTTCAAAGAAGAGAGTGTTTTAATGGGAGAATATGAGAGGGCTGGGTGTGTGCAGAATGCACAATAAATGGCTTCTTGAGATTGTCTGAGCTTTTCAGACCATGAAGCCAAGTAGTGAGAATTCTGAAATGCCCTGGCATTCTACCCAGAATCTCTGTCTTTATCTTTCTCTCTTTTGAAGTTAGGATTCACTCTGTCCCTAATATTAGCTGCCACACAAACCTACTGACCAGTGAAATGGAGTGCCATTTTTACATGCACTCAGAAACACACATTGGCTACGCTCAAACAGCAGCAGAAATGGCTGTCAGTCATGTTTTACAGTGCTAAATTCAGTTCCGTTCATGCTTAGTTCGGTTATAAATGGAACTATCAACTGACTTAAACTTTCAGCATTCACACCTGCATTTTAAGAGTGAGTTCAGTAAACATTTGCTGTGTGAATGTTGGACTACTAAAAGTGAATTTCTTAAACAGTATGTTTTTCTTGTTTTCCAGTACAAACATCTAAACATCAAAACAGAAAATATGTAGAGCAGGGACTTCTGGTTCTGCGAATTGGTTGTTGAATGGATTTTGAGATGAATATGAGCTTGCAGGGGCTGGTTGAAGCAAACTAAATGATTGGAGAATTCTTGCATAAATCACCAGAAAGAAGTATGCTATTTTCACCGGATTTTATTTAAAATTATGAGCTCACAACATTTTTTTAAACTAAAAATACATGGATAAGCTATTAACAATAGAAAAAAAAGAAATAGATTTCATTTAATTCCGACTTCAAATTACTTTAAATTAAGATACATTTACTTGAGGCAAAGTGATATAAGATGTTAAGTCTTGTTTTCTGATAAATTTATCAAAATTAAATGAGTTTATTATTAAAATATAGGAAAATATGAAAATATCTTCCACTGGGGGAAGAAAACAAACTTATTTTCCTTTTGAATTAAGTTGTATTTTCATTTCCCACTGGCAGATATTTCTTCTTGTTTTAAACAAACTTATATATTATATATATAAGAAAACTCTTGCATCATTTTACTTCTCAAGTGGGTCGTGTCATACAGTGCAATTGTGTTATATTCATGTTGTTACATTCATATTCATTTTTTCATGTAGGGTTTCAGTGTTTCAAAAGAAAGAAAAAAAACCTAGATACATGTTTCATCTGAGGGTTTTAGATCCAATCGTTGTCTTTTCTCCAGATCTGCTCTCATCAGTTTTGTGGTCTGGTCATGACCAAGATGTTGCGTTCTACACTCGGTTCAAAATTGAAAGCCGTTGTCGGTTAATTAAGATTTCACGGATGAGTTCGCACTTCGACTTGTTTATTAAATAACACCATGTCAATTGTGAAAAGACATGCCGGTGTTATAGAAGTCACCGTCTTTGATATTTACTGTCACTATGGTTACCGCTGTGAGAATAGAACAGGGGGCTGACTTCAGTTATTCGTTCATACAGACAGTATTCAATTCACTCCTGTAAGCTGTAAGGTGTCCTGAACACCTGTTGTGATAAAATGGTGAGAGTAAATATGGCTATCAGTCCCAAACATTGACTGCCACTGATCCACAGTACATGCATCACACAAAGGAAAGTGCTTACTTACCAAATATATTCACTGATACATGCCTGCCAGAGTGTGTCTGCACTAGAATTCACAAGACAAGTCACACGCTCGTAACACACAGACTGTAGGGTCAAACTCCAGGTGACTGGCTTTATTTGAAAAAGTAAACAAAAATATATATTTATTAAAATATTTGTTTTGTTTTTAATCTCCATAGTCAAGTGGCATAGTGCCTGGAGGCATTCTGTCTACCTTTGCTGGTGCATTTACATATTTTAAAATGTTTTTAAATATTATAAATGTTAAATAGAGTGCAGCAGTTGGGCTCCAGTAGTAAAAACTCCATTCATCTACTCCAAAGGGAAAGCGATTTTTAACACTAACTTATAAACCTTTAAAGACAGAACTGTTGTGAGCTCCGAGGGTATTACTCAATGGTAGGCTATATGGTTGTTTTTTTTTATTTTTTATTTATTTATTTTTTTTTTTGTTTCTTGCTTATTTAAAATAGTCATATTTAACAGTGAAATTTGTGGTGGAACTACATTACCCATGATGCTGTACAGAGAGTGCAAAATATTAAAATTTATATATGCATATTTTGCAATAAACATAAAATATATTGTTTCTATACATATAATCAACAACAATTTTTTTTAAAGTTTTATATTTCACCATCTTTTTGAATTAGATTGTCGTTCACAATGATTGTAGTTCTTTCACTTATCAAAGCCATTAAGTACACCGTTAAATATCACTGTCTTTTTGTCCTTTTACTTCAAATAAAATTTTGTAATGTTTTGATTCACCTTATAGCTGGTTGGCTTGGTTCATGGCTTATAGCACTTTAACAAAGCCTTTTTTAAAATCCCTATGGGAAAAATGAATGGAAAATATTCCAGAATCGATGCTGCTGAAAAAATGGGCGGGCACTAATGCAGCTATGCTTTGGAGGAACCAATGAGATTTCACTGTAGGCAAAGCAAAGTTGTGGCAGAATAATAGAAGGCTCGTATTAAAATGCAAGAGCTGCTTTTAGTTTGTCAACACAGTGTAAGGTGCTTATGATTAACAGCATATGCTAAATAACAAATAAAGTCAGAAATAAATAACCTCACAGAAATAGGCGCTATCGTTTTCTCCCACCCACCGGCAGGTGTATTCCCACAAGGTCTCCCTCACTTAAGTACTAATTCAAGCACTCAGACACTCGCAGAGGGACACACACTCATGCTGTGAAGATGGATTCCCATATGTTTGAAGGCCATTATGATGATGCTCCTTACAGTAATGTGTTTGTTCTTGAGGTGATGGACGTGACCACGCTTGCAGTGATGTAGCATTAGATCAGGACATTTCTGCATCGGCTATAGGACATTTTCAGTCTCTATAATGTCTATTTGTCATCAGCAGAGTTAAGAAATTGGATGTGCTTTTATCAGTTGGTCATAAATTGCAGGTAAATTGACTGTGATGCAGTTATATAGGCATCAGTGGCTGTTTAGTTACACAGCAAGGGGAAGTCATTCGTCTCCCCTTAAGCGGCAGTGACACAATCAGGTTACATTTATTTGAGCAGAATTTGCATTCAGCATAGTCAGTCTTTTGTTTCCTAGAGTGAGCCCCCACCTCGCTTTTTTCCCTTTCTCATTGAGAGAAATAAAAATTTGTATGCCACTGAGTGCAGGGGAATGTTAATGTGTTAACAGGGCAGGAGAATTTGCTATGACACAAGCTTCCAGCGGTGGGTCTTTAAACTGCTGTGAGGGCCAAACAAGATGAGGGTGGTCCTGTAGAAGAGCAGCTAGTTAATGAAACCATCAGCATTGTGTACAATAACACAGCTTACTCTCAATCAATACAGACAGCAGCTATCACCCCCACATCCTTCAGTTAACCTTGATCTGTGCGTGCGTGCCCACCAACGCCACCACCGCTGCTGTCTGTGAAGGACATGTCACATATACACACAGGAGGCAGCAGAGCAAAAACTGCAGTCTGGCAATTTCGGTCAACATATATATGTATGTGCATATATGCGCACATACATAATCTTGCATCTGTATCCTTCTTGTTTCTTCATGTTTGCAACTATTTTTCTTCAAGACCCCATTGGGTAGAGTTTTGGCTTTTAGTCCATGTTTTGAAGTCACCTACTCATAGAGGTAGACAAAATAGCAGAAATACACCCTTAAAATTTACAATACAGTTCAAAAGTTTGGGGCCAGTAAGATTTTTTTATGTTTTTAAAGTAGTCTCTTATGCTCACCCAGGCTGCATTTTTTTAATCAAAAGTACAGTTAAACAGTAATATCTAGAAACATCATTACATTTTAGAGAAACTGTTCAATTTTTGTTTTAAAATGTAATTTATTCCTATTTATGTTTTTAGTAGCCATTGCTCCAGTCTTTGTCACATGATTCTAATTATAATATGCTAATCTGATGCTAAAGAAAAATGTATTACTTTTTCCAATGTTGAAAACAGTTGTCCTGCATAATATTTTTGTGGAATATTTATTTATTTATTTATTTATTCTTTTGTAACAATGTATTTGTCTTTACTGACACTTTTAATTGGTGTTAATGCTTCCTTACTGAATAACTGCCCCAATCTTTGGAAAGGTAGTGTTTTTCTTCAAAAACTGACCAAAAATATTAATGAATCTTCCTTCACTACACAGATATTTGTCAAATCAGAACAAGAATGAGAATGTTCCTCCCTGAGGACAGAAGGGTCTTTAATATAAGCTAATTAAGCAATATGACATGAAAAAAAAAGTTATACTCTATGGATTTTCTTCTATAAATAAGAAATCAGTTCTTGTCCAATCAAAGGAACCCAAACTAACTGCTGTATAATTATAAATATAGACTAACCACGACCCTTATCTGTAAATGTCTAACAGAATTTTCTTTTATTAAGGCATTTAGACATATTTAGCTCTTTCATGAACCATTTATGCTAACAAGGATGTCCCCGCTAGCTGGTTTTGTCAGGTTTTATTGTGTTTCTAGCGGGATTTTCAGACATTTCATGCCCACAAGGATAGAAGAGCTGCCCACACACACAGACACATGAATAGAGCCGCAGCAAATCCACACAGACGCATATTCTTACTGACAGACTGAGCATACATCACATGCAGCAAAGTTTGACTTACATACCTGCAGTAGACCCTTTGAAATACGTACACACACTCACTCATTTGTCTGTCTCTTCTTCTCCAGTGAAGAAAGAGCGAGTAATAACTGAGGGTGCTGCTGTTGTCATCTGCAGTTCACCTTTCTTTGAGAGACGGCTGACCTAAAAGCACTCACTCCATAAAAGAGCTTCAAGTGCTCTGTGTACCTCCTTGTGTGTGTGTGTGTGTATGTGTTTTTCAAAGCAGGGACGACAGCCTTAGTGCATTCTCCTTCCTAAATGACAGGATGTGCTTTAGATTGCCTGCCTCACTTCAGAGGTGTGTGTGTTTGTATGTGACTAGGACTGTAGGGAATGTCATTATCATATGAGAACTCGCTGTTTTTTTAAGAGATTGATTTCCATAAACACTGAAAAATGAAAGTAGACCAGTCATTTTTATTTTCACAAAAAATAATTTAGTGTTCCTCACACTGACTGCTTTGTATTCAAACACACACCCTTCAGAGACCCCACCATCCTCACAGATGTACGAAAGCTTAAAACTGAATTTTATCCCACTTTTTATCCCTGGTGCCTGGAACTGGAACCAGCATTGCATTTAGCAATGTTTCATGGGGCCTTATTTATGTGCTGCACCATTCTTAAACAAATCATCTGAGCAGCTCTGTATTCAGTCCCACTGCAGCAGCTAAGAGAGCCGAGCATGACACACTCTCACACTCTCTTAATGAATATACCACCACTTCCCCTAATGCACACGCAGACACTCTTCCACAGGCTTCAGTGAATTAAAAACTGCTCAAGTGACTTTTCTGAAAGTCATAAAGAAGCGCTAAATCTGCAACTGAATGCATTTGGAACAAGGGGAGACACTTGGCAAAATCGCACGTGGTGATGTTAATGTCTCTCAGGGCCCAACAGAAATAATGAGAGAGAGAGAGAGAGAGAGAGTGGGGTGATGACAATGAAAACATATGGCTGGAGTGTTGAAAAGGGAGTGAATAATAGGTGAGAGAGGCAGAAACAAAAGAATTAAAAGGGAAATCAAAGATAGGAGTAGGGCAGAGAGAAGGGATAAGTCACAATAAATCTCTTGATTTTCATGGGTTTTGCCTAATGCTGTTGATACCTTGTTATGATAAGGATGTGCATCGGGGTCAGAAATTTATGAGAGCTTGGGGCAAAAAGGAAAAACAAAAATTGAGATATGGGTGCAAAAATGCACCTGTATGAGGTCGTCTTTTGTATTTATAACATTAAGCTATATCATACAAGCAAGAGTGCCGTTTTTCTGCTCAAAAAACAGGAAGTTGATTCTGACTTGGCATCAGTTTTGTCTGTTGTTGCTCTATTTCTCTAATGGAAATAGTTTTAAACAAAACAGAAGCAGAACCGTTGTGCAACACACTGGTCTTTTGTTACGGAAGGAATTCACGTTGTTAAATCAGTTGAGTGAATGATTCCATGACTTACGAATATTTTAATTTCATAAGTGTAAGTATAAAAATCAATCTTATCATTAATGCATTTGTAATTGTAGTGTAAATGCATTTATACCACCTGAGCTGCATTAAACAGTTTGTGTAAATATATCTAAATGCCACATCAGATGCAGATTCTGTGCCACCTCTGCAATGCAAAGACAGATTGCGTTGATACTGATTTCAGTATTATTTGTAGTTTACTACAATTTTAATTGAATATATTGATTAAGCTTAAGATAACACATACATTTAGGGTTAGATAAAAATGCTTCTGGAAAGGGGGCCGATATCACTCCTTAATAGAAAAAAAATAAAAATTTTGTTAACTGTCTAACTGTGCATTTGAGTAATTTTGTCAGTGGGAGTACTTGACAGCACAGCAGAAGTAAACTGAGTTCTTGGTTGGATTTTTTATGTCACATGTCAGGTTAAAAATAATTATTTTAAAAACCCTGTCTCAAGATCCTGTGGGTCCGTTCCATTCAGCTACGCTCCATCTAGCCATTTGAAGTAAGAGTGTGTGCCTCTCCAGAGTCTTGACTGTTGCTGCTGTGGACTGAAAGTCACTGCGTGTGTGCAGTGTTGGAGCAAATTGCTGTCTAATGAGTCGTACAGCAAGACACAGGCAAAAGTCACACCATACCCAATGACAAAATTAAAAATGAGGGCTCTTTTTGACATGTTTTTGTATAGCTGTGTGACCATGACAGAGTACTTGAGTGTAAATGTTGTCACAAACATCTTGTCATCTGTCACTGCAGCAAGAAAACCACAACTCTCCTTTCTTTTAATTTGATCAGGATGAAAGAGCAATAGCTCAAATATTTTTTCACTTTTGTGTCTACAGTATTACTACTAATGTTAATTAAAGTAGTTCAGGCAAAAAATGAATTCTGGTATAATTATTCACCCTCATGTCATTGTAAACTTGTAGAACACAAAAAAAAATGGTTTAATTTTCACACAGATCTTTTCTATACAGCTATATTTCATAGCAACCAGGGGCTGTCAAGCTTCAAAGATGACCAAAAAAATAATGTGGTATATTCTGAATGAAGAACAATATAATGAAGAAAAAAAACAAAATATATTTCACTAAAAATGTTCACCTCCACCAAATGTCATGAAATTAAACATTGATGAGAAATGAGAATGACTGGAGTATGAGATAAAATTTCATCATTTTTGTTCTTGTTGCCGAACTGATATTTTAATGGTCAGTGTGTAATTTCTGTGCCTACAAGCGTAAATGTAAAAATAATGACATACCTGTACATACCCAGATTGTTCCAGATTTTTGCTTTTTACAGAGCCAGAGACAGTCACAGAGACAAGTGTCATTTCTAAGGACATCCATTTCAGTGATATGTGTCAGATAGTAGTGGTATTTTATGTGGTATCCAAAAAACAAAAAAAAAAAAACAAAAAAAACCCTTACAGCAGCTTGGAATGTTATTATTTGTCTTACCCACAGAAATATGCACACACATTTAAACGTTAAAGATCAAGACAGTTTGGCAGATCACATGGCTAAGATGAAGAGAGAAGCTAAAGAATAAGAAATAGAAAGAGAAGTACAGGGCTTTAGGGAGTCTCTGCATCTAGCCAAAACAAACCTTCTACATCTCTGCGATTCTCATGGGCAAATGCCAATTCAATATTCATGTCCAAGAAACACCCTGGGCATCCCTGGCACACACACAAAGCGAATCTCCTTTCCACTGGCATTCTTTAAGCGCACCATCCCCTTCTTTTTATCCTGTGGACAATACTGTTGATCAGAGCTTCACAGATGGCTTCTCTCGTTTGCTCTGTAGAGCATTTAGGGCCACAGGCGTGCTCACATTAAAACTAACAGTCAGCAAGTCCTCTCTAATTACTCTTTCATTCACTCCAACATGCTCTTTATGTAGCCGGCTGACTGCATTAGCAACACGCGTGCGGTTAGTGCTCGCGTGCTACGGAATTACGCAATAATAATTAATGCAATATTAATGGAAGCTGCTCTCCATTTGCTAGCGTATGAGCATAGCCTATTCTCCTTCTCCCATTACCACTCCATTCCACACTGTTGCCTTGTAACATGTTGTGAGGGGTTGGAATATGCAGAGGCTTCTGTTGGTGAGTTCATTGTGCGCTTGTGTGTGTAATGTCTAGACATTAGCTTTCCAGCTTGTTAAAGGAAGCGCTACAAAGTCAAATAGCTTCACTTAGACTCGCCATGTAATATTACCGCAGTTGGCTACTTTCGGAAACTGTGGCTTGACGATTACCATTATGGCTGAGCTTTATGAATTCAAGTAGATTAGCTGTATCAAGTTTATTCTAAAATCCCTTCAAGGTTCCTTTAATATTAGGAAATGAACAAGCTGACAAAGGTTGAGTTTTGCCAGGGGTACTCACTGCTTAACCATAGTACGATACATTGTTGGTGAAATTAACTAGTTTCCCAAAACCATAGTAACATCCATCCTTGGAACCACATTGTTTCAACAATATAAAACCATTGGTAAAGATGTTGCACAGGTGGTGTAGTAATAACGTATGGTAATTAATCAGTTTGAGATTACTGGTGTAAACAGTGCAAATGGCATCTGAGGATTACGTTGCCATATTTGTTCTTTGTTGTTTTGTTTTATTTACAGATGTTTGGTTCAATCGAGGTTGTTCATTTTACGTAATACTCTGGATTTCTCCCAGGTTACTAGAGTGCGTTCACATATTTACACTCTTGAAAAACGGCTCTTTCATTCTTTTGACAAATTCATTAATATGAAATGACAGATTGTACTGCATTTTAGTTTGGTTATTTTGCTCAAGATCATGTGTTCATTGGAGCTGAAGTTTTAGGAAAACACAAATTGTTGAACTATGTTGCTAACAATGAAACTCGTGAGTATAGCTGGCTAGCAATGCTTTTGGTAAACCTACCCTAGAGTATAATGGTATAAAATATTGTTTTTTCTTCACTGTTGTCTGGGTAATTCACTTTGATGGTTATCTTGGGAGTGAGGGTCAGAAAGAGTTGGTTTAAAGATGCTAATTAAATGCTGTATGGAGTGATTTAATGATTTTTGACATCAGATTATTTTTGTATAGCTCATGAATGTTTGATCACACTTGAGGCTATAGCAAGAATCACGATTGCATTTGCACACAAACATACTGTACATGCTGCTAATGGAGGAACTCACAAACTGTTTTATTTAAAAAGAGACTTATATACACCATCTGTGTTTCAGGTTCCCTTTGAACACAAAGATTGTTGCTTAATATTTTCATAGAATATAAAAGGATCATTCACTGACTGTGATGTAAAGAGGTTACCGCATTGTTAGTTGTAGTTCCTACTCCTGGTTGTTCTAATGTTATTGGTTTCCTGCCATACTAGCCATAACGCTTACATGATCACAAATGGAATCTATTGCTTGTAAACAATGCATTCATGATGAACAAGATGAACGATTATCAATGCATAAATCAAATTTCTTTGCAATGCCAAGAATTTCATGGTTCAGCATGGTTTTCTACACATCTCTTTTTAATTATGTCTCTATGTATGGGCAGAGGCAGATCATATGGAACAGGGAAATTGCTCACAGTTACGGTTAGCATGTTTTCCATCTTGCATACATTCGAATACAGTATCTCACAGGGACAAATCACTGTATCACTGCTGAAAATGAATAGCTTTAGTCTCTACCAGTAGGTTATTAGCATAAATATGGTTTGTCTGTGTCTTACAAATGTCATCTTCCTGTATCTCTCTCTCTAGGAGTTAACTTTCAAGAGAATAACACCATAGACACAGGTGAGGTGGATGTGGGCCGTAGAGCAGTACAGGACGTCCCTCCAGGAACATTTTGGCGCTCTCAGCTCTTCATTGACCAGCCACAGTCCCTTAAGTTCAACATCTCCGTCCAGAGAGGCGCCCTGGTGGGGGTCTATGGCCGGAAAGGCCTACCTCCCACTCACACTCAGGTATCCGAGACATTTTTTGTTGCTGTTCTTGAAATGAATGTTCCAGCTTAACTGAGAAATTGATATATTGGTTATAGACCAAAGAATTTGGTATTTTTTCCATAACACTTTGACTGACATTTTACATTATAAATGCTTAGCAAATCATTATGATATTTAATGCTCATTGCATTAGTTAGAAACGTCACCCAACATTTTCAAGAAAATCCTGTTTTCTCTCGTAAAAAATCCTGTTTTCTCTCTGTTTTCTATCGTATTTTCACTGACCCCCAGGGGTCTGCTGGGTTTAGATGATCTCTGTGGGTGCCAAATGACAGTTGAAAATAGCACCATTGCATCTTATTCCAATGCCCATAATGCTAAATCAAGGGGAATTGAGCAATGTTTTGTACGATGCTGTTTCACATTGGTAATTCTCATCATTTCCATGTTAAAATTACAGTCATAGTGCTCAGTGTAACCAGATGTAAGAAATACCACAAGACCCACTGTTCCAATTACTGTCGTCCTTTTAGATGAGGCTCACAGATCTGCTGCAAATGGCAGACAGCAAACTTTCGTCAAAAGACCGTCACTTTTGTCACACTTTCAAACCTGACCTTCAAAGCTACATGGTAGAGGCCGACAATCCCCATCCAATTTCCATCTGCGGCGTCTCTCTAATTCAAACTTGAAGTGATTCATACTTCTATGCATGTTTTGCCCGCTTTGATTAAAAACTGCATATGGCCTTCGCAAGCAAAGCAATTATTTCTCCTTGTCCTGTTTCTTTCTTTTTGCCAAGCAACATCAGCGCCTAGGCTTCTTCAAGGGCACATCACAAAACCCGTAAATGCTTAATAGAGCCTCCACAATAAGAGTCGATAACACTGACCCAGTGCTTTAATTGCCACACATGAATCAATATGTTTCTTAAAGGCTGAATAAAGGATAGGTTGAAGTTCTATTGACAGACAGAGGCGTGGAGACTTCTGTTTCCCCACTGATCGAAATGTCTTCTCATTTTGTCAGGCGTCTTGTAATTTCTTGCTCACTTATTCTTCTCTTCACTCTCTTGCCGTTCTCCAATAGGTCTCTTAGGAAACAAATATGTTTTTTAATGCACTGTAAATTGAGAACAGCATGTTAAACTCATCAGAGACCTTGATTCAAACTCGCTCTTTGGGAGCAGCTTATCAAAGTGACAAAAAAAGGAAAAAAAAAAAAAAACTGTGATAAAGCATTTCTGAAATGTAGAGTGACTTTTTAAAAATCTTCCCCAATCACTCACAAAGAGGATACCAGTGTGTACGCACCCTCTTGATTCCAAACATATTCATTACTTTGCTTGCAATATATTCGCAAGCGTCAATCTCTTACAATTTATGTGTAATAAAGCCGCATGTTCTTCAAAAACAATTCTTTGACATTGTATTGTATAACACATCAGACTCCAGACATGCTGCACAGTTATATTCAGATCAAATAGGAGGAGCTGCAGTGAATATTTGCTGTTACTGCACTATGCTCTGATCTGTCTGTGATTAAACTGGGATTTGATTTTGTGTGTGTGTGTGTGTGTTTGTGTACAGTATGACTTTGTGGAGCTGTTGGACGGCAGTCGTCTGATAGCTAAAGAGAAGCGTGGACTGGTGGAGGTGGAAGGAGCAGCCAGAAAGGCTCGTTCAGTTAACGTTCATGAGGCAGAGTTCATCCGCTACCTGGATTCAGGCACCTGGCACCTGGCCTTCTACAATGACGGGAAAAACACTGAGCAGGTCTCCTACAACACCATCATCATAGGTAAAAGATGACTATTCATACATAATATGTTGTTTATATACATGTTTTGATTATATATCATGACATACAATAAATAAGGTTTTTTTTTTTAGAATCTTCTGTATTTTTGGGTCGCTATTCAAATTTGTGACATAGACCATGTTAACTTGCCCCCACTGAATCTCAACATGCTCTTGGAAAATATTCAAATGATTATGGATCGTATGATCATCAGGTTTCACACAAGCTTCAAAATAAGTGTTCTTACCGCTTGAATGCTGTTGTCAATAAAGCAAAAATGAGGCATGCAATCTACTAAGATGTTCTGAAATTCATCTAAAATTTCAGTTAATCTGATGTTCTGATAATATAATTTTGGAGTAAGTCAGATTTAGAAAGAAAGAAAGAAAGAAAGATACTTTTATTCAGCAAAGATCAATTATATTCATCAAAACTGACAGTAAAGACATTTATAATTAAACTAAAAAATTCTGTTTCAAATAAATGTACCTTGTCATTTTCTATTCATCAAAGAATCCTTAATATATATGTGGTTTCCATATATATATATATATATATATATATATATATATATATATATATATATATATATATATATATATATATATATAAAATAATAAATAATAAAAATTTGAAAAAGAAAATTAATAAAAATAATAATAACGATTATTAATAACTGAACACCAAAATAACTGACAACTGAGCACCAATTTAGCATATTAGAATGATTTCTGAAGAATCAAGTGACATTGAAGACTGGAGTAATGGCTGCTGAAAAGGAATAAATTACATTTTAAAATATATTCAAACAAAAAAAAAGTTATTTTAATACTAACAACATTTCATAGGATTACTGTTTTTACTTTTTTAATCAAACAGATGCAGCCTTGGTGAGCATAAAGAAGAAGAAAAAAAAATCTTACGTATTCCAAACTTTTGAATGGTAATGCATATTATACATGTTTTAGTCTTTATGTGAATATTATGAGAAAGAGATAGAGATAAAGAGAAGAGTGTGAGCCTATCTGTTCACAGATGAGTGTGTATAATGATGGTCAGAGCCGTATCAATCTATGTTTTAAGTGGCTAGTGGGCGGCAGCTGATTCAAAGTGTTGCCTAGTGACCTACAGGACCTTTCCTCTCTCCATCGCTCTCTCTTTTTCCCACCTTTTCTCACCTTCCCTTTCCCCTCTTTTCTCACCTCCATCATGAACTCATAAAAATAGGCCTCAGCAAGAGTAATTTCCTTTCAAATTCGATCACAAAGACTAGAACATGAAAAATGATCAGTAGGACTGCAGCCAGCGCCCTCTTTTAAAAAAACGGGTTGATTATGCTTCAATGAGTAAAAAGTTAACCTTTTGAAAATGAAAATTGATTATATCTCTGTAGCGAGATAATATGGTCCTGCAGTGGCGATGTCTGAGAGCTCTGCTAAATGCTTCAGTGGTGTCATAACAGCGTGCTGGTGACAAGAAACCAGTGCAGTTCATTACCTTGTCAGAATTGACTTAGACACCAATGAGCTGCTTTTAATGAAAGTATCGACAGGTGATGTCACAATCATTGACGTCACCTTGCCAACACACACAGCCAGAGAGTCAAAAAAAAGAGAGTGTGGTAGCAGTGTGATTAAATCTGTGATTGACTATATAACAGTTGTGCATTCAGTAATATGCTTGAATGATATCATGATAACAGCTACTTCCAGTTCTCAGATCTGATTGGTTGAGCAGTGTTCCTAGAGTGCTGGTATAATCATCCAATGTCCCTGGGACTTTTCACAGTTTATATCACTCTGCTCGTCTGCATTTCTGTGTTCCAGACAAATTGGGTTATGTGGACCAAAGGGGCCAAAAGGGGTTCCACAGAAAAGTTTTGGGAAAATAGTCTACAATAATAATAATAAAGAAAGAAAGAAAGAAAGAAAGATTAAAGATGGAAAACAGATGTTTTCTCATGAAAAGATAAGCAGATGTATGTGTGTGAAAAATATCATGTGTGGTGTTAAAAAAAAAAAAAAACACAGCGGATGAGAACATGTTGCATATAGGAACACTTTCTTGCCATTTACTGTCACTGTCAGGAACTATTTTTTAGCAGAAGGATGAATTTGCTTCAAAAAAACTAATGTATCAATGCATAAATGTTTGGTTTGAGTATTTTTATTGTGTGATAACTGTTTTATAAAAGCAATAAGGTACTCAAGGCTTACTTACTATATATAACTTGAAATGCTTGTATTAGTAGTAGTGAAGATTTATGTCACTCTTCCTGCAGGTTACATCGTTCGCCAATAGGTGGCGATAAGTGACTCTCCTTAAAAGTGAGCCATTGAATCACTCAAAACGATTCATTCAAAAATGCTGATTCGTTCAGGAATGAATCAATGACTTCATGTTGCACAGAGAGACAGTTGTTTAGAGCTATTTGTGTTCAAGGAGGAAATGTATGTTACTGAATATTAACAGTATTACCTTAATGGGCTTCTGTCAAAGCAATATGTGTTACTGTTTATAAGAAATAGCATGTTAATGTTTTTCAACTTCTGTTTTATCACAGCTCCTTGTGTGTTTTTTAGTATATAAATGTGTCAAGTTTTGTTTACATTGTGAGGACCAGCTGTGGTTGTCATGAGGCTTATTAAACATATTCAAATAATGTCTTTATGAACATGAAAAATTCAGAAAGGTTTCTGTCAGTTTTAGAATTAGGGTTAAATGACAGACAATCGTCATTATATATACAACAGAAACAAAAACAAACGTGTGTGTATGTGTTTTTTTAATGGCCATCCAGCAGTGTAAAGAAAGCTCCGAGCAGAGCGTCTGGCTGCTAATTGGTGGTAATAATGCTGTGATTGGTTCATTAAGGCAGAGTAAGCTTAGATGCAGGTTTTTGTTAATCACGCATCTGGCACTCCTTTAATTAAAGATAGGGGGGTCTGAAAATGTCTGCTAATTTCCACAGACTGTCTCCTCAATTAGTGCTTTTCTCACTCTCCTTTCCTCTCTCGCCTCCTTTCTGTGGCTCTCTCTCACATGCTTTCATTCTTCCCCCCAGATACCCTCACAGAGTGTCCACACAATTGCCATGGTAACGGAGACTGTCGCTCGGGAACATGCCATTGTTTCCCAGGGTTCCTTGGGCCTGATTGCTCACGAGGTATGCTCTCTTACTCACGTGCGCACACACACGGTCACACACGACTCTCCAGAGAAATAAACAACCAATGTCGCTATTCATAATTGGTTTCAGATTGTCATTTGAGCGAGTACGGCCGGCTAGTAGGCTTTTGGTGGGACTCAATTCCCAAACCTGAACGGCTTCTTATTACTAGGAGGAAGCAACAATTAGTTTTATTTCCATGGTGTTTTTATTGTATTTATTTTGTTTATATATTTGGTGGTGGTGGTTTTCTTTTGTTTCTTTCTTTTATTTTTTTCTCATTATCTGTTTGCTTTCTTTGTCAGTAGCTGAGTTTCCATTACAGATATGCGCAAAACTTGTACGATATTTTATGAATGTCAATAAAAAAAAAACTATTGCGAATTGATGGCGTTTCCATTAACTGATGTTATGCGACTAAAATGTCCACGTATGAGGTGTTTCTTGGAGGTTATAGTACATTAAAGAATGATCATGTGACTTTTACGTACTCCAGGTGACCTGTAAATGTGAAAAAAACCCTGTTTCCATTGCAGTTTTACAATATATATTGCGGACATTGCTTTCGGAGGTGGATGTCTGCTGTTTGGGAACGCAGTCATGTAAGACAGTTCTGGGAGGCAATTATACAGAAATACTTTGACAACATACTTTGCTCAGGCATTTAAGAATGACCATAATAACATTTCAGATACTGCGCAACAAGATCGGTCCGCTGGTTAGTCAGGTTATCCCGTCCCATCGCGCAAAGTCACATGAATTTTTTGATGCGCATTGAGGAATTTATATGCAAAATGTGTTTCCATCTCCCATTATTCACATTAACCCTATTTTGCACAAGTCAAAAACCACCTCAAGCGAGCGTAAAAACTTTTTTGCGAATTAAGGGATTTTTTTTGAAATATGGCATTTTCATCACTCATTTCTGATGCAGAACTTCAAAATTCGCATAAAAGCAGGTGATGGAAACGCAGCTATTGATGTGCTTCCATTAGGTGTATTTTCAATTTGCAATTTTAATTCGTGCGATTCGAAGGGTAATGGAAATGTGGCTAGTGTCTCTGTCTGGTTTAGATACAGTAGAAGATCCATAAAGAAAACTTCACATGTTGAATGATATGAATGTCATAAACTACTTTCATCTTTTATCTTATTTCCCCAATTGCTTTTTGTTTTTCTGTTCAAAGCCGCTTGTCCAGTGCTGTGCAGTGGTAATGGGCAGTACTCCAGGGGGCGCTGTCTTTGTTACAGTGGCTGGAAAGGGACAGAGTGTGACGTTCCTAGCAACCAGTGCATCGATATTCATTGCAGCGGACACGGAATCTGCATTATGGGCACCTGCGCCTGCAACACAGGCTACAAAGGAGACAACTGTGAAGAAGGTCAGGGCTACAAATCAAACACCAGTGGTTTTGTGTAGCAAACTAATGTTTATTTCAGCATCAAAAATGGATTGTTATTTCTTTTTTCTCTCAAGAAACCATCTTTTCACAGCAAACCCTCCATTCAGTGGTCTGAAATTAGAAAACAGTTTATTTGTGATGCAGAGTTCGGCAGAGTTTTTTCAGCTGTTTCTCTCCTTACAGACATCTCCAACATCTCAAGTCTCAGTTCATAAGAGACCCATCAGAAGCCCTAATGGAAGCATTTATCTAACACTGCTATTTCCAACGTTCTTGCCATTAAACCCCACTGCATTACACCATCAAAGATGTGCAAGATAATGTGTTATCAACGCGATCGCTGATTACCCGTTGGTTCGAGGGGGATTGATTTTTTTTTTTTTTTTTTTTTTTCCTCTAGAAGTGTTTGAAAGCTCCGTCTCTGCGGACACGGACAGGCTTTTCACCAGACCTGATAAAAAGAGAGAAAGAGACCAAGCGAGAGAGAAAGAAGGGCTGGTTTGAGTGTTTGAGAGAGAGAAAAAATCTGTCCTGTTCATATCGCCTTTCAGCATCACTTTGCTTAATGAGGAGCCTAACGCCTTGTCTGTAGCCATCAAAGGGACTCTTCTGCCTGTGACCTTCTTTGATAATTTACTGTCCCTGCAATAATCATTACCCATGTGTTAATAGTTCAATATTCCAGAAACAATTGCCATTCTCCACTTCACAGAGCAAATAATTACATTGATGTCCCCGCTGATGTGCAGGTCCCTTACCCATCAGCCTCGTGAGTGGGAAAAATGCTAGATTACAATTGATTTTTCTTAATTAAGAAAATTAGCTTTGTGCATAGTGTTTATGTTACAGTGACTCGGCACGCAGCATGTAGAGCACGCGGTGCGCTGTTTTTTTTTTTGTTTGTTTTTTTTTTCCTGTAAGCCAGAAAGATTCCATTCCTGCAGCTCGATTGTAATGATTTGGCACGAGCAACAAAACACATACATCTCTATACTCGGAGAGAGACCGGCTAATGCAATTTATGGAGGCAACTTTATTTTCTGGTCATGAATTGGCCTTTTGTCAATCAATGGCATGATTAAGCCCCATCAACTACCGCACAATCAGAGGAATTAAGGGTTGCTGAACTTCAGCCCTCTCCCAGGGGGTATTAAACATAAACACACACAAAAACACCTGCACAGTAGCCCCTCATGGGTTTTGAAAAGGAATGCATAACGCTGTCCTACTTCGCGAATTCAGCCCCGCTTGCTCCTCGGTCCCCTAAAAACTGCTTTCCCATCTGTAGCAGTGGACTTCTCCCAAAGAGAATAAAAGATCTCTTGCACATTCTTTGAGAGCACACTGAGCAGCACATAGATCATGCTTTGCTACATGTACTGTCTGAATCTGCTTATAATGTGTGTGCACTGGAACAGAGGGATTTTTGAGAGCCATATAATGTGAAGCTTATGCTATGCACATTTTGACATTTAGCAAATGATGGATTCCATTGAGATGAGAGTGTTTCAAAAAGAATGTATTACTGTAAAAACACCACTATATTTTTCACATTAACTTTCTATTGTGCAACGTTCCTAAGGCAATAACATGAATAATAATGAAGAGAAGAATAAACACATTGTACATCCTGTCAGTCATTTTAAGTTTTTTTTTTCACAATTGTCAGAGCATTAAAAATTTTTTAAATCATTTAGAATGGTATAAATTATTTATATGTTATGAGTTTTGAGTAGTTGCTTAAATTTTGTCTAGAAGCAACATTGTGCAATAGTAGAATAGATATGAGTTCAACAAACAAGAATATTGCATTAATGTTGTTTATTTAATGCTGTTTTTGACTTTTCTGTTATTAAAGTAACTGTTTATTTAGTATTAAAGTATTAACATTTTACCAAAATGTTAAAAGTTACAAGTAACGTCTATTTACCTTTTTGTGAAACTATTAACATTTTATAAGCATGTTAAACATTGTTAACATTTTAAGTAAAATTAATTTAAGCTAGGAGTCACTTCTTAAACTTTCATGTAGCAGCGAAATTTATAATTTCTTTCCATTACTGCATAGTGTTGCCCTTCATACAAAATGACCTGAAAAGGCTCCTCCAGATATTATTTCAAAGTCTGTTTTTTAAATTTAGTAATGAAGTCTTTATGCAAGAAAATTGATATTGTATGCAATGTAGAGTCAGCACTGTACATTTGAAGGTTATACTTTATTGCGCATGGTTTTGCTAACATGCTAAGTGTTTTTGCATTTCTCCCCAAACACACAGTGGACTGCCTGGACCCCTCCTGTTCATCTCACGGAGTGTGTATTCACGGAGAGTGCCACTGCAATCCGGGCTGGGGTGGCAACAACTGCGAGATCCTGAAGACTATGTGCCCAGACCAATGCTCGGGACACGGAACCTACCAGACGGAGAGCGGCACCTGCACCTGTGACACCAACTGGACTGGACCCGACTGCTCCATCGGTATCGTTTCTACACTACCCACCTCTTTAATGTGACGTTTTTCCCATTTTATTATTTTTATCATGCTTTGTTTTATACACTGAATAGCTGCTTATTGTTGTTAAGGGCATTAACAGGCTGTTATTTCAGATTTTCTGTCCTCCTCTCCGCTGTTTAATCTGTCAGCAGACCTTCTCAAAGGCGCATTTGAGTCAACCTTAAATACACTATCATTATGAAATATCTCTCAGTCCATCAAAAGCTCAGCAGCAGCTAGTGTGGGATGCATGTGCGCGTCTTGTGTTTGTGCGAGTGACGATACTGATCTCTGTAATAAGAGCAGTATTGGACTCCTGCTGTTTTAGGACTCACCCATGGTCGGCCTTTTAGTTATACAATGCTATTTTCCCAGCAGCAATCTGTGTCTAATGAAAATACTATTTCACCCAAGAGCCCCACACGGCAATCTCTCTCACTCTTGCTTTTTCTCTCGGTCCTTTTCTTTCCCATCCCATTTCGATTGAGGAAGAACTACCTGATGTCTTTGTAAACCATCACTTCCCTCCTTTTCATTAATTAGCCGTATATCTTCAGTTAGTGCAGCGCTAATGAATGAGGCCTGTATGCTCCCCCTCTGTCACGTTGACGGCTGCAGTGCTGTGCTGTGGTAAATGCTGATAAACGCCTATTGCGTGGGGACGGGTTTTGATCGAATTCACGACAATGCTCCCAAAAGTGCTGATAAAATTAGTAATGCCCCTTTTGTCTTAGATAATGACAGGGTGAGAAAAATTAAATACAGAGGGCGAGAGGGGGGCACGTGTCTACAGAAGTGTCATGTCTATTCATGCATGTGCCCCCTCAGATTTTTTTTTTTAGAGCCAAAAAATCAGAAATGTGTTCTTTTTCATTCAAATTACACATATTAGATATCATATCATTACTGTTATTGCAGCTTAAAAATTATTTTAAAAATACTGAAAAAAGCACATGTACTGCATACAAACACATTCATAACAAATTCATATTTTTTTCTTTCCTCAAAAAGAAACCTGAAAAATTCATGGGTAACACTTTACTGTAAGGTTCTTGTTGTTAATACAATGGAGAACATGAAATATAGAACAACACTGATTAACGGCATTTGATCATTTCTACTTACTCTAATACATCTTTTAACAGTTTAACTTTATAAATGAATGTATAATTTAACTTAATAAATGAATGTATAAATAAATGAATATAGAACATTTGGTTCATGTATTATGAACAAACTAACATTTCAAGTTATAATTTTAGTTATAATACACTAAGGTTTAAATTATCAAACATAATCAAACATAAATGAACAATGAACACTAGTGTACTATTAATACATGCTGATACATTGACTTGTTAATAAATTGAATATAAAAGTGTTACCAAATCGTAATATTAATTCTTTATAGATTTAACAAAGAACATTGAGAATCAATATACTAAACAAACCCTTCATATAATTCTATAAAGAGCTAAGTTGGTTAAAAACTTCAGGTCTCGCCTAGGACAGCAAATACGCCAGGAATGGCCCCTCGAAAAATTAGGTGCATGATGCCACATGCAACAGGGACACATTTAGGCACTCGGTCCACACACTCTGGCAGCAACTCCTGCAAAGACAGTAATCCAGATTGATATAGTACAGTTGCAGCCGGCTTACGGCTCGAGCCGTCAGTTTTCCAGAAGCACTTCCCAGCAGCTGCTCTCCATCTGTCTGTGTGAACTTTTTCCTTGTACGCAGTCTCTCTCTCTCTCTTTCAATCACGCTCCCGCTCTGAGGAAACTGAGGTGAACTTCAGCAGAGTTTCGTCTGATGAAGGATAAAACACACAGGCGCCCACACATGCACGCCGAAGGGCTGCGTCACTCCTGCCCACCTGCAGGAGGCATAATAACAGCACGCAGCGGGGGAAGCCAACCACAAACTGGCACTCACCTGACCCAAGGGCTGATGGGAAATTCTCTCTTCATTTCTTCACTTCTGTTTCCTTGTCTCGATACACTTTCAGCAGCTCTGGCTGAGTGTCATGTCATGGTTTCACACCTTGTCAGGAAGCGCCGCAGAAAGAGTCAGAGAGGAGGTTGAGGGAAGGAGTTTAACAATACCCCATCCCATGATTTGTCTTTATCAAGAAATGTCTTTCTAGTGCTTTGTTTCTTCCATGACAGGGTGTGTCAGGCTGCGAGGTTCTGGTGGAATGGTGTGTGGGCTGTTAAACTACAGCTTGCTTTGCGCCAGTCTGTCTTCATCTACTATTCTGCCAAACCCACACACGTCTACACGCGCACATACACAAACTCATAAACTGATTCCAAATCGCTATCAGACACTTTTCACAGGATATCATTCAAAATGCACCCAATTTTCCCTCACCGGCTTTTGTTGCCAGTTGCATTCACGCCCAGGTATGACAAACACGAAACTAGTTTCTATTGACAAAAACGTGCAATTTCTCTATGGAAGCTTTTGTCAATAGAGAATCTTTTTCTGTAAACATGCCAAAAAAAAAAAAAAACCCTGCGAAGAGAAATGCTAATAAAGCACTTCCATGATAGCTTCGATCCCAAAAGCCATTCAAACGCACTCCTGATGTTTGGCAGACCGTGGAGTGTGTATAAATTGATTTATTTTGGCTTGATGTGTTTTCTTCAATCTATGTGGGAGGCCTGTCTTCTGGGTCCAGGTGGAAAGTTCAGCGTGTCAATTCACATCCGCGTCTGCACGCTCTGATGTCTCTTTCCCTTCCCCCAATCGCACACCTTTAGCCAGCACCCCTCCGCCAAAGTCTCCATGAGGCGCGCACACACTCCAGTGGGTCAGACAAGGTCGAGATATGTCACTGTTACAGGGTGTTGGTTGAGGTGGGGCAGACAGTCTCCCCTCCGCCACACAGGCCGCTTGACACAGCAGGGGTCCGCAGTTATCTATTTCCTGTCAGAAGTTTTTCACACTTAAATTCAATAACTTAGACATGACTGTTCTCAGGAATGTAACCTCTGCTCTTGTTGTTTTGAGTAGAGGAGATTTGCGCTACCACTTTGTAGAACACATGACCTTTGATAGTCCTTGGCTATGCTGCAGCCCAGACCAAAAAGTGATTTTAATTTTTTTCGCCTTTGTTTGTGTTTGCAGAGGTGTGTGCAGTGGACTGTGGCTCTCACGGTGTGTGTATAGGAGGAAGCTGTCGCTGTGAAGAGGGCTGGACTGGTTTGGTATGCGATCTGAAAGCTTGTCACCCACGCTGCACTGAACATGGTACCTGCAAAGACGGCAAATGTGAATGTCACCAGGGCTGGACCGGAGAACACTGCACCGTTGGTAAGACGCATAATCATAAGTATGTCAGTATTAACACACTACATGGCCAAACGAATGTGGATACCCTGTTTTTAACAAGTTTGGCTTAATTCAAGTGAATTTCAGAGGCCTTTTCTGATCCTGTGTATAAAGATAATTCAATAAAAAAGTCTGGTCTGGAAGAACTTGACTAGCCTGCACAAAACCCAGACCTGAACTCCACTGAACACCTTGGGGATGAATTTGGAAGGACCCATTGCCTAACATCAGCATCTGACCTTGTTGATTTCTCTTGTGTCTGAATGGGAGCAAATCCCACAGCCATATTGCAAGTGGAAGAAATAGGAGTTAAAACTTTATGCCAAAGGTTTTGAAATTAAACACTCAATAAGCACATATGGATGGTGTTTGGGTGTCCGCATACTTTTTGCCGTATAGTATACATGCATGATGTGTACACAGTATTTTCTTTGATTATTTCCAGCTGGTTTTGATGCTTTTGTATTGAAGCTATTTGTTATGAAGATTTACCTCACATCTTTGAACTTGTTTTGATTGCATATTCCCTTTGTCTTTCTGCCTTTCTGCTTTGGCTCTTCCACCTCAACAGGAAGTGGACTATGAGTGTTTGTTCTGTTTTGTACCTTCCCCCTGACCTTTGCTTGCTATCAAAGCAATGACATTTTCATTGCCGTTGATGCAGGCATCCACAGGGTAACACCTATTATAAATGACAGCAATGCACTAAACTCTGTGCATTAGTTAAATATCAAAGAAGAAACATCATGGTTTATTGGTATATTTATAAAAAGTAGTATTATATAAAAATGACATTTTAAAGGAATTTTATTATTTTTTATTTTTTATCTGTTCTTCTTGTATCTTCTTAAACTCAGAATCTACATGTAGCTGGGCAGTTGCTTAACCGTCAGTCACTAAATCTGTTCATGTTGTTAGCGTGTTGGCTACATCCTCCAGCAGCTCAACTCTCAGCAGGGTACGTCAGCTGCTCCATTACTCAACACGAGCGATCGAGGTACGCGGCCTCGTTAGCAAGCAGGCCTGTTTCGCCGGGCAGTTTTATGAGAATCTGGCCAGCATTTTGCTATTCGTCTTCCAAATTAACACGGTTAGCATGTAATTCTGTCATGCTCTTCTGTTCAAGCCAGCCACCCACACACCACACTCTCACCCTGACTCCAAACTTTACTGAGCAGAAATGCTTGCTGAGTTTGATCACTTAATGACCTTGTTGCTCTAAGTTTAAACATTATAAATGGCCATAAGCCTTAAGGAGACCATATTTTAAATTACATGTCAGTGGTTTTAATGGATTGGTCAATTTGACAGTTTCATTAAAGCTAAAGTGTGTATGCAATTTCCGTGCGGCTAGCATCACCAAATGGAATTGCAAACATAATGACTGTTATCAAACATGTTTGCTGAACACTCACCTCGTTTGTCATTGGTCAGCCAAACAAATTGTCCTGCCCTAAACTAAACGAGCCAATGTCTGATTGCTCAAACAAAAAGAGCAATGTGTTGATATTTTTCAGAGAAATTATCCTACATATTTATACTTATAGTTGTCCCTGTACATCAAAAAATATACACACTTTAAGTTTAAAGTGTTTATGCAGTATAATGCATTTTTGTGCAAAACACTTTCCAGGTTTGTTTACTTTGTGTGTGGCCTTCTAGAAATTGAATGACTGAATATATCTCTTTAGGCCAAGGTTGATATTTTGTCCCTCTTTGCTGAGTGCATGTATTGCAGGAGGTGGAGGTGTGTGTGTCTGAGAGAGAGCACAAGAGGGAGCTAAAAGAATTATTGTACCTCATACATCATATGTGTCAGACTGAGATAAGGGGACTCTTGGTTCCACATAGGTGGGTGTGTGTGTGTGTGTGTGTTGTGTGTTGTGTGTGTTTGTGTGTGACCTTCCCTGTCCCTCTGCACCCACTCACTCTCATTAGACCATTACAACATACTTGCATCATCATTCTTTTACACAAAGACGCCAGACACAGGTACGGTAAGACAGCTCTCACACTGACCAGCAGCATCCAGACATTCTCAGTATGTATTGTATTGTTATAACATGAAATCTTTCTTAAACATTTCAAATTTAAGGGTTGTTTTTAAATCAGAAGTTACACACTACATGGTGATAGTAGCCTCAATTCATTTTTGGTAAAATATGACAATTTTTTCTGAGCTGTATGGAGACTTTTTAAAAAATATATGATTGAGACCAATTTCCACCTAATATCAGAGCCGCATATATATATATATATATATATATATATATATATATATTTATATATATATATATATATATATAATATTGTGATAGAGTGTGTGTAAAATCATGAATGTAAACAAATCAGAAATATCACAAACGCATTTTAGATGTGATTCATTGAAATATATAGGAAATGAATCATACTCTTGCACTGTTTTTTCACTAAAGTATAAATCTCTTAACACATCTCTCATCCACTCCAACTGCAAGACAAGGAAAGATCGTAAAACTAGTCTAATGACATGCTCTTTAGGAAACTTAATGCCCATATAAAAAGCTCATTTATCCTGCGATATTCACAGTGTTTCTTAATTTTATATCTTAAGCAAAATCTAGAATATTAAATATATCACCCATCCCTAATCCTAACTGAATATTAGGGTCTGTAATGTGAATTTATCCAGACAGTACAGCAGATTTTTAAAAGATGACTGTTTGATTTAGCTTAGTGTGACACAGATCTGTTTATTCATTTGGAAATGATTGGGGAGCTTCATGAGAGGGGGAGAAAGAGAGCAGAAGCGTGAAATATTTCTCACGACACAGACACCCAAAACACACTTTCTGCCAACTGCACTTTCTCTTGTCGGAGGCTGAGATGCTCTTTTTAGATTACTGGTTATTTCAGGAGTTGTTGAGAGTTGTTAAGAGGACTTCTCAGAGCATGCTCCATTTAGTGGGTTAAGCTACATTTAGTACTTTTTGTATATCTTAGCACTAGCTACTTGTAGCAGTTAGGTAAATTTTGCGAGACAGTAATCAGAGACAGTATGAGTCCACTAGTAGATAATGCACAAAATGACATCTATAGGAACGGAAGTCCACCTTTCAGATAATAGAGCCAATCATATTTTAAATATAGACCCTTATTAGTTGCAACACTGAAAATAACTACTGAGTTACACTAGTATAAGTTAGTTAGCTATACACACTAAATGAAAGCCTGTTTATAAGATTTATATTTCTCTATCTACATTCTCTGAGCCTGTGCATTCATTTTCGTAAACAAGTTTAGGAATATGATAAATAACAATGCTGGCATGTATAATGTGAATAAATGGTGCATATTCTGGAACAAGAACATACTCATGTGAGCCCATTTTCTTAGGAGATTTTCTTGGTAATAGCTCTTTAAAGACTCTTTATGACTAAAGAAAAGAGATTTTTTGGTGAAGTGTGGCTTGTCAGAAGCTTCCACTGCCAGACATTTTAGATTTTTTATTAAGACTTGTATGCTTCATTAAGCCTTGGGCCCTTCCAGATCATTCATCAGAAGCACAACTCTTACTGTGAGAAAGCCATGGATTACAGCAAGCTGTGCACACACATCAATCAACCCTGCAGGAGCCCCTTTTTATGTGTGTATGTGTGTATACCAAGATGTACCCACACACAATAATGCATCCAAAATTATTTTGTCAAACTTATATACTGTAAAAGTGCACAAATTGAACTATTGTGTGAAGGCTCCAAAATCCTTATTGGAGCAGATTGTTCACTCAGCAGCCATTTTGGTAAGGCCCCCAGGCAGCTATTTTGTAGTTGCGCAAGCTGAATGAGGAGAGACCGAAATCTCCAAACTGCTTGCCAAGGTTGGGATTCATGTAAAATCACAAATAAAATCTGACAACCATAGTATCACAAATTTTACTTTTATAGCTAAAGTCTGACAACAAAACTATAATTTTTAGATTTGTCCAGCTGATAGACATGCACGTCAAAAAAATCTTGGTCATTGGCTGTTTTAATTTAAAGGCAGGACTTTTTTCCTCCAACATTTGCAAGAAGATGGGAAGATGGCGCCAGTGTACCTGTCAGCAAGCCGTCGCCTTGTGCTTTGTTTGTTCCTTTTCTTCTGCTTTGTCTATTTGTTGAAGGAGTTACTTCACTTCAGAAATATGATTGCAAATTTTTGCTTAGTATTCGGAACTTTGTTACGGATGTGCGCGGTCAGAATTCAAGTGGACGGAAGCCGCCGGACTCTGTATTTTTAACCCATCCACCAGGCAAATATTTGTTGCATACCTGATTGTCTACTTCATCAGAAGAAACGGCATAGAAAGCGGGGGAAGAGAGGTGGTGTTTTGGTGAGACTTAAAAGATCAGCTGGAGTCTTTGTCAGATGTCCAGAGTTGTCAGCGGTGGATAATATCAGCTGCGGTTTATTATCAAGTCGACGCCACTGTTCGCTCTCCCTGGCAGTAAGGCCTTCTTTTCTTCATTATATTTTACCGGAGCATTGAGAAACAACGTTCCACTGTAGAACTGTGCACAAGAAGTTTTGTGGAGGTGGAGTAAACCTCCATAATCTTAGACCACTGGAGTTTGTTTCAAATCAGAGGCTGTCTGCAAACACCCTCTCAAATTCCTCTACAATTAACAATCTGAGGATGGCTTTAATAAACGTTAGATCCATCTCAACCTTTTTATTAAATGACTTTCTTTCTTCTCGGGAACTGGACCTTTTCTTTGTGTGAGAAACATGGCTCAGCGTTGGTGATTTTGACTGTTTATCTGAAGCATCTCCAAGTGACTTTAATTTTCTAAGTACTCCACGAACATTTGGGGGATGGGGATGGGGGGCAAATGGGGGGAGTTGCTACTATATTTAATAATACTCTGAAATGTCGTCTATTAGCAGTACGTGATTATTCTAGCTTTGAATTGCAGCCTATTTAAAATACTTATATTGTCCAGTTATTTCTGCACTTATATATAGACCACCGAAATATAACAAACTGTTTATTCATGAATTGTCAGAGTTCCTAACTGCAATTGTACCAAGTTTTGAAAGGATTTTAATACTAGGTGATTTTAATTTGCATATCAGTTGTCCCAAAGAGCCCATGGTGAAGGAGTTTCTACATCTTATTGATTCATTTAATTTCACACAATTTGTCTCAAGCCCTACCCACAAACTTGGTCATACTTTGGATTTGATATTATCCTTGGGTGTTCCAGTTTTGAATGTAGATATTGAGGTTGCTTGTCTTTCCGATCATATTCCAGTTGTTTTTAGTATTTCAAATTCCAGTCCCTTTTTAAATTTTAAGCCACCAGGCCGGTGTGCTCGCTCTTTGAAATCTTCAACGGCCAGTGAGTTTTCAAAGGCTTATACTTTATTTCCAGCTCTGCCTCTGTCTTTTGGTTCGAGTATAAATGATTCAGTGTCATTATTTAATTCCACCTGTAATGTTATTATGGATTTGTGTGCTCCTTTCAAAATCCTAAGTCTGAAATTCAAACCACAGCCATGGTTTAATAATGATACTCATAGCCTCCGACAAATGTGGAGAAAAGCAGAGAGAAAATGGAAGAAAGACAAGCTGCAGGTGTCTTATGATATATTGAAAGATGCTATGATTAAGTATCAGAAGGCAGTTAAAGCTGCAAAAACAAAATATTTCTCCGATCTCATAAGAAAGATACCTAATAATCCCAAAGTGTTATTCAAAACAATTGATTCAGTTTTAAACCCTGAATTAGCTACTGGTTTTGATATCAGTCAGACAACGTGCGAAAAGTTTTTAGTTTTTTATTAACAAAATTGATATTCTTAGAGCTAGTATTCTGCCTCCAGACTTTATCCTTGATTATATCACCCCACCCTCATTAGTACATTATTTAAATGTCTTTAAACCAATTTCATTACCTGATTTGGTGGACTTAGTCTGCCATATGAAGCCCACTCAGTGTTCTTTGGATTGTTCCTCCATGTCTCTTTACTCAGGTATTGGACGAGGTTGGCCTAGATCTGTTTTCAATAATGAACTCCAGTTTGCTGCGTGGTGTCGTGCCATCTTGCTTTAAGCGTGCTGTGGTGCAACCTCTTTTTAAAAAGTCTGATTTGGATTCATCTGATTTAAAGAGCTATCGACCAATTTCAAAATTGTCTTTTCAGTCAAAAATTTTAGAGAATGTTGTCTTTCAACAGCTTTCTACACATTTAAATGGAAATGGTATTTTTTTAATGTTTCAATCAGGATTTAGGGCCCAGCACAGCACGGAGTCGGCCCTTCTTAAAGTGTCTAATGATCTCTTTTTGGCTATTGATTCGGGAAAGTGTGCAATTTTAGTTCTACTTGATTTGACAGCTGCGTTTGACACTATAATACATGAAATACTGATCGAACGTTTAAGACTGTGGGCTGGGATCCAAGGAAATGTTCTTAACTGGTTCAGTTCATATCTTTCAGGGAGAACTTTTTCTATTGAATTAGGAAATTTCTCATCCTCTTCTGCTCTGATGAAGTGTGGGGTTCCCCAAGGATCAATATTGGGTCCAGCGTATTTTCTATTTACATGCTTCCTTTGGCTGTTATCTGTCAGCAACATAATATATGTTATCATCTTTATGCTTATGATATACAGCTTTATTTGCCTATAAAAATTCGGCCTTAAAGTCTCTTTTTGCATGTTTTAACGATATTAAGGAATGGATGGCAGTAAATTTTCTTCACTTGAATGAATCAAAGACCGAAGTGATAGTGTTTGGCCCTCTGAGTGTTTCTGAACCCATAATTAATCAATTAGGTTCATTTAAATCTAAGGTACATAATCATACAAAGAGTCTTGCAGTCATTTTTGATGCAGAGTTAAAGTTTGATAAGCACATAAATTCTGTGGTTAGAGGTGGTTTTTAACAATTAAGGAATATAGCAAAATTGAAACCTTTTCTGTCTTTTAATGATTTGGAAGTTATGCATGCTTTTATCATGTCCAGACTGGACAATTGTAATTCCTTGTACTATGGTGTTTCTTATGCATCAATTTCACGCCTGCAGCTGGTTCAAAATGCAGCTGCTAGGCTTTTAACTGGGACTAAGAAATTTGTAAGTATAACACCAGTACTGGCATACATTCATTGGCTTCCAGTCAAATTTAAGATTCAGTATAAGCTATTATTATTTGTTTTTAAAGGTTTAAATGGACTGGCACCAAGTTATATTAGTGAACTTCTTCAGCAGCATACATCATCCAGGCCCTTACGATCTGCACAAAGACTCCAGCTAGTTGTTCCCAAGTCTCGATTAAAATCAAAAGGAGACATGGCCTTTTCTCTTTGCAGCTCCTCGTTTATGGAATAGTTTACCTCTCCATGTTAGATCTTGTGCCACTCTTGATGTTTTTAAATCTCATTTAAAGACTTATCTCTTCTCTCTTAATTGATGTGTTATTGTGTTTTATAATTTTAGACTGTATGTGTTATGTCTGATTTCTAAAGCACTTTGGCCAACGTCTGTTGTTTTTAAACGTGTATATAAATAAAACAGAATATTGAGCATTGTAATATATCCCATTAATTTCAGGATCAGTGTTACAAGATCCTTCAGAAATCATTCTAATATGCTGATCAGTGTTGAAAAGTTTTTCCTGCTTAATATTTTTGTTAAAACCATGATACAATTTTTTTTTTAAAGAAAGGAATGCAACATTTTTACTCAGCAAGGGCGCATTAAATTGAACAAAAGATTTCTACTTCAAATAAATGCTGTTCTTTTGAACTTTCTATTCATCAAATAACTTAGAAAAATGTATTACGGTTTTCACAAAAATATTAAGCAGCAGAAACTGTTTTCAACATTAATTATGAGAACCATTATTAATAATTGCACAAATAATAAATGAGCAACATATTACAATGATTTCTGAAGACCCATGTGACACTGAAGATTGGAGTAATAGCTGCTGAAAATTCACCATTTAAATTATATCTTATAATATATTAAAATAGAAAACACATATTTTAAATTGCAATAATAATTCAAAATATTACTGTTATTACTCTATTCTTCACCAAAAAAAACGCAGCCTTGTTAAGCAAAAGGGAGTTCTTTCAAAAACCAATTATTCCAAACTTGGCTGAAGGAGTACCTCACATGCAGTCGAAAACAAACAGCTTCCATTTATGCAGTATTGAAGCGCCTGTCCTTCAAAACCTCCCATTTATTATCACGCACGCACACATGCGTACAGACAAAGAAATCAATAGCGCACACTACAGCTGCACAAGCACACCAACACACAACAACATCATCCTGATCTCCAATGCCCTCAATTCTCCACTCGTGTCAAACCATGTCAGATAGATGGAGGGTTAAAGCAAAAACATAGCACGCACTGTACATCTACAAATCATTCTCCACGCTTTATCATCTCAATCACTAATTAATGAAACGCCCTTTCACAACACATTAATCCAGGCAGGCTCTGAAAAGGGAATGGGAATTAGACGCACAGTCTGCCGAATGCTGGTGGCTGCGGCGGCGAGCGCTATCCTGTCATTATGGTGGTGGGCAGGTAGAAGGCTGACACATTGCTAACGTTTGATTGGTTCTGGGGGATGGCTTGAGGTGCCCATGAACATGATTAAAACACATGTTTGGCCCCTATGTCACACTAGCTATACCCACAGCTGTGGGGGCATGTATACCCACATGTGGCTGCGCAACGCAATTAGGATAATGGAAATTAATATAGGCTCTCTCTCTTTTTCTCTTTAGAGGAACAGTGATTGAACCACGCTGGACGTGATGTATAATTGTTTCCAGATTAATGTCACTTTAATCAGAGCTCTTTGAATGTGCACGTAAATAATGAAGCATTGATGTCCATAAAGGGATGATTGCCTTTTTTTCCTTCCCCTCCGTCTCTCCTTCACTTACTCTCTCTCTATATCTCCCCTCAGGACCATCAATGTAAATGAACAAAAGTTTGTTGTAATTAGCCAGTAATTGGCTGCCCTCACTGGCAAGTTTCCAGTTCGAAGCATGCATTAGCTTGTGTTTTCATAACCCACTGTGTATTCTGGAGTAGATACGCAGCTCAGTCTTCTACAACTGTCTAAGTTCTGGATCTCCCAGACATAACAGCGAGTGTGTGGAAACGATACACCCGAGGAATTTAATCAGTACACTCTCTCTCTCTCTCTCTCTCTCTCTCACACACACACACACGCAAAACCTCTCAATCAGTCTCAACCACACACACTCGTCTTCCATTCACACATAAGAGTATCTTCCTTAAGAACATAATCCATCTAATGAAGGCTCGGCATAACAACGTTGTTATGCTTGTATTAAAAGGTGACCTTTTATTTAGGATGATTTGATCTGACTTAGCATATGTAATGTTATGACACGCCACACAGGGTTTCTCCCAAAGCCTTGTCAGAAATCATTTCATTTAGCCACAGGAAGGAGATGATTGCTCGCGTACACACATGTGGATGATTCAGAGCTTACCCATACAGTATTCCACCAACACACACACACACACCCCTCACTCGGGGCCATAGAATATTTCACTCACATACTGAGAGGCTCAAGGATAATAGACCTGATGTGATGACAATGTGAAACGTGAAATAGCAAACATACTGCGGGATTCCTGAACCACATGTCAATCATCAGGATGCAATTTCCAATTAGCATGTGAGGCCCCATTCAGCACTGTTTTCTAACGGTACTGTAAATCCCATGATGCCCATGTTATTTACTTTATGGATTATGAGTGATAGTGTCACACATTTGAGAAGTGATTTAGGTGAGCACTCAGTGAATACTGAACAGGAAGAGTGAGTCATTTTCTACTGGTGTTATTTTTCATTTTATTCCATAAATGGTGTCGCGGAGGATTGTGCGGGGTACCGGTGGGCTTTGAGAGCCATGGAAGTCCATGCCAAGACTGCTTGCTGGTTGTGTTTTTGCTTTATTTACTCCAGTGTTTGTGTGTTTGGTGTTAGATTTACTATAAGACAATTTTTACTCAGAAATTTCCATTAAATTTCACAAATGATTTCAAAGAAATGGCACATTGAATTAAACATGAAATTTTGAAGTAGAAAGGCTGAAAAAGTTTTTGTTTGTTTCTTTGTTTTTGAGATCCAATAATCGTTGTTTTATTTACAACTTTGAACAGTATATTTTTTACATATGTCTTTGGGAAAGCAGAAATCAGTTTTTTCTCATTTTTAATGTCTTTGCAGTGAAGAAAGATGCTTTTTTGAACCAAATGGTACCAGCAGTGCTAAAAAAGCTCTTAGTTTCTGTATGCGTGTTTCAGGTTGACTGTCTTTTCCCACCTTTTTAACATCCTCTTTCTCCTCCTTTTTTTTTCTTCTTGCTCCCTGTAAAGCTCACCCGGAGACGTATGTCCAAGGTACTGTGTCTTTTCTTCTTTTTCTTCTTCTTCTTCTCTCTCTCATTCTCTCTCCCTTGAGCTCTTGTGTCCCGGATTGAGGTCTTTATGACATTTTTATGGCGCATTAATAACCTCTTCTCTCTCTCTCTCCTCTGCGTATCTGCTATTATTGTGATTCTTCACTGGCTTCTTTTTTTGGACTGTCAGAAATCCAATCCAATGTCCTCAGCGCTCTCCTTGGCTAATGTTCCAACTTCTGCAGAACCATCCCCCCGCCCCAACTAAATCACCACAGCTCCACATCTGCAGTTTAGCATCTCCTCCGTGTCCCAGAGTCGCACTCGAGCTCATTTTTAAAACAATAGAAACCTGCACGCAAATGACGATCAGCCATATTTATTTTATAATGAACTACGAGCTGGCGGTGTAAATGGAGATGAAGAGAAGAGATACTAGCAGATTCTTGTTTACTGTTACTGAGGTGATTTTGGAAATGATTTCACAGGGCTAAATCAGTGCTAAGCCAAGTGTGATTCCAGACTCACAAACTGGCATATGGTGCATCAGACCGCCAAGAACTCTCACAAGGATTTTTTTTTTTTTTTTTTTTTTTTTTTTAACATTAAAATGTTTCTTAAAGTCTTACGGGCTTACTTTGATACTTTTACTGCAAACCTCAATATGTTCGGAACATGTTTTTCACTTGTTTTATCACATTCCATGTTGCTTTTTCTTTTCATTTTCTCACTCATACAATACTAAACAGACATGGAGCGTAGCATTTCTTGGTATGGTATTTATTAATGCATTGAGTAACACAATATACACGCCGTGGCAATCCTCCAGACGGAGTCGGCCAAAATCGAAACAGCTCCCACTCTTCTTTCAACATCTCGCCTTCCTCCTCCTCAAAGCCCCTCTTTCCTTTTCTCCTCTTTATGGTCATTTGCTTCCTTACTCTCTTTTTTCCTTCTGTGTTTTTGTGTTCTGAATCGTCCTTCACTTGGACTCAAGTGCTCAGATTTTTTTTGTTCATTTTCTTTCCCGAATTTTCCTCCCTCCCGGCCCCATAATAGGAGAGAGGATAGGATTTAAAGGTAATGCATACCAAAGCCCCAGGGAGACTGTCACAAGCAATCACTCTGCTGTCTCTCTGTGTCTTTCTTTCTTTCCTTCCTTTACCCTCCTTCAATTTTTTTGTCTTGAAGCACGATGTCAGCGTGTCTATGTTCTAGTCTCCTTGCTGTATTTATTGTTGTCCTTTATATCTGCCAAATTCATCATTGTTTGTCTTGAACAAGCCACACACACAATTACTGACGTGCACTCACACACAAAACACACCTGTGGTCCTTGAGTTTTGTTTGGGAATCCTGTGGGTCCTGTCTCCATGCATCCCGCAGCCTGACCCCTGGTGTTTGTTAGCCTAGCTTCTCCCACAATCCTCCCCTTCCCTCCCCCTGGCCTCTCTCGCTTTCCTTTGATTCCGTCCGGCGGAATGTGACCTGGGCAGAAAGTATAGCGCTGGAAGCACACACTCTCTCGCCAGCTCAGACGTCCACCCTATACTTTATGCCACTGGGATTCTCTGTGTGCCGTAGCTTCACATGGATGCCGCTGCTGAGTTATTATTCCTTCACCCTCTTCCTTTAATCTCTCCTTCTAAATTCAATTTTCTTTCTTTTAATTAATTTTCTTTAAATAAATTTTTATGGGTTCTCATTTGGATTCCTCAATCGGTTATTTTTCCTTTAGAGTCTCACCTTGATTTCCTCACAAATTTCTGCCATCCCTTTTGAATTGATTGGTTGTGTCGAGAGAGCGTCCGTTACATCCATGTGAATCTACAGCCTCTGTGCATCTCACTAGGCCTGTTTGAAGTCCAGCGTCAGTCTGTGTTCACCTTTAAACCTTTACTTTCATTCACGACGATCTCAGTGTATCTCTGTTTGGGTTACCATTTGTGTTTCACAAGTCGAAGACACACTGTGGCCACGTATGATGATTTTTAACAACAACAGAACAACTTACAGAGAGAATACGGTCTCATAAATATAAAAATGCACACATACTTGACTTTAGTCTCAAACACATCTGAACACTCACACATCCGTATTAGTGTATGACGGCTCTGTCTGTCTCCGCAGAGGGATGCCCGGGTCTGTGCAACAGTAATGGACGCTGCACGCTAGATCAGAATGGCTGGCATTGTGTCTGCCAACCAGGCTGGAGAGGGGCCGGCTGTGACGTTGCCATGGAGACTCTCTGTGCAGACGGCAAGGACAATGAAGGAGGTGAGGTCACCGGTGACTGGACGGATGAACGCTAGAAAATTTAAATGGGATGCATCACACATATATGCATATGGAAAAGTTTATGTAAATATCTGATAAGTATTTGTCAATGATAATCAGGTCGAGGATATAACCCTGGTGGAAACTGTAAAATGTGCATACATAAATGTTTATGAAACAACTGACATTGTAATTTCTTCTCCCTCGATAAAAGTCATGATAAAGTTTTCAGGCAGGTTTTAAACACACCAAACTCAAAGCAGTCTGGTTTTGGCCATTCTAAATTAAAATAAAACAAAAAACAACAACCCTCAATTCAGCTTAGTTTGGAAACAATTTTTTACTCAGAAACTGTAAATTTTACAAACAGTTACAAAGAAATGTCAAGTAGCACATTCAATTAAACAACAAATTTTCAAGTAGAAAATCTGGGTAACACTTTAGCATAGGGTCGTAGTTAATGGTTTGGTAATAGCGAGAATTGGACCTTAAAATAAAGTGTGACCAAAAACTGAAATATATTAAATGCATTTTCTTGTAAAACATACTCCAATAACCTTTGTTTTACTTCGAAAAATATTTTTTTACAGTCCACTCATGCAGAAAAGTTAAGCCTATCTTGATTTCTAAGAGTAACTCTGTTTTTCACTGTGGTACCCATAGCCTTCAGCCCATCAGATATATAGCACACTAAGACATGACCCTATGACCAAAGACAAGTAAATCTCAAAACTAGAGGTTAGCTTAGAGTCTGGAGGTTACGCTTCTTGTCTTGACAGACATCAGGGGAGACCGACTCTATGAATAACAGAGCATCTCTCTTTGCTTACATTTAACAAAAATGACAGGCCTGCTCAAGGGGCGAGCGGCTGTAAATCCTTCTCCACGGATCCTGCATTCAGGGCGTGTGTGTTTGGATACAGAACTTTTTGGTACATGTGAGGTTCCGTGCAGGCTTGAGGTTTCGTCCACACAAAAATGTCTAGAAATCTTCTCCACCGAGGTGAATGCGTGAACCTTTAAACACGGCGCAATTCCAAAGTATTTGAGGAGATTATTTTTCTAGTTGGAGATAATGCGGTCTGTAACATCATAAATCTGAAGGATTTACAGTCCTCTGGAAGCCTGACAAGAGGCTTTGAAGTTTTTCCAAAGCGGAAAGAAAAATATACAGCAAGGTTATGATATATTCTCAGCCTTACAGTAATCGTGCCAGGTATCGCAGATTTCTTTGAATTTGGCTTCCTTTGACTAGAGGTACTGTAAAAAGATGAGAACATAAAGGTCTTTATATAAACAAACAGAAAAAAAATAAAAATATTTCTCCTTAAATATATTTACATGTCCAAAGATCCCATTACGTGACCTCTGTTTTGTGTGACCTGAGCGAGCTATGTTAACAGATTCTGCGCTCTCTGGAGATATTTTTTCATGTGCGTGTTGACTTTGGCCATAGTGGACCGGATTTAAAGCAGTGTGAGAGTTATGAGAGGTCCAGATCTCACATGAAGTTGCATGGTGCTTTTGGCAGGGGGTGCCGGGACACTCGTAAGGCAAAACAAACAGTCAGACACTCTGTCTCGATCTCACCAGAGCAGTGTCAGCTCAGGGTGCAGTAAAAAAAAAAAAAGAATCGGTCTCATACTGATTAGCGCAACAAAAGCACGTGTTTGCGTGTGTGTTTGCACATGTGTTCTTTTACAACTCCCCTGTGACGGTGTGCCAGATGTACGCGGGGCTTTTTATAAACTAGCTGAGACGGATGGCAGAAGTTTATGGCACTTACCTGCGGGAGATCAGATCGCATTTCCACACAAAGCATTAACCAGGTGTTAACTGATAGAGGCGAGAGAGAGAGTCTTGACAATGTGAAAGAAGTGAGAGAGGATATTGCAGTCATGTCTTTGACCCTTAAGGTGAGAGAACAAATGGGTGGATGGTGTATGAAGCATAAACACAAAAACGTTTTACTTCTCTCACACCATAAGTGGTGAGACAAGACACAGGAAATACTATAAGACTCTTTAACACATAGCACCTCATATTTTTTATTTGCATTGTGTGCAGATGGCCTGGTGGACTGTATGGATCCAGACTGTTGCCTGCAGAGCTCGTGTCAGGCTCAACCCTTCTGCCGCGGCTCTCCTGACCCCATCGACATCATCAGCCAGAACCAGCCCGCAAGCCCACAGCAAGCCGCCCAGTCGTTCTATCAGCAAATCAGCTTCCTTATTGGCCCAGAGAGCACGCATGTCATTAACGGAGACAACCCCTTTAACAGAAGGTAGGGCTGTGTGCTGTGTCTGCTGCAATGAGCAAATTAAACCTCAAATAGTGAGGAGTGTATCACTGCTTAACAATAAGGATGCCTCAGAGGCCCAGGTTTTATCAGGCAAGTGATGAACTTCATCTTACATTGATCATGTAAACATGTTTAATACCAGTCCACTGGGGTTTTTGTGATGTATTGAATGTTATTGTGCAGAGATCAAAAAGTCAATGAAGTAATCTATCTAGATGACAAATTGCAAGAATCATTGTGATTCTTCTTAGATCAGTTGGAATAGATAGAAGATTATAAACAAATCAGTCATGGTTCACACCATATGCCATATAATTTTCAGCAAAAGTTTAATATAGCTGTCAAAAAATCCCAAATAGAGTTTTATATATATATATATATATATATATATATATATTTCTTTTTCAGCATTGGGGGTGGGTGATATAACCAAAATCCAATTATACAGTATGAGAAATTTTATTTCAAGATAACGATATATATCTCGATATAGCTATTTTTTATTTTATTTTTGTTATTAAAAATGAATAATTATTTAAAAAAAAAACACTATTTACCCTATTTGTGTTGAAGCCAGAGGAAATGTTGGCAGAGCAAATAAAGATCTGATCTACTGACCTGACTGGCCTAGATTAAATTTAAAAAATAAATAAATAAATAAAAATACTGCAGAGCAGCTCTTGTTTATGACAGCTTGTGATGTAAATTTTATGGATTGCACGTCTAATTATTTCATTAACTACAATTGATTGGCTGACCTGATGTCAGATGATAAGCATATGGAATAGGCTCTTTTTGTTATAATCCTTCAGTTTCTGCTTTTCAGAGTCCATATTACCACCATTAAAAAAAAAAATAAAAAAAATTGACTCCCCACAATTGCTCCTAACAGCCCTCTTAAAGACTTCATACAGTTGCCATGGAAACAGATGTGCTGACAAAACCTCATAAGAACCGTGTGACCCGGGTTACAGAGAGAAAGATTTTCTGAAGTTGCATTAAAGTGTAATTTACAAATTATTCGCCTCGATTTGCATTGTGTATGTGAGAGCACCATAACAGTTATTGGAAAGAGATGTTAGGTCTGATAATAGCCCGCTTGAATAAGCAGTGCTATTAATTATGTTGTCACATCCAGAGCGTGGGTTTGTCCGAAGCATCTTCTCTCTGTTTGCTTGAATGGATATAATCATTTCTTAGTTGTCATGGTCAGCTGCCTTCATGGCTCCGTTTTACCTCTCTCATTCCTTTTGCTCTGTCAATTAAGCGCCTGTTGCTATTTCAAGTCCCTCTTTGCTTTTCCGTGCTTTTAACCTAATTTCCTTTTTATTGTGTCTGACGAATATTCAGTGAGTGTGTAAGCAAATATCTATGGAAACCTGGAATTAAAAACACAATGGTGGCTGACTGATCACACCACAAATGCTCACAGTCACGTTTCAATTTGACTGATACGTGATAATAATGCAATAACGATCAGTTTGTTTATCTCTTCCCCTGCCTCCTATGCATAACTCAATGCACGTGTTCTCTTAAGATGGAAGTAACATTGAAGTTAGCTTGATTACTCTCAAAAATTGCTTGGCAACTGTGATTCGGTCATGACAGATAACACGATTAGCTACAACAAAGAGTTTAATAGGCCCAATGCCGGTGCCCCATATGTGAGGACATTAAACCTTTAAGTACCTCTGTGGCAAGATAAAGACTGATCTGATAAAGGGAGGTGTAGACTAATGTGATTTAAAAATAAATGCACAAACCCACGCGGGGCACATCTGCACTGAATATTGGTCATTTTGGCTGGAGAGTTTGTTTGGCAGTCATCGAATGTAACACAAACCATGTGTACTAGACTCCCTCGTCCTCCCAGCTCATGATAAAATAGAATAATCGCTCGCTAAATAATATAAATGTTTAAGTAAACATTACAGGCTCTGGTTTTTGTATTCATTGTAAAGTTCAGTTTGATTTGTAGGGCTGCTTTGGGTTTTTTTTTTTTTTTTTTTTAAACAACAAATGGTGATAAAAGGACACGGCACATATGTATATTTTGGCTGACTAAAGAAAGGCCGATATTGTGAATCCAGTTATATATATCTCCACATTCTGTCTTCTGGGTCAAACAGGTTTCAAAGAAAATCCCGCTAAGAAACAGTTGCTGTTTATGTATTTCCTCAGGGTAGCTACCTATTGATTCGCAGCATAAACATTGTAAAACAACATGCCACTGGAGCAAATGTGCCAGCTCCTCAATTTTCTGGAATTAAGTATCTGTCACATACCCTGTATATTCCAGCAGCCTCTCTTCAGATGTTTCTTCTAGTCATCTTCAGCCGTCCGTTCACTTGAACGCCTGGCTCAGCAAACCCCTGCCTGTGTACATGAAAATGTCTTGTTTTCATTTTGCTACATGCGTCCCAGCACTAAGGGGCCTTTTAAGCAGATTAAGCTTCTGCATGGTGCATATTGGCAAAATGGAAGTTGTTTGAAGCGCCGAGGTTTGGATGGAAAACAACTGGAGCATTGAGGGGGTCAGCGGTCCGGAGAAGAGCGCATCTGTATGATCCCTTTAAGAATGAAGTGAATAACCTTGGGCACCTTGGTAGATGTCCACCTGGATCCAGCCATAATCCTTGTGATGGCAACATCGTGAAGGCTACTCTTAGAGAGAAGAAAGGGCAGAAAGAGTAAGCTGTCAGAGGCTGTGTGTGATCTTAAAAAATAGGTTGTAAAATTGATTGTGTATTTGAATTATATCAAATTATTGTTTGATTATTCCATTGTTTTTTTCTTCAGTTTAGTTTAATTAATGAGTACATACAGGTATTTATATATTTCACTTATTTTTTGTTTTCTACTGTTTTTTAATGTATTAAGAGTACAAATTTGTAGGTTTTTTTTTTTCTTTTCATTTTTAGTTAACAAAAATGTTTTTTCCTTCTTGCTTTTATCTTAACCTTGGTTTTGTGGTCAGGGTGCCCTCAGAGCATGTAGAAGACATGCAGAGTGAGTAGTGAGTGTGATGTTCAGGGCAAACGAGACAGAAATACAGCGCTGAGGAGGGTGAATTACAGCATGCTTTTAGGACACTCAGGCTGTGGCAGCTAACACTGAACACTATTGTTTTATTATCTCACACAAAGCAAATGGAATTTCTGAGTTACAGTCACATCATGAGGAATGGCAGCTTATTTATGGAATGTTTACCTGTGCATGTGACCCTAGGGTCATTTCCACACTTCTTTATCCCAGCTCCAAGTGAGAGGTGATGCCACACTTGATTCACTGCTGCACTGCTGATTAGGCCTCCAGAAAAACAGTAATGACCTGAAAAATCAGCCAATAAGTAGAGCGAGGTGTCCTCAACACTGCGGTGAAGTCACTCACTGCGGTGAAGTTGCCCCAAACAACCCAGGCTCAAATTCTCTTGGTTGCTTTGTTATTTTGTTAGGACTGTCACTTGATTTATCCTTTTTTCCTTTTTTTTTTTTTTTTTAGCTATATATCTTTTTTTTTTTTTTTGTGATTTGAAAGACAATCGCTTATTCAAAAAAGTAATTGACAATGCAGGATTTCTAAGTATTTTAACTATTTATTCTCCTGTGGGAAAGTTACAGTTCTTCAAACAAAAGCTTTGCCCACATCAATCCTTATGAAACTCCTCGAAGGAAAATCTGCCTTGGGAATTAATGACATAAGAATCCCACTGGAGCCTTTAGGGGACTGAATTATGACTGTCTATAGAAATGGGGGCACAAAAGTCACATAAATAAGCATAGAGTGAGCGCGTGTGTGTGTGTGTGAGAGAGACAGACTTTGTGTGCTTTCTAGTTATTTACAGTGGATTAGACATTTTAAAGCTTAGGGAATCCATGTTCAGTCATGCTGTAAATCATATTAATTGTGTGTGTGTGTGTGTGTGTAGGTTTCTTACCAACCATGTGTGTTTGTTTTGCAGCCTGGTGTCCATTATCAGAGGGCAGGTGCTCACTGCAGATGGTACACCCCTGATTGGAGTCAACGTGTCATTTGTGCACTACCCAGACCACGGATTCACCATCACACGGCAGGATGGCATGTAGGTTGAAAACATAAACAGACACACATCCTCTACACACTTCCATAGTGTTTCTGTCCTTGAATGACTGAATGTCATAATACAGCACAGAGTACAGATGTCACCAAAACCATCTGTTTAGTTATGTTTAGTACTTATGCATAAAACATACATAAATGTGTGAAAACTTTGATTGAATACACAACCTCCTATGGCTCCACAACAGTTTGTGTGTGTGTGCATGTGTTTTATAGCGTGCTGTCTTATCTACCAAGATCATCTCATGAAAATGTCAGGCATTGCTTCAGGAAGCAGTGCTTTAGCAGACGGCCTGTTTAAAATGCATTGGATTTACAAGGGTGGAATCAGTCAGCCAATGGGCCGCACTCTCCCATACTGTTAAACCAATCCCAGTGTTATTAAGGAGCAGCAGCACCGCAATCATGAAGGCCTCACAACTGTAACCAGCAAGCTCTTTAAGCAGACATCTTTGTTCAAGGAGAGTAGACTGTTAGGACCTGCCATCATGTACTTTCATGTGCCAGTGCTGAATGGCTAAAAGGCAGCAATCAAGCAGAGAGGAAATGAAATCAGGTTTGCAATTGAATTGAATAGAGTGTAATTAAAGATAGAATCACTGAAAATGTGTTTTAGGTGCTGCTGGTGGACTGAATGGGGTCAGTTCAAGTCTTAAAAGAATAGTTGAATGAGAAATGAAAATTCTGTCACTATTAACTTGCCCGTGTGTTGGTCCTAACCGGTATGACTTTCTTCTGTGGCTCACAAAAGGTGTCACTGACGTCAGACCTGATGCAACACATCTAAAGGTGCCATATTTGATTTGAGCATTACATTTTTAGTGCAGACTTAAATTTTGATTCTGTTTATCACAAAAATCTGTGATAGCTTCAGAAGATTTGAAATGCAGCTCACAAGACTGCTTTTATAGTACTTCTGTCATTTTGAAAACAGTGTTATTTTAATGTTATTTATATTTTATATTATTCTTTTTTAAACTTGGCTTGTCTTAGTAATTTTTTAATGTGCTTTTGTCATTTTCATTTTATTTTTATATTTCTCCATATATTTAATTTATATATATATATATATATATATATATATATATATATATATATATATATATATATATATATATATATATATATATATGTTATATTTATATACAGTTATTTTTTTACTTTTTAATCTAATAATTATCATTAACAAATTAACAAAGACAATTTTAATAGTTTTACTTAACAATAACAACACTGTTTGGCCCTGTTTTCACCTGGTATTAGATGCGTTTTGTTTGATTTGATCACAAGCAGACAAGGGAGACACATTCCTGTTCACACCTGGTGTTTTAATCCGTCTCTTCTGTCCACTTTTGACCACTTCTGTCCTGATTTCTTTTGAGTGGAGGGTCTATGGGTCAGTGTATGTATGGGCTTTTTCTGATCTTTCAGTCTAATATTGTGAAATAAACTTGCACGATTTATATATGAGCTGAACGCTCTGTTTTTTTTTTTTGGTTTTTTTTTTCCGCCACAAATGAATTTTTAAACCATTTACTGCATGGATAACAGCCAGACAGAGAGAGAGAGAACATTAATCACCTGTATGTTGTCAATAAATCCTTTAAATTGTATCGGTATTTAGAACAGAATGAGACAAAAATCTGAAAATATAAGTAGCTATAAAATTATAGTACAGTATTATATATATACAATTATAAATAAACCACTAATTATAATTACATTTGTTATAAACAACATAGGCCTATAAACATCTAGCAATGCTATAAATTATATGTTGTGTGAGCGTGAGAATCCGTTTTTTTTTCTTGTTTTTTTCTTTTTGCTCCTTTTGTTTTGTTAATTTGTTAATTATTTCACTTAAACATATGTAGGCCTATTTATTTTATTCCTATCATAATGTCACTTTATTCTGTTTTGTCTCTGTTTTCTACTGTTTTTTTTTTATGTGCATGTAAAACTAAACGTTTATTTTTAAAGGGTCACACACTTATCACATTTAATTTAAATCTAATTTAGCATTCAGATAGGAAATTAACATCGTTATGTTTAAGAATCAGCTCAGTCAGCGGAGAGTAGGAGGACTTTAGTAGTGGCTGTTTGAACACAGAATGCGTTTTCGACTACCTCTGGACGTTTTGCTCAAAACATTTTAGACCCTGTTCACACATCTGTATATAGTGTTGTCCACTTGTGATCGGATCGACCAAAATGCATCTTAATACGAGGTATAAACAGGGCCTTTGGAACCTGACAGCAGTCGTTATCATTCACTTTCATTATCTGGACAAGAGTGGCCAGGATATTCTTCCAAACTTCTCTTTTTTGTTTTACAGAACAATAAACATCTTAATAGCTTGAAATGACATAATTACATAATATTGGAGTGATTTTGTTTTTCTACAGTTGTTTTCTTTCAAGTGAGAAAGAGAGCACATGAGCACACGTAGGACTGAGGAGGGAGAAGTTTGACCCTGACAGTGCATTACAGAGATAGGTGGAGAAAGGCGTTAGAAAGTGGCTGCCAGAGAGATATGTTTAATAGAAAACGTGACGAGAGAAGAGGTTGGACTGGAGGGAGGAGACCCAGACTGAAAGAGAGTGAGTGCAGGGACGAGGCTATAGATAGGGGGAGTGTGTCCGAGATTAGCCCACTCAGCCAGCTGTTGCAGCACTTGAACACCACAGCAGGGCAAACTGTAAAATGGTAGTGGATAATCATGCCCACACCTCTTCCACATCCACTTACTCCAACAGGGAATCAGAGCACCAGCTACGCAGCTGTTAAAGACCAATCACCAGCAGCCTCTCCTTCAGAACTGCTTTTGTGCGTGTGTGTGCGCACATGTGAGCGAATTCTTACGCTTCTACATGCATATTTTCTGCCCTATCTTGCTTTCCCCCCTGCAGCCTTTGCAAAATATCAGAATATAGGACAGTACGCTCAGTTCCTGACTCATTTCCTTTCTAATAAGTCTCTCATGGCAACAGCGGGAGAGAGAGAGTCGAGGGAGAGTTTTGGCTTTTACACAAATGCAATGATAAAAAGGCTCAGCCACATTATCATGCATTTTTCACCGTGGCAAGGCCCTTTGTCAGGAAGGAAAGGGCCTTCTTAGAAACACTTGGCTCAGAGGAGACCTGCACTGGGATCAGAAAGGTTAAGGGAAGAGACAATTAAACCGGGTCTAGCCATCAGCTCTCATGTCTAATTCATCTCAGTTACTCACTCTATCACCTCCGCAGTACATCACCTGCATATTATGCATACCTAATGAGGAGCATATGACAGTCCTAAGTTTTTTGGTTTTTTTTTATATGTGCATATCAATTTCTGTTAACTTTTGTACAAAATAAATATTGTTTCATTTTTGCAGGTTTGACATTCTGGCCAATGGCGGAGCATCACTGACGCTGAGCTTCGAGCGGGCACCGTTTCTCACGCAGTTCCGTACAGTATGGATCCCGTGGAATGTCTTCTACGTAATGGACACTCTGGTTATGAAGAAAGAGGAAAACGACATCCCCAGCTGCGACCTGAGTGGCTTCATTCGACCCAGCCCTCTCATCGTGGCCACACCGCTCTCCACCTTCTTCCGATCCTCACCCGAGAACGGCCCCATCATTCCAGAGACGCAGGTAAGGCTCAGTTGGACTCCTTAAACCCAGGTGCATATGAGATTTCATAATTACGAGCCACAATGTGAGTGATGCAAATCCCTAAAACTAAAACCATCCAAATTTTACCTCCCCACCAAAGTGCTAATTCACTATTGTAAATGGAACAATTGGTCAGCTGGATACTGAATGGTCATTTATTTACATGCACAGAAGAGAGTATCATATGGCAGTGGCCAGTGTGAATGTGCAATGAGTCTAGACGTGCTCTGCGCTGTTCAGTCAGTCACAAAAGAAGGAGCCTTTGAGAACAGTGATGGTGCTAAGAAAACGTGAGGAAACAGTCTGTTCTCTGCCCTCAACCTGCATGCAGTACTCTGAGGAAAAAGAGTTTTGAATCTTAGTGTGGTGCTGGCAAGAGCTAGAAATCACTACAGCCTTCAGAGCAACCCCACATACTGAGTAGATATTGGTCAGCATTTTATATCCTTTTGCACACTCTCCTTTTGTTCCTTTTATATTGCAAATCCGCACGCGCTATCCCCTAGATAATCTGTTAAAATGACTCAAGCCTCTTGCTGCCTGTCTGTAAAAATTAAAACTGGACCCACATAGGAGCAAATAAATCACTGGGTCTTTGGGGAGATGAATATAAAAGCATGCTTAGTTTGTGTCTTGCACAAAACAATTTTAAGGTCTTAAAGGAATAGTTCACTCAAAAATGAAAATTCTTATATTATTCTCACCATCTTGTTCAAAACACGTGACTTCGTTATTTGTGAATCACAAGAGGTATATTTAAAAAAAGATCTTGGCCACTCTTTAAAATATAATGAAAATGAATGAGAACTAGGCATGTTTAATTTGTAAATGAGTCAGTCTTACTTTTTTTAATGAATCGAATGAATGATTCACTCATGCAGTTAACAACAGATGAGGAGTAACAACTTAAATAGCTTTCATAAATGACAAAATTCTCCTTTTTGAGTGAACTGATCCTTTAGAGCTAACTGTTGTGACAAAAAGAAAGGCAAGGTAAAATAAAAGTCGATATTGAATTCCTCGGTCACGTTTTTCTGTGCCATGTGAAGTGAGTGCTGTTGTTGATTGAGAGCTTCTCAAAACTTGGCTCTGTCCTGTCTGTATTTTCTCTTCCAGCCTACCTTGTGTCCAGATGTGTAGTTGATCCCTTTCTCTATAACCCGGTTTTTCCATTCTTACCTTTCTGTGGCATGTGGCGGGGGGAACATCCCCTGTAATGCGATCACTCAGGGCCAACACATATGCTGTCTTACGAGTTTGCTCCGAGACATAAAGGAGAAAAATTGTTTCCTTATTTTCGGCAGCATATGTAACAGGCCACACTCCTCTTCCCATGTTTCTCCTCGGTCCCAACAGGGGCGTCTGTCCCCTCGGTGGAACCCCACTCATCAAAGTAGATGGGCCCTGATTTGAATTACATTCTTCTTTGAGAGGAACTCTAAACATGGGTAATCAGACCCAACCAAGTTAGCATTTAATATGGGGCTTTTGGACCTCAGCTGTAATGGCCTCCAAGGTATTTTTTTACCCAAAGCGTCGCACATAAATGGCAAACAGACATCCCTCAGCCCCCCTCATCCAGCGCTCGTAACGCTTAGCGCCCGTGACACCGAACGGGTAGGCATATTGCTTCCACTTGGCCGTCGTGCAGGCCTGGAAAAAATTTTATTTGGCTGGAGGAGAACGGCACGTTTTCACGTCCAGAGAAAACCTCCGTGCGACAGTGGGAAATCAGATGAGACATTTAGTGAATGAAAGATATATATGATTTCCCATCGTGCTTTGCGTTTTTGCCTCAATAACTACTATGTCCTGTAAAGCATAACACCTCTAAATGTAACGAGAGTGCATTGATTCGGCTTTTCACAGAAACACTGGCTTCCTTTCTTACCGTGAAAAAAATGCTTGATGATAAAACTCAATCTGGTCTTTATTACTGTGCATTTAATGGGCTGTATCAAATGAACTTTCAAAGCCTTTTTCATCTTCCCTTTCATTTGGCAAATGAGAAAATATTTTGCTTTAATGCAGCCATATGCACTTATGGCCCTTGCCCCCGTGGCTAAGAATAACACGGCTGCACACGTAGAGACACGGCAGCGCATGCGGTGCCATTTATTAAGAGCTTATAGCAGGCGGAGTAAAGCATGTTATTAGCTCAGACTCTGTAATCAAAGTTCACAGAGGGGAGGCCTGGTGCATAGCATGAATGCATTGTGGCTTATAGACGCCTTTAAGTAAAGCTATGAGCGTAGGGTATGCACAAACACATGTGGATGGCATCAGCTAGTGTTAGGGAGGCAGCACTAGCCCTTCTAACTGAGAGAATATTGCTATGGTCATGTCTGTCTGTGTGTGTGTAAATGTGTAATAATGGGAGTTAAAACCACCAAACTTCATCTTAACTTGCTGTCCTTTTATTTTATCCCCCACTTACCATTAGTTTCCTGTTTGCCTGGGTTTTTTTGTTGTTGCAGCCACAGACTGCATATCAAAGGTTCTCCCAAAGCCATCTAGCCCCCTCTACTGATCCCCGGAAAAGTGCAGCGGCATCCAAACCCAAAAAAAAAAAAAAGAGAGAGAAGAAAAGAAATTCCCTCTGGCTCCCTTTGTCCTCTGTGTTAGAGAAAAGCAAATGTCCCCTCCCAGTAGGACACTTGACAATGCCATGAGCTGGAAGACAGGGGGATTACTGTCTTTCCACAGTGGCTTGACTGGCTTTTCATTAAGCACTTGAGGAGAAAGCTGTGATGCAGAATTTCTCTGTTGATCCAAGCTGCTCCTCATCTCCTGTGCTCCTTTTGTGCATCTCAAAGAGGGAGAGAAATTAGCACTAATGCTCTGAACTTTGGTGACTCCTCACCAGGGGCACCTTTAAATGCTGCTAACTGCACGCTTGTGTTTCATCCGGCTCGACGGGCCAGCTGTCTGAAATTCTGAAATCAATCCAGTTTGAACTCTTCTACTGCAAGTTGTGGCCCTCACTGCTCTGTCTGTTGACTATTTCTCGTGGTCGAGCATGTGGAAAGCGGTACAGTAATAGCCTCCGACAGTGATGCAAATATAAGCATGTTCCGCCCGTGAAAATTTCCCTCATTAGATCCAAGATGTCAAGTAAATGGCGGTCAGAGCAAACACAGGCACAGATGTGCTTTAATCCTGCGGAGAGAAAAATCGGAGGCCTCATCCTCGGCTCTAATGCCTCTTCCAGATGCTCCCGAGTCACTCCTTCTCTCCCCCATCTTCATTTATCTTCACCACTTTCTTTCTTTGATGTGCAGGTTCTTCAGGAGGAGACAGCGATTCCTGGTAGCGACCTGAACCTTATGTATCTGAGTTCGCGGGCAGCTGGCTACCGGCCAGTACTCAAGGTGACCATGACCCAAGCCACCATCCCCTTTAACCTCATGAAGGTGCATCTGATGGTGGCAGTGGTGGGACGCCTCTTTCAGAAGTGGTTCCCCGCAGAACCTAACCTGTCCTACACCTTCATCTGGGACAAAACAGATGCATACAACCAAAGAGTCTACGGCCTGTCAGAGGCTGTGGGTGAGTAAACACGCGGAGATCAGAGACACTTTTTTTTTTTTTTTTTTTGACTTTTCAATATTGAAAGCTCAATTAAATGTGAAAACTTTTTCACTTTCATCCAATTATATTTTTTGTAAGATTCTGTTAATTGAGTGTAAATTGATGCAGCGTCACACCTCTGCTGAAAACCTCCAAACTATCCAAAAATGGCTCACAATTAACAGCATTTTTTTTTACATCTTTACTAATATTTAATATTAAATCAGCTGTTGTTGTTGAGTTTATAAACAACCACCTCACTATCACATACTATTTTTCTAGATTCATAAAGTAGAGGAATAATATAATTACCCTCCGTAGAAAGCCTGAATTTGTTACACGCAAGAATGTAGATGTGCTTAATGGCCCGTGCCACTATGACAGTTGCATTATGGGATGTCTCCTTAAATATACCTATGCAAATAGGAACTGTAAATGGAAAACAAAGCAGTTATGATTAAGGCCAACAATAGCACAGGAAGCAAGCAAGATATTTTCAGTGTGGCATTTTTTATGCTGACGGTATTTTGTAGCTTGTATGATTACCTATCAGCAAAACCACAGAGAACAACATGCCTCTTTCTGTTCTGAGGAAGGTCAAGGCGAATCTGTGGCTTTGTTTTTCACTTAAGCACTGAGAAAGACAGCCAGCTGCTGATGACAGTTTATTTTCAGCTGATGATGTGGCAGGCAGTAGGCCAGACTAAACTAGACATGCTTTTCAGTGCCTTACATAAACAAACTCACAAGATGTTGAACCACAAAAGGCATGTTTTTTTTTTGTTTTTTTCACTAAATCAGGAATGCATTCTGCCTTTTACAAAGTGAACTGTATAAAATTGTAAACAGGTTAGATAGGTCTCACGAGTATTGATTGGCTTTCACCTTCTCATCAGGCTTTGCTTTGCCAATTGCATTAAGCAGGTAATTTTTTGCCCAACGAATAGCAGTGCACTTATTGATTTTCTCTGGGGGACATAAGGTCGCTTTCTTAATATGATCGGCTGAAAACAGTTATAAATTTAAAATGATTTGCACCTGGTGAAGTGCAGATCTGTTATGAGATTTACCAGAGTTATGATAGAGACACTGCAGTGTTCAGGCAGGCTGCAGTAAAGATGAATTGATATTGTGTAGGACATCTGATTAGGCCCTAGGAACGAGTGCGGTTTATCAGCCCAATGTTTATATGATGATTTATCTGCATGCCTCTTAATGTGGTGTTTAGACATAGTCTGTATTGATTACTTTCTCAAGCAGTTCTCAAGAAATCTGTATTTGATAGGATGTATTTGCATACATGGATAACACCAATCTGTCTCTCTGCAGTGTCTGTGGGATTCGAGTATGAGTCCTGTTTGGATCTTATCTTGTGGGAGAAAAGAACAGCCATCCTCCAAGGTTACGAACTCGACGCCTCAAACATGGGAGGATGGACCCTAGACAAACACCACATTTTAGATGTTCAGAATGGTAAGCCCACCTCTGACCTCTGACTTCTCTAATGAATAACACAAAAATAATGCACTCCTACACTAGTTTTAATATGCACAGCACCATAAGTCACACTGATCTTGGCAATCAGCTGAAATCATGTGTTTACCCACGCACTCCTAAATATCAACAAAAATCAATTAAAATAAACTTGCGTTACCTCTCCTTCCCCGTCCAAAAGCGGCCCATTATATCTGCCTGTTAAAAGTTATTAACATGACATGGGTATAAAACCTTTAATAAGGACTAAATGAGTGCTCATTAGTGTCATTGCTGTTAAATGACGTTGATGAAGTGGAGCTATAGCTGCACGGCGTTCTTATTGTCTCAGGAATGCCAATGAAGAGACATTTGACATTTCCATGTGAGTGACCTTCACCCAGACGAAGCAGTCTGGAGTGCTCTCTGCAGCAAACATTTATGGCCACGTGTCATTGGGGAGAGACTGCCTTGATGAATTCTTAAGGAGTCTCTCATCTCTCATGTTGGCTTTAAAAGGGTGATCAGCAGAGGTTGTCCCCATGTACCTTGCTTAAAGGTTGAACCTGTTTATCCTTGAGCCCTTTCATGGGGACGTGATGAGCTGCTCTTAGATCATAGTTTCCCTAGCCTTGTAATTATAGTTCTCCTCACCTTTCCGATGGTAAATGTTTGTTGTAAGCTCCTACTGAAACGGAAATGTTGGTACCAAGACTACCGTTTTGAAAAGGGTAGTCATTCTTAAGGCAGTTGTTCACCAAAAAATTAACATTACTTATCTTCATGTTGTTCCAGCCCAGTATTGTTTTCTTTCTTCCAGGAGATAATAGAATGAAGATGTACAGACCCACATTTGATACATATTTAATATTACACGTGTTTGATCCATGTGACTTTAGTTTATTTCAGAGCTTCAGCAGAGGGGAAGATTATCAATAAATAGTAGTTTTTGGTCTTCTTGTATGGTATTTCTTCATGTGTCCTGGAAAACATATATAAAGAGTGCACAATTTTTTCACAGCACTATGTGAGATCTGACACAGAAAAAGAGCTGATTTTAGTCACTCATAAAAAAAAAATAAGAGAAGCAAAAAATCTGTTTCTCACTGGGACAGCAGCAGAAAGTGATGGACAGCTGGGAGCTGGTGAATCCATGCGGGCAGGCCATAAATTACCCAATGAAGTGAGCCTCTGATGGAGGTATGTGAGCATGCCCAGTCCAACATAATGATTGTGGAAATGAACTCTCTGGAGCGAAACACAGAGGCCGTTTGAGGAATTGTAGTCAGTTTAACTATATCTGAGAGAGTGTAATAAACATTATAGATACACTATGTGTTTAACATGGATTCAATCATTAATAAATCAACTTAAGGCCTTGTTCTCCTCCATTTCTTCTGTCAGGGTTATCAAAAAACTGGTGGTTTAAAAACAGAGTAAACTGAAATGAATTGAAACAAAGTAAACAAACTAAAAACAAAGGTTGAGAAGCTAACTGAGACAAAATATTCAACTAAAATAAATAAAGATTTGAGCAGTCATCAAGCACTCATCACATGTCAGAATAATCTGACCTGTCTGTCTGTGTGGGAGAACACATCCCACAGGCAATATGGCATGATGAGCTGCCAGTAATATTTTCTTACACTGACTCAAATGAATTTGCAGTCACTGGTAGGAAATGGCAGAGTACTCTTTATTCTGTTAGAAACAAGTAACTTTTGTTTAACTTTTTCGTTGAACGTTTTGCTTTGTGTATTTAAAGGTTCTAACTCTGATGCAGATTTGTTTCTTTGTAACTTAAATGCTTCACTTTCTATTGCATTCACAAGGGGAAAAAAATAGCCACTAGTTGTTCAGACCCTCTTTTTTTGTTGTTGGCATCTTGAGTGACACTAAGCCCTCTTTTACTTCACTGGCTCAGAGCCAGCTGTCCGTACAAATTCCAACGGTCTTTCATCTCCTCTCCATGCTTGCTGCCCTTGCTTCGTCCCTGACCCCCTCTACCCACCAGCCCCTATACCTCCTGATCCCTAGCATATCCAGCTGCCTGGTTAGTAAGGTGCCTGTCCCACCTAGAGTATCCCAGAATACACTGCTGCAGGCCATTCAAGCTCTGTTGGATGTCGTTGATTCATGATTGTGGATCCTTAGTTCCACAGTTCAAGCCCCATATTCAGCGCCAGTGTCAGATGTGTGTGTGTGAGGAATAGAGTTAGATTTCTAAGGCTTTTAATAATACTGTAATAATAATAATAATAATAATGTGTGGTTATTGTTAACTACAGATATTAAAAAAACTGTTTGCTATTTGAGATGCTTAATCAAAATACAGTATATAAATATTAAATGAAAAATGAAAATTGGCAACTAAATTTTCATTAAAAAATGCTAAACTAAAACTGAAAAAAATCTAAATAGAAACATTAAAAAATGACAAAAGCACATGACAAAAGTATTTAAAAACAAACTAAAAACATGAAAATTATAAAAAATAAAATCGAAATCAAAATTTTGATACATTTTGTAATATAAAAATATTATATAAATTATTATAAATTATTATATTAAATTATAAATTATTTAATATAATATTTATTATAAAAAAATATATATTAAATACTATTTATAATATTGTAATACTAATTATAATAAAAATAATAATAATATTGTTGTTGTTGCTGTTATAGCATTTTAGGTAAACACTTACCCTGTACAATATTTAGTAGAAGGAGGCTCTGTCTCCCATCACTCTTTCAGAGCAGCACAATGTCATTTGAGACCACTTATTACTGTCAGTAGTCTCAAAATGGCTGCAATGGCCTAATAGAAATTAATAGTAGCTATCCAGGTCCATAAATGTTGAACGTTTAGTGTGTGCAGCGAGGGAGCTACAACATATGTAATTGTAAGTGTCCATCTGAAATGTGTGTAGCTCCAAACTTGAGGCCTGAGAGTCTTTCAGTGTATCTATATTCTTGTCTAGTTATAATGAAAGGAACAGAGTAATAAGACCTACAGTAATGTCCTCTGGGGTTTGGTTAAGTGTAGGAGTGTTTGTTTGCATTAGCTTCCCGTCTCTGGTGACCTCATCCTGTCACCACACTTTTCATGCTGTCTCACGGGGAAAACACATGCATTCTTACATCCAGACAACGCCCAGCCACAAACTAAAACACACACTCGCACTATTTTAGTGTCCTCCATCTGTTCACATTCACAGCCTAAGTTAATCTACAGTCAGCCAGTCATTATCACAAAATAAACCAAGACAGGTTGATCAGGACCCGACAGGAAGCGGAAACCTGAGACTAGCACAGCTGTGTAGAGAAAACTTTGCCAATTATACGGTTTAGCGATCACTATACAAAAGTATTTGGCTGCACAATTTGGTGATTGAATAATCAGAATCAAGTATTCCAGAGAGCCGTGTAATAAATATTTATACAGTATTTGCACTGGCATCTAGACCGGGGCAGATTTTATATTGCCACTCAATTGGCAAGTCAAAGGCCCTGTCCCAAATGTCTCACTTGATGTGCATTTGCAATGGTTGTCTCGTGTCCATGAAATCCACAAGATTTTAAGGTGTCCCATTTGTTTTTTTAGACTACAGAAAAGTGTTCATGAGAGCCCCTTAGCGGCTATCATATGAGGAGGATTGCAGGATCCCCCATATGGCAAATGTATTATGTGTATTTATTAAATTTCCATATATGAAATATATTGCCAAATATAAGTATATATGACCTATTCGAATTTTTAACAATTTCAAAGATTAGCATATATATCTAGCCCATACAAATATGTTTATGTATGTGTAATACATTTTTGGACATATATGTCATGTACATGTACATCCATCCTAAAACCCATCAATAAATGTTGATCTTATATAAGTAAATATAAAAGACAGACATGCTTTGTTTTGCCATTTTGCCTTTATTGTGATAGGACAGTATAGACAGACAGGAAGCGAAGTAGTAGAGAGAGAAGGATGGGATTGGGAAAGGCCCTTAAGTCATGGAGTCGAACTCTGGTCACCCGAAGCGCAACTGTTAGATGTCAAAATGCTGCTCAAACAATTGACATGCATTAAAACATTTATTACAAAAACATACTGTATATAAACATACAGATTTTTGTATATATGGTTGCTACATATACTATGTAAAAACCATCATAAAGACATTATTAATGTATGTACATATACATTGGTATGACATAAAATCCCCATACTAAAATTTGTATATCTTTATCTACCCAGAGAACGTATGCATGTGAAAATAATATAGGGCCAATAGGTAACATATGACAACATCACTCTTAAAAGGATAGTTCATCCAAAAATGAAAATTCTATCATTAATTACTCACCCTCGTGTTGTTCCAAACCCATAAGACCTTCGTTCATCTTCGGAAATGAAGATATTTTTTATGAAATCAGAGAACTTTCTGACCCTGTAACTGAAAGGTTCCATGGACACATGGACTATTTTAATGATGTCCTTACTACCTTTCTGGACCTAAGAACATTTTAGTTGCATTGCTGTCTATGGAGGGTCAGAAAGCTCTCGGATTTCGTCAAAAATATCTGGATTTGTATTCCGAAGAAGAACGAAGGTCTTATGGGTTTGGAACGACATAAGGGTGAGTAATTAATCACAGAGTTTTCATTTTTTTGGGTGAACTATCCCTTTAATATAGGCGATGTGTGTCATATATTACATTTCTGTGTGGGATTAGGCATGAGTTGGGACAGGTCCCAAATGATACTCCAGTCTTACTGTGCATGCATCATAGTGGTTAGTTAGTCTTTAATTTATTAGTCATCATCTATGAAGATTCTCAAGCAGGCAGATGAGTTGCACAGATTCCCTAAACCAACTGTAAACAGGGTGTTTCAGTGGGGCTGAATAATTTCTTTTACAGTAATGCCAAGTCCCCTCCCTTTCTCTCTCTCTGTCTTGACCTGTGGGCTCTGATAAGGCTTGGGAAGTCTGTGTTTGTGTTCAGCTTTGGATGTCCACATACCACAGCTAGCACAGGCTCCAGTCAGGCATGCTATCATAAAGAGTTTATTCACAGAATCCCCTTGCTTATGGAGAGCCCTCCCACTTCCACTACAACTACCAGCTGCTGCCTTAATGTGCATATATTTGTGTGTGTATGTATATATATATATATATATATATATATATATATATGTATTTATGTGTGTTCCACTCTAACCTTCTTTACCACACATGTCCGCACATACACAGGAAAGTGGCGTAATCGCATTTTGACTCCATCTTTCCGTCCCTCTCAGTCACTTTTTCATTTTTACCTGAAGGCTGCTGCAGCCACGTTTGCCTCTCACCTCACACACAAGCGCTCACACACTCCGACACAGCAAATTCAGCCACACTAGACTTTACTGCCCTTTCTAAATCCCATTGAGTTCAGCTTTAGTCATGTGCAGGCATGTAATGCAACTTTGAATCTGGCTGCATGAGCCAAGCGGACCTCGCTCTCTGATGTGGACCACCACAGCCTGCGGGGCTTACCTGCATCCTCTCTCGCTCTCTCTCACCATCTCAGCCTCTGATTCCTTTCATCTGCCCTTATCAGCCTCTGTCAGTGCTCAGCCACTGTACCTCCCCTCCTTCCACCTAACAGCAGGAGGTCAGGGAGAGAGATTCAGACACCTCTCTTTGGGACTGCAATTACTTCCAGTCAGGAAATCTTCAAAGACAGAGTGTGTGATTGAGGGAAAGCATGTTCGCTGATTTGCTCCTTGTTTTTTTCTGCTGTGCTGCATGTGTGGTACAGACACTCTGGACCAAAGAAAAACAAAAAACAAAAAAAAAATCATCCCCTACTTATTACTAGTTTTGTCCTGACTCCAAACACACTGTTTTCCCATTATTCAAATTGACTTTGGACCTGTCGGGAAGAAGTTCATGAAATATTAATGGCAAAAAAACGGCAGAGAGATGTGAGAAATGAACACACAGGAGAGGCAAAATGATTAAATTAAATTGATTTTGGTAATACTCGATGACCACTAATCGCACTCTCTCTACACATACACACCCACACGTGCTTCATGCAGCTCCACAAAGATTTATGGCTGCTTTTCCATACCTTTATTATGTATTTTTCAGATTAGCTGACACAGTGGCTATGACTGCGAAGATAAACAAATCCTTGAGAAATGATGTATTGCTTTAAAATACCAAAGGCCTGGAATCAAAAGTTCAGAAAACCAATACATAAAGTACTTTTTAATATATATAATGCGACAATACAATTCTTATTTAAATATATCTCGCAAATATTTTCAGTTATCAGATTCTAACAAAAGAGGAAATATAAGCATTGTCTGAAGACAGAGAGATTGAAGGAGAGTTGTTGAGACAAAAGAAGTGGAGTTGAAGACAAGACATTAAATGGTACGCTGAGAGAAAGAAAAGGAGGCAGTGACAGATGGTTTGTGAGGCGTAAATGGAAGAAAATTGAGTAGACTACAGCTCCAGCTCTATAATCTCATCCAGTTTCTGACCCAGCATAAACACAGCAGCTATAAACTCCAATTCAGCCTTTTATTGGCAAATCACTGCTTTTCACTCATAACCTGTCCCCTTTTGTCGGATTTTTATATAAACACACGTCACGCATATCAAAGGAACATGTACACACAATCATTATGAGCTGAGAGCTGGCTTTCTGCATGCCTGAATGAATAATCCAGCACGTCCCACGTCAAGAGCTGTTCCCAATCTGGGGCTGGTCATAATCTGTATATGTGTAATTGAAGACATTCATTGTTGTGCGTGTGGGTGTACGTACATCCGCTCGCACTATTATTTCCAATCCCTCGTAAGGCAGATCAAACAGGTGCGGTGTGGGATTCATTACTATAATGCAACCGCAAGTAATTTGCGTGAAAGAGCGACCAGTGCGCATGGCTCCGATTAGCCATCGAAAATGTGTTTTCGTATACACGTGTCTGTGTGTGTGTATATCTGAAGCGACCTCCCTCGGAGAAGCTCGGTTTGAAGTCAAGGTCGTGGGTCTCTCCCAGGGCCAACGAGTCTCCCTTGTCCAATTTGTCTTTGTTAGTGGAGTATCGCTACAGAGTAGCCTAGAAGTACTTCAGAAAGCAGCCCTCCGTCTACATACCTCCATCCCTTTCACTCTTCCGGCCAATCCCTTGCTCAATGGCTTAATCGATGGTGGGTGGTTGATCAGAGGAGGAGGTATATTGAGATTTATGGGGACGTTTAGACCGTGATGCGGCTGCTGTGTGGACCGGTGCCCAAGCACACCCGAGAGGGGGCTTAAGATGGCGTCATTGATCTCACTCATAATTAGCGCACAGAGGAGCTAGATGCAGAATTCCAGCATGTTGCCCGATGTGAATAATTTAGCGAGCACAGCATGAAGTCATCCTTTGAAGTGCAGCTTTGAAGACCCCCCCACCCCAGTCTCGAACACCCCGCCGTTTTCAAAGCAACTCCCCATCAGTAACGCATGGATATGCGGTTTCCATTCAAATCAAAGCGTAAATAAACGTACAATACATATCCATGCATTACTGATGACACAGAATAGCGTACGCACTTTGCGTCCATCGGATGCTCTCCAAAATGGCGCTACGCTGACACAGAGAGACAGAGAAGAAACGAAATGTTGAATAAATGTCGTTATTTTTATTTTCTTTGCATACAAAAAGTATTCTCGTCGCTTCATAAAATTCAGATTGAACCACTGATGGCAGATGGACTATTTTGACGATGTTTTTTATACTTTTCTGAGCCTTGACAGTGTAATTTACTTGGCAGTCAATGGGACAGTCACAAGCCTCCCGGTTTTCATGCAAAATATCTTAAATTGTGTTCCGAGGACGAACAAAGCTTTTACGGGTTTGGAACGACATGGGGGTAAGTGATTAATGACAAAATTTTCATTTTAGGGTATAGTATCCCTTTAATGCACGAGCGTGTGCGTGAAGCAAACAGTCTTCCTCTCCAAAAATCATACACAGGCGCTCACATTCTCTGTTTTGGACACACACTCTTGTGCTGTTCCAAAATGATGAGCTGACTACACAGAAGGCAAGGGAAATATTAACTAGAAATAAACGTATAGTCAATCCAAAAATTATTCAGAAACCAGATATAATTTTTGATTATTTATTTTTACTAGTGAGTGCAGGACACTATAGTTAATTTATGTAAGTGAGGATAGCAAAATAAAGTAAACTGTGAAATATTATACCCAAAAATTCTTCATACAGTGGACTACCAATAAAATTGATAAATTGGGACCAAAAAATTTATTTGGCACTTTGACCTGACCATGTTTTGTTACATAGCTTTCTATCAAAGTTATCTGACATTATCAAGATGAATTTGTTCTGACACAATTTAACTCTTGAGTTCTTGTCATATTTTATTACCTCTTTCTAAACTATAGTAAATAAACTGTGATAAAGTGAGAAATGTTGAAGGTGTCTGAATAAATTTTGGGTTGACTGTATTTTTCATTAACATTGATATAAATTGTTCAGTGTAATTAAAATGAGCTGTGCATTTTCATGCTAAAAACTATACTTGAAACCAGTTGAGTTAAGTCTCTCTAGTGCATAGTTCTATTTGTGTGGCACATAAGTTCCTGCTGATGTCCGTGAATAATCCAGCACATCCCATGTCGTGAGCCGTTCTCAATTTTGGGCTTAACATGATCTGTATATGTCTAATTGAAGACATTCATTGTTGTGCATGTGGGTGTATGTATATCCGCTCGCATTTCCAAGCCCTCATACGGCAGATCAAACAGGTGTGATGTGGGTTTCATTACTGTAATGCCACAATATTTATGCGAGTTGTGTATTTCCATGCTTCAAACTGTATTGGAGCCAGTTGAGTCAAGTCTCTCCAGTGCATAGTGCTATTTGTGTGGCATACAAGTTGCTGCCGATGTAGAGCATTCCAAATCAGACTCTTCTGAGGTTCCATGACGGTTCTGATGTAGGCAGCGTAGCAGCTAGGTTTTGCAACACAACTTCTCTCTCTCCTTCTGGGTGGAGGGCTTGTGCCGAGAAGGCAGTAGGAAGTTAGTGGAGTTCACAGTTGACAGGAGACTTGTGGTGGACTCTAATTTGAGCACTCACAGTGGATGACAGCGGTTTGTGGTGGCACATGTTATTTCTGCTCCGTCTACGAATCGCTTGTCTCTCCCTGATGCCCTCCGTCTCCATTCTCTCTCTCTCTCTGTCTTTTTTGCTTTCTCTATGGGAACCGAGAGCCAGCAACACCATTAAATTCAGCATGCTGTATGAAATTCTAGGCCTAGCTTAGCAGGTGTCATGTATCCTCAGCTCTCTGTGCTGGTTCTTGCCATTTAATGTGATTTGTGTTTCTGCTAAGAATATAAATGTGAATATAAACTCTACCTGACAATGGGAGTATAGAATATTTTATCTTTTTCATTTTAACATTTTCAAATCTCATTTCCCTTATTTCTGGGCTTTCATAAGCGTCAGGCCAAATATTTTGAGTTTCTTGTGGGGTAGTTCATCTTGTATTTAAGGATTCCCTGGTTTCTGTTTGCTAAATGAACAGTTTTACTGTAGTGCTGTATTACATTTACACAGTATTGACCTGCTCAAATGAATGGAGAAAACATGCTGAAGCAACATGCTCTTTCAACACACTTTACATTTCAAAACTGGTTGTTAAAATTTAATGTTTCTTCCATCCTGAAAACAGGTAGCTATTCAGTAGCTTGTAAATTCCTTATTGACCATAGCTACACATTTATTACAATTTCAAAGGCTTTCTGACTCATATCAAAGAGTAATTTTAAAAATATGATAATGTTACATAGACATAACTATTTGGAAGGTATTTTTATTAGAACCTATTAGTGGAGAGTTAGACATCAACAAACAGACATGCCCATTTACCAAATGTGAATGTGCCAGTGAGCACGTCGGCACTGATGCTTGTCTTCCCTCCTCCAACATTTCGCAATTCACTTTCATAAATCATGAAGCTATTGCTGTCTATAAATGCACGCTTTAGTGATGGTTCCTGCTGACCCTCCTCTTCTGGTGCCCCCTTGATCCTAACCAGCATTAAAAAAAGAAAAAAAAAACTCTTCATACCTTTTTTATTTTTTCCACTCTAGGGCCTGATAAAAGAGCCCCTGTGTTCTACTTATTGCTAACCAGAGGCTTGATCTTTCCTGCCTGTTACATGCTTCAGTCACAGTGTTTCTCAAAAAGTTGACAAGAACTTTTGTCAGCCTTTTTTGGAAATAATTTTCAGATTTCCCAGAGTATTGTAATAGTGTGTAATAGTCAAAAGATGTGAGGGCATATTTTCTCCTCTTTTAACTTTATAATTTATTGTTACTGTCATCGCTTATTGTCGTTTACCTATTTACACATTTTTATCTGGTACAGGTGCATCTCAATAAATTAGAATGTCGTGGAAAAGTTCATTTATTTCAGTAATTCAACTCAAATTGTGAAACTCGTGTATTAAATAAATTCAGTGCACACAGACTGAAGTAGTTTAAGTCTTTTGTTCTTTTAATTGTGATGATTTTGGCTCACATTTAACAACAGGTTTCTTTGACAGTGGCCTTCAGCTCATCTGCATTTTTTGGTCTCTTGTTTCTCATTTTCCTCTTGACAATACCCCATAGATTCTCTATGGGGTTCAGGTCTGGTGAGTTTGCTGGCCAGTCAAGCACACCAACACCATGGTCATTTAACCAACTTTTGGTGCTTTTGGCAGTGTGGGCAGGTGCCAAATCCTGCTGGAAAATGAAATCAGCATCTTTAAAAAGCTGGTCAGCAGAAGGAAGCATGAAATGCTCCAAAATTTCTTGGTAAACGGGTGCAGTGACTTTGGTTTTCAAAAAACACAATGGACCAACACCAGCAGATGACATTGCACCCCAAATCATCACAGACTGTGGAAACTTAACACTGGACTTCAAGCAACTTGGGCTATGAGCTTCTCCACCCTTCCTCCAGACTCTAGGACCTTGGTTTCCAAATGAAATACAAAACTTGCTCTCATCTGAAAAGAGGACTTTGGACCACTGGGCAACAGTCCAGTTCTTCTTCTACTTAGCCCAGGTAAGACGCACAAGAGGAATACAACAACTGTAGCCAAATTCCTTGACACGTCTGTGTGTGGTGGCTCTTGATTCCTTGACCCCAGCCTCAGTCCATTCCTTGTGAAGTTCACCCAAATTCTTGAATCGATTTTGCTTGACAGTCCTCATAAGGCTGCGGTTCTCTTGGTTGGTTGTGCATCTTTTTCTTCCACACTTTTTCCTTCCACTCAACTTTCTGTTAACATGCTTGGATACAGCACTCTGTGAACAGCCAGCTTCTTTGGCAATGAATGTTTGTGGCTTACCCTCCTTGTGAAGGGTGTCAATGATTGTCTTCTGGACAACTGTCAGATCAGCAGTCTTCCCCATGATTGTGTAGCCTAGTGAACCAAACTGAGAGACCATTTTGAAGGCTCAGGAAACCTTTGCAGGTGTTTTGAGTTGATTAGCTGATTGGCATGTCACCATATTCTAATTTGTTGAGATAGTGAATTGGTGGGTTTTTGTTAAATGTGAGCCAAAATCATCACAATTAAAAGAACCAAAGACTTAAACTACTTCAGTCTGTGTGCACTGAATTTATTTAATACACGAGTTTCACAATTTGAGTTGAATTACTGAAATAAATTAACTTTTCCACGACATTCTAATTTATTGAGATGCACCTGTATATGTATAAGATTCCAAACTCATAAAATAAAAGAAAAAATCTGTAAACAGCACTAGTAATGTTGCTGTCAGAGGAACAAGGTAAGGGCACAAGGGAAACGATGGGGCAGTAGTGGAGTCTGGTGGGGTTTAGTCAGTCTGTTGTTGCTATTAGTTCACCATTAAAATATGTCCTGAGGGAGAATATTAAAGCACAACATCGACGATCAAATCCAAACCTGGGGCCAAGCGAGCTCATCACACAGCCCAAACCCACACCCTGTGGCATTTCCACACTGTTTAACATTCACGCACACACAAATATACAGCGAAACTATCAGAAACACTCTCGTACATGCTTTTTCCCCACATATACTCGACCTTGCAGGCACGCAAATTCACAATTGCTGTGGCTACAGGATTAATCGGGGTGTATTACCTGGATTCAGAATTGAAGAGGTGCAGTCACAGATAAAAAAAAGAGGAAATAACTTTAGTCACGATGGGTAGTGACTTGTTCACGCACAGTTTGGTGACAGTTAGTCTTAGCTGGCTTTTATTTAACATAAATAATGGTATTAGTGATGCTGTACCTGTTTTTACAAGCAAATATTCTCAGAATAAAAGCTATATTTATTTACCTTTTTATAAATGTCTGAAAAGACTCCACAGCAGTTTGTGAAATCATTTTAACAGTGTGTGAGGAGATGAGTATTAGTTTTTCATTTGGAACTAATACGAAGGAACAAAAACTAAAATATATATATTGATGTAGTTTTTATTTTTTAAAACTTACTGTGATGCGCCCAACAGTCATTTCATCATGTGATTCGATTAATCGATTTGCTTAAGTTGCCAGTGCCATATAATCATTCTGGCAGCATGTGTTTGGGCTGTTTATCGATTCTGAACTGCTACCAGATTGCCCCCTTTTCTCATTGCTGAATATATTATTACTATATGCCAGACGGTTCTGTGAATCAGTTTGAAAACGGCAACACCCTTTGATAGCATTACATTAAGGTGAAAAACATCTGAGAATAAAATATTCAAAAGCAAAAATTAATTACAGTTTAAGAAATGCTAATACGTAAGATATGAAGCTGTTCTTTTTTCCTAATTGTTCGTAATATCAGTTTGATGTTTCCTTGTTTATTTCTGCCTAATTTATTTAATTAAAAAGATAAAAATAGTAATTTAATATCCTATTTAGCCAAAGGTATAGATAAAAAGGTAGAATACCTAATGAACTAAACATATCTCTTGTTGTGTATGGGATTTATAAGTTATTATAGCAGTAATGAGATGCTGCATAGATAAACTGTTCTCTCATTCACTAAATGAGTATCGCTGATTACATTTTTATGGCTCATTCTTTTTCTTTGATTATTGTTTGATTGGTTTGGTATGGTCTAATGGTTTAAGATTCAGGCTGATAACTGAAAGGTTGTAGGTTCAATCCCTGCAAGGGGTTTTCCATGAACTATCGCATTTCTGGCCTTGAGCGCAGCCTATCCTAAAGGGGGGATTGTCAGGTACACACACACAAACCATCATGTCTTTGTTTGCAGCTTTCCAGACAGCCTGTCAGTGAATGTTTTGTCTGTGTTGGACTGTATACATAATAATGCATATATACAGACCAACACTGGCTGACACTCTGTCTGAAACGTTCCAAACACAGACTGTGAACTTGCTTATCCAATCATATTAGAGTACTGCATCTAACTGTTGACTATTGTATATTAAACATATAAATGAACATTACATCATCAGAAACACTGTTATGGATATTCATTAGATCATGCTATTAATTTTTAATTTGCCTCTTCATCTTTCCAAATTCAGCTCCGTGATGATATACTATACAGTTGCTCACCCACACAACCCCTCTCTTCCTGTCCCGCAGGCATCCTGTACAAAGGCAACGGTGAGAACGTCTTCATCTCCCAGCAGCCTCCAGTGATCAGCACCATTATGGGTAATGGGCGCAGGCGCAGTATCTCCTGCCCCAGCTGTAATGGCCAGGCTGATGGCAACAAACTGCTGGCTCCAGTGGCCCTCGCCTGTGGATCTGATGGCAGCCTGTTCGTTGGTGACTTCAACTACATCAGACGCATCTTTCCCTCTGGAAACGTTACCAGTGTTATGGAGCTGAGGTAAGAAACGCAAGCTAAAGGGATAAAAACAATATAATGTCACCTTTGTGCTAATGAGATGAACACTGCATGTTGTTAGACTGTAATATGGGGCACTCAGCCCAGTGTAAGGCTCATGTGGTCTGAAAAGAACGTGTTGACAGTGACAGAGTTCTCGTCTGTAGAGGGTGACTCATTACTGGTGCTCTCGCCCCCTTAAGCTAAGAAGAAATGCATATTCCCATACCTCGCTTTTTTATGATCCACCACAAGCCTTCTATTGAGCTCGTCCAGCCCACATCAAAGGCTGTGTGTGTGTGTCTGTGTGCGTGTGTTTATTTACTGGGCTCAGAGAAATAACAGTGTTTATCTCTCAGTTTTTCTGCCAACTAAACAAAGTTGTTTTTGTTTCTTCAAACAGATTAATCAGAGATTTTTAATATAGCCATAAAGCTTATAATTTAAAGAAGCTGTTGAAAGAAGTATGTTTGCTCTTTTATTGAAATGTAATTGTATTTTGTTGGTTGCAGGGCATTTGAATGCCACCAAATCTATTGTGGTTTAATTTCAATTTCAGTTGACATTCAAAAACTCAAATCTCATCTTTCAGGAGTTTGCATACACATCAGTTTTAGCAGCACAAACTGAATATTAAAAAAAAAATGTATTTAAAATATTTGCATCTCTAAATGCACGCTAAAAAGTAAATATATGGAAAGGAGTTATTTTGTATGTCCTAGTTGTTCTTTTTGGTCACATTATGCTCTGCAGCCCCAGTCTCCACTCACTTTCAATGGATGGAAAAGAGAAGACTGCACATTATATAAAATTAACTCCTTTTATGTTCCACAGAGGATACAAACACATTCAGGTTTGGAGTGACACGAGGGTTCATAAATGATGACAGATTTTGTCTTTAACAGGAAAATATTTCCAAAAAGCTGTCAAATGTTCCATCTCTGTAGTAGTAAAAAATAGTTTTGATTGTTCAGTATGTGTTTAAAAAAACACTAGTTTAATTTCACCATATAGAGTACAGCATGCTGATAGTGATTTAATAATTGAAACTATCTGAAATATTCAAAGTATATTCCCTCCTGACTGTGATCACAGTGTGTCTATAATCTAAACACCATGAATTGCAGAGCTGATACATTACAAGCATGAGGTGAACACATGTGCCCTTTTCTTTCAAACCTCAAGACCTGTCATTTCCTTTCCTTAGATCTAGAGTGGGCTCACACATCCACTGAGAAAGACACGTAGATATTCTTTCAAAGTGCTCTCAGGGTTCCTCTATATGAAATCAGAGCCGTGGCTCGGGTCTTTTATAGACTCTCACTGAAATGATCATAAATTCTTCCCTCACACTCGGCGGGGCCTAGAGGGCCCTCCATGTCACTCTCCACTCTCCTGCAGCACCTCATTTAGCCATTGCGGTGATACATGACCGCTACCTCTTATCTCCTCTCTTTCCTTATCTCTTGTTCCTTTCTCTTTCGGCCGAAATCGTCTGTCTTGTCCTTTTAGCCGCCTCTCGTTTTCCATCTCATGTTTTCCCTGCCTGTGTCTTTCTGTCATTGACACTTACTGTATTTTTTACCTTATCTTATCATCTTCCGTTCCTTCCATCTGCCCCCAACTTGATACCCGCGCAAAAATCTCTCATATGTGCGCTCACACGAGGTCTCTATAAATGGCCCAGCACTTAACAGGTTTCAGTATCATCTTTGTGTGTCTGCTGCTCCTGTAAATTAAATTCCTTCATTAAAGCAGTAAAACACATGGATGAAGCAAATGAAATGGTGGTCCTCTGTGTGACATATTCACAGCGTGGCTTCTGTGCGGCTAAAGGCAATGTTTAAGGAATTGCTTTTCATTGTCTGGGACACAATCAATTTGCTATTATTGGCCAGTTAACCTCAGCGTGTGCTGTGAGCTCATACTGTTCTTCAGTTCCCAGGTGGAATATTCACACATCCAACTCTGTTTAAGAAACAAGACAAAGTACAGCTAACAGGCCAGTCTTGCTGCATTTTTTCCCATCTACGTGTGAGAAGGAGAGATTAATATATGCACACCTTTTTTTTTCCCTTTCTTGACAAGATTTATGTGCTTCTGCTGTTTTACTCTCTCTCTCCCTTTTCTTATCTCTCTTATTTCTGTTCTTTTTTTCCTCTGCTACCCTAAGAAATAAAGATTTCAGACATAGGTAAGCCATTCCAACTCTCTCACTGATGCACAGACCCTTTCAATCTGGTGCAGGCCATTCTTTATACAAGTGTTTGTCTCCTCATAAGTGTTGTGGCATGCCAGCCGAAGTAATGTAAATGTGTTTCATCTGCCTCGGATGTTTATGAAGTACCAGTGGCATTTTGTGATAACTCTTAAAGTTTGTTTGATTTTCTTGGTATTATTTAATTCACATACTTGATTTGCTTTAAAGCTCATTGCTCGAATATCTAATACAGTGAGGTCTCAAAGTCTAAGACCACTAGTCTTTTTTTTTTTTTTTTTTTTTTTTTTACAAATTATATTATCAGCATAACAATTTGTAAAGTTTAATTGAAACCTAAAAGTTTTTCATTCAATCTAGCTGCAAGATTTCTACATGTAAAACGTGATCATGTGAACCAGCATAATTTTAAAAGCTACCAAAAAGCATTCTGTGTGTGCAATGGAAGGAAATCTGACCTTTTATACAAATAACTCAGATGGTCAGTTTTTAAATCAATTGCATTTTATATCCAAGATTTTCAATGTGGTCTTAGACTTCTGGACTTCACTATATATTTAGGAGATCTTCAGATGTTTTTGTTGATGGTGCAGGAATGGACTAGATCCCTTGGAAACACTACTGTACAGGTTATGACAACAGATCTGAATTCCTGACAAAATCATTAGAATAATTCAAAATAATGACTATCATTTTTCTTCAAACACGATCTTAGTGGTTTATAAATCAACATCACAAATCCCATGGGGAAGTTCCCATGTCTTCCCAACACAATGAGAAATTCCTTTCAGCTCTTTCGTCTGGCTCGGTGAAATCTCTTTCTCCACTTTTGTGGATATAAGGGTAGCTTAGCTGAGGCATTTATGTAGAACTCAAGTAAAATATTTTCTTTTAATATGGCATATTACATATACCAGAAAGACAAAAGATACCTCAAGTAGCTTAGAAAGAATGAGTTTGTTTTTTTTTTAATTTTGTCTGCGCTTTGATTCTGTAGCCAAATTGGTCAGAACAGGTTTAAGTAAAATACACAGATCTAAATTTTAGTTGACACTGGTGTAGACCTGTTTTCTCAGGAAGAAACCTCTCTTGACAGGTCTCCAATACTTAAGTTAACCGCTCCAAATATCTCCGCCCTGGACAAGCAGGAGTTCCTGATAAACACTGCAAATAGGCCTTCATCATCCCACACATGTTTGAATAGTTCCAGTTGAGAGGCGATGTACAGAGCGCAGTAGATGTTGATATCCTACATTAAGTTCTTTTCGAAACCTCTGTAGGGTTTAATCGCAGACGTATGGAGCTCATGAATGGAAATAAATGCGAGTAATTTGAAGTGGGTGAGCCAAAGCCATTAGAGCCTGTGGAATAAATTTGCATCCAGGGATAAATTTAGGAATCCCATGGACATGCTAACCATTCCTCTCCGTCTCCTACCAAATCATTTAAAATGGAATTAGAGGCCAACTTCGCTATATAGTTGCACCGTGTGTGGGCAAAATGGTTGAGTTTAAGTAATTAAATGGGCGTATTTTTAGACACATCAATTTTTTCACCAACATTTCTCAATGCTTCTGAGAAACAAAAATGGCCCATTAAGCATTAATGACTCTGAATTAATAAGTGCTAAGAGTTATTAATTCACAACCACTGTTGCTGGCTGGTGAACATTACAAGCCACCTAATGGCTAGCCTTTGTCTTCCTCTTGTCCCAGATGTCTCGGCCCATCTGTATGTGTCATCAAGGCGCGCCCATATAGCCTAATGCTGCTCCACAGAGTCTCATAAACTTAGGAGATTATTGACCCCAAACCTCAGTGTCCTTAAACCAAGCCAACTCTAAGCCTCTCCCCTGCCTGTTTCACTCCCAGAACTCACATTTGTTTCCATTTTGCACGGCAAAATCTTTTTATGCTATATTAGTTTTAGCCTGTTTAATCTTTATTTACTCTAAGTGCGATGTGCTATGTGCCTGTGCCACATAGCAACAGTAACTAACATCATCCTAAGACTTTCTTAGCCCCTTTTCTGAGTCTGTGGAAGCATGCTGATTCGAATTATAAACAGTGTAATGAGCACATATGAAAGCTTTACAGATCTACTTTATATTGCTTTTCATTTCTTTTCTGTAAACACACGCATAAGCTCTGTTCCAAAACATAATGAGCTTCTTTGCTGCCTTCTAAACACCACTAAAATGAGGTACCTTAAGTGACCTTCACATCAGGAGCATGCCTATGATGCCTTAAAACCCTACCTTCGTAGGCAGCTCACTAGGTCTTGGCACAGAGCAAATATCTAATAACTAAAAAAAGAATCAGCTTAAACATTTTTTAATATAAATAAAAGTTAGCAGATTTTTCCTGTACAAAGCAGACGCTACAGCAGCCCGACATCTGTTTAAAAAACATGGCCTGCCCGGCAGCCAACCCTCTTGCAAGGTGTCTGCGTGCTATTCTTAGACCTTAGTCGCTTCTAATTGAAACACTGCGACGAGCTGTTGATTTTTTTTCAACAGATACATCACTTCATGTTGCTCGCCCGCTTTTTCCTCTGTCGTAGGGGTGCGGGTGGGAAGTGCAAATGATTGAAAGGATGTGACAGTTTGGTGGGCATCATTATGGTTGTGTCAGACGATAGTGATTTCCAGTCATAACGCATTAGGTTCACTCTGACAGAGTGCTCAACTCCTTTCCCCTCTAACCAGCCGGGCCAAACAAGTACATTCACTTCAGCAATAAACACAATAGCTAGTGATCAGTGATCACGTTTCTATACATTTGTAGGCCTTCAACTTATGACTATAATAGTTTACAGTCAACTTATGCCAACTTAAATCTGTTCAGTTATTCATTGTTTCAAGCACTTCGAGCATTGCTTATTTGTTGTTGTATCTGTTTCTTTATAAATCATGACTGTTTTTGTGTACTAGTACTTCTCTTCTTGTAATTGTGGAATTTCTACCTTTGTCCTGTTAGCAACAATCCTGCACATAGATACTACCTAGCCACAGACCCGATGACAGGTCAGCTGTATGTTTCCGACACCAACTCACGACGAATCTTCAGGCCTAAAGCCCTGACGGGAACCAAAGAGCTTCTGCAGAATGCAGAGGTTGTGGCAGGGACCGGAGAGCAGTGTCTACCCTTTGACGAGGCTCGATGTGGGGATGGAGGCAAGGCCACTGAGGCCCTACTGCTGGGGCCCAAAGGTGAAGAGACTGAACACCCACAAATCAATATGGACACTCCAAATATTCAATGTGTAGAGAACTATAGCTGAACACAAGCAGCTTCTGTTCTTTTTGCTATTAAAGTAATATTAGTTAAATATTAGTTAAACTTATCAACACAGCAACAGCCAGCTATTAAGTAGTTCACAAAGACACATACATTTCTGTGAGAGAACTAGAGAGACCTGTGATCCTCACTGGATCAGAGCACCAGAGGGTTCAGTTCATTTCCTCTTGGTTTTAGCTCTGACTAGATAAAAAAAAACAACTGCTTCCTGAATATTACTTGCACTCAACATCACTCTTAGCTCAGGAATAATTCACCACCCAAAAGCACATTGTGAATAATTCACCAAGTGCCGCGTCTTCAGTGACCTGGAAACCACAGGGGCAAGCGTGACATGTGTACCAGTCGTGTTTCGCCTGTTTGCAGGTGCAGTGTGTGTGTCTATTTGCAGCTGTCACATCTGCCCCCTCTCTACATAGGCATTGCTGTGGATAAGAACGGGTTCATCTACTTTGTGGACGGTACCATGATCAGGAAAGTAGACCGGAATGGCATCATCTCAACACTGCTGGGGTCTAATGACCTCACATCTGCTCGTCCTCTGACCTGTGATACCAGCATGCATATCGGACAGGTATACATTCATACTCACCTGCTCTACATCAGTTTAATGCACTTGAATCTTAAATATTAATTTGGCTATTTTTGCTGCCACAAAAGAAAAGCTGCAGCACTGCTAACCTGGATGTAGTATGATTTATAGAGTTGAATTCAGTCCAGTTATGCCACTGGGCTAAAACAAAATATTAGAGGGCAGAGAGGCCAAACTTCGATTTATTTCGGAATGCAATCTGTGATTCTCAGTACAAAGATTCAGCTGTTCAAGCCTGATCCTCTGGCTTTATCACTGAAGTGGTGTTAGGATGAGTGGCCTCATTTCAAAGATAAAAGCAAAGGCTGGAAACAATTGAAACTGTTGCCTCATTTGAACTGGAAGGCACAATTGTTTTCCATGTTGTCCCTAATAGTTTTTCAGATGAGATTTGTGAGATTAATAATGCAGTATTATTGCAGTAAAAATGCAGTATTATTCTTTTTACATTTTAATATTATCTTGTATTTGTTTTATGATAATTATTAAACAATTTTACTATCAGAGGAGCCATGTAAGTAATGGTTTACTATTTAAAAGACCACAACACAGAGTTCCAGAGCTTGCAGACTTCAAGCTGAATTAGTTTGTTTTTCCAGCCAACCACTTATAGTAGACTGCACTATGACCTACTATCTATCCACTAACCTCAAGACATACTTTAAGGCCCAAATCAGGAACAAAAAGACTGAGCTCAGCCCTCTGTGGTAGCCTCCACCCAAATGAAAGCCAGAGAAGCTTCCTTGAAAACCTGGAGCTCCCCCCTCTGGCTGCTCTCCCTCTGGTGCTAAATGCATCTAATCGCCTGAGCTCAGTGAGAAAACATCCATTAGATTTTCTAGACATAAAGAAAGAAATAGTACAAGATGATGAACACTCCTATGAGCTGAAGACTACAGTCAAATCAGTAGGCTAATAAAAGCTCTTTTATAGTAACGGCCAAGTTGGCCGTTTGCATATCAGGTGGTGACCTCAGAGTTGATGAAACATTTTAGGTGGCATGGTTTGCTTCATGGGTGCCATGATGAGATCACATGATCAGCTGAATACTCCTAGTTTTATATAAGTACCCCAATATTATAGAGCACGTTCTGGAATAAATTAATCATGGTTGACTGCAAATAGAATATGTCTGCAATGGCATTAGCTGAAAACATTTACGTGATGCTACAAGTCCAAGGTGATTGCCATAGTAGCCAGTGCAACAAACAAGAAATGATGTCCTTTGGAAACACATCTCTATTGTGGGTGTGTGAGTAGGACTCTTTTTTTTAGCTGCAGCTTTATTATGAAGAAGGTCTTTTGCTTGAAAAGGGCTGATATGCAGTGTTTAGTAAACTTTCTTATCCACATTCTTAAGCAGAATCCTTCCTCCCCATTCTTTCTGTTTTCTGGTCTCCCCACCAACCCCATTTGTCTTTGTCTAAGTGATGGAGGTTGGCGATGAGACATAAGGCTGTTGTCTGACATACCCTTGGGTCCAGGCTCAGTGAAGCTCAATGAGGTATGGACAGACCCAGACAGTAGGTGTCAGACTCACAATTACCCAAACGTTTGCACTTGCGAGTCATCGATGTGCATCATTAAGGATATATACAGCTCAACCTACACAACTGTCACCTGCCTCAGTAAAGCCAATAGGGACAGCAGAAAATAACTCAAGTGCTCTTCAAGGAAATCTTCGGTTCACTCTGGGTTTTAAAATGTTCAGTCTAAATCAAGTTTGTCCCCAGAGCATATAAAAGTACTCTGTCTGCTTCTAAGGCTACCAAGTTGGCTGTTTGCATATCAGGAGGTGACCTCAGAGTTGATGAAACATTTTAGGTGGCATGTTGTGGTGCACCCAAGTAAAATCCGTTTGCCCTGAGTAAAATCTGGTCTTCAGTTCATGCATTATGTAGAAGGTGGAATCACAGACGGGCCATGGCTGAGCAGAGAAAGCTTTTATCCACAGGAGCTGCTGTAGTTCAGAACCATTACGCTTTAGTGTGGTGCTCTTCAAAGACGCTTAACCTGCCTGTGTGGCCAGGGTGCAGGTTCAGAGCAGGAAGTGAAAGAGAACAAAGGAGAAGAACTGAACATACCTGGTCTAGGAATGTCCCAATCATGCCATATAAGTTGATCTCATTGAGAATAAGTCTCAGTGAATCCACCCAAAGCTTTAGGAACTCAAAGCTTTAGGAACAGGCTGACAATTATATTGTCAGCATATCTTTGCAAGAGCGAGTTATAGATTATGCAGTTGCATAACTTTCCCCCACTGGCACTTGGCAGCGTTATTGAAGTTGTCGAGACTGTGAAGTATCTGAGAAAAATTGAAACCGGATAATTCAGACAGACAAGACAATGCATGATCAAGAGAGGAATTCTTATGCTTTCTCAGTATAAATGATGCCTGAAAGAAAGTGTGTGCTGGGGAATTATTTTATTTTTATTAATAGACGTCCAGACAAGACTGAACTTAAAAGTCTGGTTGAGGCCAGTCCTCCATGCAGACAGTGTTGTTCTTGGTGTGCTTTTCTTTGCCAGACAGTTGTTCCCTGTAGGCGCTGAGGAATTGCATCCCGTTGCAAAATAAATGACCCAGCGACAGGCAAATCGAATGAACTAGAGGCACCCAATGTATTAAGCCTCCAAAGTAACGGATCCTTCTTCATCAGTGTCAGACCCAAACATCAACTGCGCACAGAGTGAGAGAGCAAGCGGGAGATGTAATAACGTGTTTTTGTCTGTGTGTATATCCATGCAAGATTCCGTAAGTGATCCACCTCCCTATTTGATCTGTCCTCCCTGCAGGTGCGTTTAGAGTGGCCCACAGACCTGGCCATCAACCCTATGGACAACTCTCTCTATGTGCTTGACAACAACGTTGTGCTACAGATAACCGAGAACAGGCAGGTGCGCATTGTGGCAGGCCGACCTATGCATTGCCAGGTGCCGGGCATCGAGTACACCATGGGAAAGCGTGCCATCCAGACCACTCTAGAAGGTGCAACAGCCATCGCTCTGTCCTACAGCGGAGTCCTCTATATTGCCGAGACGGATGAAAAGAAGATCAACCGCATCAGACAAGTCAGCACGGATGGTGAGATTTCTCATTTGGCAGGATCGCCCTCCGACTGCGACTGCAAGAACGACGCTAACTGTGACTGTTACCAGACAGGCGATGGGTATGCCAAAGACGCAAGGCTAAATGCTCCTTCCTCTCTGGTGGTCTCTCCTGACGGAACGCTTTACGTAGCTGACCTGGGAAACATTCGAATCCGTGCCATACGTCATAATCGACCTCCACAAGGCTCTTCGGGTCTTTATGAAGTTGCATCACCTGCTTCTCAAGAGCTCTATGTGTTTGACTCCAATGGAACGCATCAGTATACTATGAGCTTGGTCACTGGTGACTACAAGTACAACTTCAGCTATAGCAATGATGATGATATCACCGCTGTAACAGATAGCAGTGGAAATACGCTTCGGGTTCGACGTGACCCCAATCGAATGCCAGTGCGTATTGTTGCCCCTGACAACCAGGTTATTTGGCTGACAATTGGTACAAATGGTGGGCTTAAGACCCTCACAGCACAGGGGCAGGAGTTGGTGCTCTTCACCTACCATGGTAACAGCGGCCTGCTTGCCACCAAGAGCATCCAAATTGGCTGGACCACATTTTATGAGTGAGTGCTTCCATCAATTCCTTTACACTGTAGTAAAGCACATCTCTAAACCTTCATGATTATTATTATTAGACCTTTTTATTTTTAAGTTTTAAAGGTTTATGCCGTTTTGACATTTTGTATAGATTGTTGTTGTAGTGCACATTCCTGCTGTAGGATTTAATGCTTCTCTTTCAGCAAAAGTGTAGCCAGTAGTTACAAAACCTAACATTTATTTCACCACATGTTATTTAGAGCATGGTGAAAATGCTAAATGAATTTGTATGACATTTTCCGGCTGGTGGTGTACCAAAAGGTTTTGCATAATGCCAGTCTGGGGTAGGTCCTTCTGGCCAACATGTTGGACACAGTGTCTGTGCACCTACCCTGCCATAACCACAAAGTCATTGCAGGCATTGACAGGCCTTAACGATTGTGACTTCGATGAGTCAATTTTTTATTATATTGTTATGTGGGTAAGGATTAATCCCCATTTTATATGGAAATGTCCTCAGGCCAGTTGTGAGTGTGCAAGGCAACTCAAACTAGCCAGCATTTGTTAAAAAGTAAACCTATATTCATTTTTTTCTCCACTTTCTATTTTTCTTTACTTGTGTACACAAATCAAATTGTCCATTTGATCTCTGTCAGATAGCGTACATACAAGGTTTTCAGAGGGCCCAAACAAGACTCACTCCAAACCATACATGCACGCTAGTCTGCTTCATGTCATTCAATCATGTGAACTGCTGACCACTTATCAGTGAGGTCCGATTGCAAATGATGTTCTAATGTCATTTTTGCCTTGCAGCTATGACAGCGAGGGACGCCTGACGAATGTGACATTCCCCACTGGCGTTATCACCAGTCTAATCGGGGAGATGGACAGAGCCCTAACAGTGGATATTGAGACCTCAGGACGAGATGATGATGTCAGCATCACCACCAACCTCTCTTCCATTGACTCTTTTTACACATTAGTTCAAGGTGCGGCAAGTATCTGCTGTATTATCGTTATTAACAATGACCCCTATTGGCTCTATAAACTGACCTGTTGCTTTAAGTCTTGGAAATGTTCCACACTGCTAATCAAGCTGTAACTCACAGGTTAAATCAATATTAATGACCAAACACTCATTACTCATTCATTAGGGGTAAAATTGTCAGATGGTAATTTATAGTTTCACTATAATCACAGCACCACAGAGAACGAAAACACACTGGACAGCTGGGCTCTGAAATAATACATCTGCATAGCACACTTTAAAGTGTGTAATTCTTTTGATGTTAAAATACTTTTAATAACCTTAACCCAGCTTAATATGCAAAGACAACAAGTAATCCATTTGTTGGTTGATTTCTATTAAAAGTGTAAACATTGTGGCGTTATCAAAATATCTCAAACAGGCAATGCTGGCTCAAACAGTGGCCTGAGTTTGAGACCAGGCTGTCTGTTTTTCCAACCAGTTTCAGATGTTTAAAAAGTTATTTTTGCAATTTTGTTTGATGCAGAAATTACACACTTTAGGTTTATAGATTGAGGTAACAGGCAGCAATAGGGAGACTAAATGTGAATTTGGGAAAAGTCATTAGATTAAAGGGAATTTAATTAGATTAAAGAAGATTATGTATTTATACAGGTTGCGGTGCAATCATAGCACAAACCAAAGAAATTAATGTCTTTCTCATAGGGTTTTCTTTTTACAAATCCTCTTCTAACCCCCTTAACCAAATATGATGTGACTTGAGAATAAAAATCAAGGTGGTGATTCTGACACACTAAATTCATAGTCTTAACATAATCCCCATTAACTCTCTTCTCGTGCTTTTTTCCCCACTACCTCTCGTTTCACTCTCCTGCTGTTTTCCTCCTCATAGATCAACTAAGAAACAGCTACCAGGTGGGCTATGACAACTCTATGAGGGTCATCTATGCCAATGGAATGGACTCTCACTTCCAGACCGAGCCTCATATTCTTGCTGGTGCATCCAACCCGACAGTGGCCAGAAGAAACATGACCCTTCCAGGGGAGAATGGACAGAACTTGGTGGAGTGGCGCTTCAGAAAAGAACAGAACAGGGGGAAAGTCGTAGTATTCGGAAGGAAACTCAGGGTATGTAAAAATGTCATTTAGAAGACTCTTTGTCACACACACACACACACACACACACATATATATATTACATGTGTTTACCAGTGTAGTCAGAATAATACATTACATCCATATAATTCTCTTCATACCACTCTATCATAAAACTCCTTCTGGCTTGACTGATTTGAGAGTTGTAAATTATGGGCAATTAAATATGTGTTATTATTTCTACAAACACTGAAATAGAGGCTTCATCTTTGATCTCAACTGCCGTAACCCTCATATCCACATTGCTGTTTGAACTAGAACTAATTCTGACATTACATAACCCACAGACACATTTTAGAAAATGGCTGAAGAAAAGGCTTTTGTGTCTAGTCAAAAGATTCTGTCAGTGATCCAGACAATATCTTTTCCAAATTCTCTTACTTTTCTTTTGTTATGAAGAGCAGCTGAATTGTTACAGAGTTCTCTGTTGTTCTCCCTCCACTTTCATTTGTTCCACAAAAGAAGCAGGTCATCTCAGAGCATCAATAAAGTAACGCTGATTCCTACGGGAAATTGCTCTGGCATTTCAAAACCTCTGAGTTGCAATAAATAGAATATAACACTATTTAATGTCCTAGAGATATACAGTGAGCAAAAAAAATTAGACTAGGTGAGAGACTGAAAAAGTGTTAGTGGCCAGTTTGTATGCAATTTCTATTCAGTCCTCAAATGTAACTGAAGTTGGGGAAATCAACCCTACCAAAGAATATTATACTTGTTAACAAAGAATGTTATAATCAATATAAATATTCTGTTTTCCTATCGTAAAGGTCAACGGTAGAAACCTGCTGTCTGTGGACTATGACCGCTCACTGCGCACAGAGAAAATATATGACGATCATCGAAAGTTCCTCCTGAAGATTGTGTATGATGCCTCTGGTCATCCTACACTGTGGGTGCCCAGCAGCAAGCTGATGTCTGTCAACCTCACCTATTCCAGCACTGGTCAGGTCACAAGCATTCAGAGAGGCCCCACAGTCGAGAGGGTAGAATACGACAGCCAGGGACGCATAGTCTCCAGAACCTTTGCTGATGGCAAAACCTGGAGTTACACCTATTTGGACAAGGTGAGAATTGTGAATTTTGAGTGTGTTGAATATGTGTTGCTTTATTGTCAGAAATTTCCAAGGGATATTTTTGCAAGGATGTTCAAATAGTCTGAATTCAGATATTCTACAGATATAATTAAATGACAGTATTTGAAAATGACTAAATTCCCTGTGTCAAACACAGCATGATATGCTATCACAAATTTAGATGAACAAATATAACACTTTAGGATAGAAACAACATGGGAGTGAGTAATGTCTGGGTGAACCTATTTCTGGGTGAACTGTTTCTTAAAGTTCAAGGTGTCCACAGTATTCCACCATAACCAAGATTTACTGATGGTTACTCCCTTTGAATTGGTTCTCCAGAAGCACACCATTATCACTGTGTCAGCAGTACAAACATGAAGTTTTCTGGTCCACAGAAAGCTAAGAAATAGCTATAGAAAGACCCCTAGTTATCCAGGGGTCAGAAATTTCCGTGGAACTATATGGGTAGGTCTATAGACTCCAGAAACTGGTGTGTGCCAAGAGGGACAGAAACTAGATGTTGTGGATGTTTCTTGTGAGGGAAATGGCTTAGTAAGGTCTCATAGACAAAGTTAGAGTCTCAAAATGAGACCACTGGGAAAACTCAGGGTTTCAGCTCAGCCTAATGATAACCTAAGAAAGAGACAAAGAGTGATATGAAAAGAATAACTTACACCTCCAACCCTACTTATAGGTAGGGCTGCAGCAAACGATTATTTTGGTAATCGATTAATCTAACAATTATTAGAACGATTAATCGACTAATCACCGATTATTCCACTGGTTAATCAGTAGACTTTGATTATTCAGCTTTTGCAATTAGTTAAAATATTAAGTTATACATATTCTAACAAATAAAGGTCACTTCAGCTTTAGAAAAGCATATTATATAATTACAATTATTATACAATTAACTGGTAACACTTTACAATAAGGTTCATTAGTTAACATTAGTTAACATGATCTAAGAATGAACAATACTTCTACAGCATTTATTAATCTTAATGTTAATTTCAGCATTTACTAATGCATTTATAAAAATCACAAGTTGTGTTTTTTAACATTGGTAAATGCACTGTGAACTAACATGAACACACAATGAACAACTGTATTTTTATTAACCAACATTAACAAAGATTAATACATAAATGTAATGCATTGTTCATTCATGTTAATTAATACATTAACTAATGTTAACAAATGATACCTTATTGTAAAGTGTTACCAATTCCTTATACAAATAGATGTATTTGGCACACAAAATGAGATGACAGACAGAGAAACTCTCTGATTCACCATTTAATTAGCTACATGAAAAAGTAACTGAATGACACATCATTCTGCCAAACATCTCCTTTTGTAAGTCATATGGATAAGAAACAAAATAAAGGTAAGTGATAAGACGCTTTGGATAAACTATTTTATTCACAACATAATGTCTTAAAATACCTTATAGAGTTATGATAACCAAAACAGTCCTGAGCTAGATCAAGCTTTGATCTCTGTAAACCAAACTGTCACTTTAATTAAATTATTTTTTTCCCCCACTAATAAAAATATTTTATCATTAGATAGCTCCACACTGGAGAGCTGCTTTATAACAGAAAATCAAGTTGTAATTCTAACTGAAAACGACACTGACTCTGGTTTTTCATGTTTAATACCGTAAAGCTGCTTGAATTAAGGCTATCTACTGCATAAAGTACTATATAAATAAACATGATGTGACCGGACTTTACTGGAGTAAGTTACTGAACTGCAGAGCTCATGCAAACATCCACATCATTGTAATCAGATGCATTTTTAAGTGCTGCTTTCACACTGCTGTCAGTTTTAGTTGTGTTTATTTCGTTACTGAGAGGAAAGCGCGCAGCATATATTTACATATTCATCCAAACGCCGTTCGGATGCACTTTCTCTGAAGCACTGTGTGTCTTCTTCTCTTGAATTGCATCCAGGAGGGCTGAATTACAGTCTTGCGCTACAGCGCCACATTGATCAAACTGCTTTATTGCAGGCTCTTACATTAGGTCATATGAGATCAAACGACTACTCGACAGCAAAAATATTTGTCGACAATTTTTTATTGTCGACGTTGTCGATAATGTCGACTAATCGTTGCAGCCCTACTTATAGGACATCATACCTTTTTCGCTGTTGTATGCGATTACCCTTGTAAATACTAATACTTCTTAAAAAAAAGTGTTTTGTTGTGGACATTTAAATATTATGAAATATAAGGTTTTTACAGTTTGAGTTATCAGTTGGATGAAAAAGTGAGTTTCCTCCAAGAGAGCGCTCAGCTGGAACCACAAAAGTTTTGTGGAAAGAAAAGACACTGTGTGTAAATGTGTAGATTAAATATGCATGGCTAGCCTGTCTTTCCGTCGCCTGCCACATGAGCAGGTAGTGTGACCAGTGAGAGGATATCAAACATATGCCACCAGCAGTGCCTAGGGAACTAGAATAATGTCTGTCCAAGTATGGATGACAAGGTGAAGGCTTCTCAAAGGTAGACACTCACTGTAGCAATTCCCTAAGATGGAGAGGCCTCTAAGGATAGCCCTCCAAATCTGCAGACGTCAGTCAGTGTGCTTATTTTACCAGGAAAGACATGAATATACGTGGAGTGGTGCGGCAGCTCTAAATGCCACAGTCTCAGATCCATTCAGCAAAAGGCTCTGGGGATGTCAGTACTTGAGCCCACAGCGAGAAACACTTATTTATCATCCATTGCTTCAACTCACCTCTCACATTGTCCAACAAGACCCAAAACAGACACAGAATAAACATGAGGCCTCAGTCATTCATAACTCAAAGACAACTTGCTGACTTTGTTTACCTCAAGCTTAGCATACAGATGGATTTTAAAACCCCTTCTTTTTATTGACGCACCGGTTCCACAATATGCAGAGCACGAAAACGGTTTTCAACCCACCTTATTGAGATAAGTATGGGCAAATCATGAGGCTAAAGCCAGTAATTGCAGAACATTTTATATTTATGCAGCCATGCACATTCAGCAGACCTGCATTTAGAAGCTTGAGGGTCAAGAAGAGCTCAATTAGGCAAAGAAATAATCACTAAATGGAGCGTTAATACCTGCTTTTACACACCATTTGCATTTTAATAGCATGTAAGAAATGCATGAGAGAGTAATGAATTGTTTAGGTTAATTTCTCCTCTCCCCCACCTTTTGATTTACAGTCCATGGTGCTGCTTTTACACAGCCAGCGGCAGTACATCTTTGATTACGATCTGCAGGATCGACTCTCCGCCATCACTATGCCAAGTGTGGCCCGTCACACCATGCAAACTATCCGCTCTGTCGGCTACTACCGCAACATCTACAATCCGCCCGAAAGTAATGCCTCAGTTACAGTGGACTACAGTGAGGATGGCCAGCTCTTGCGGGTGGCACACTTGGGCACTGGACGGCGTGTCCTTTATAAGTATCGGCGACAGAACAAGCTGTCCGAGATCCTATATGACAGCACACGGGTCAGCTTCACCTACGACGAGACAGCAGGTGTGCTGAAAACTGTCAACCTACAGAGTGAGGGTTTCATTTGTTCTATCAGATATCGACAGATAGGTCCACTGGTGGACCGGCAGATATTCCGCTTCAGTGAGGACGGCATGGTCAACGCCCGCTTTGACTACACCTATGACAACAGCTTCCGAGTCACCAGCATGCAAGGAGTCATCAACGAGACCCCACTTCCTATAGACCTTTATCAGTTTGATGACATTTCCGGCAAGGTTGAGCAGTTTGGGAAATTCGGCGTCATCTATTACGACATTAACCAGATCATATCAACAGCTGTCATGACCTATACAAAGCATTTTGACGTCCATGGCCGCATCAAGGAGATCCAGTATGAGATCTTCCGCTCCCTCATGTACTGGATCACTATCCAGTATGACAACATGGGCCGTGTCACCAAAAGAGAAATAAAGATTGGCCCTTTTGCCAACACTACCAAATATGGCTACGAGTATGATGTGGACGGGCAGCTGCAGACAGTCTACCTGAATGAGAAAATGATGTGGCGGTATAATTATGACCTGAACGGCAACCTACACCTGCTGAATCCTGGCAACAGTGCACGACTCACTCCCCTCCGCTATGACTTACGAGACCGCATCACACGGCTGGGTGACGTGCAGTATCGTATGGACGAAGATGGCTTTCTGCGCCAAAGGGGTGCGGAGATCTTTGAGTACAACTCCAAGGGCCTCCTGGTTCGGGTGCATAGTAAAGCCAGTGGCTGGACAATCCAGTACCGTTATGATGGGCTAGGAAGACGCTTGGCCTCTCGCAACAGTCTGGGCCAGCACCTTCAGTTCTTCTATGCAGACCTCAACTACCCGACACGCATCACCCATGTCTACAATCACTCCAGCTCTGAAATCACCTCGCTGTACTATGACCTACAAGGCCATCTGTTTGCCATGGAGATCAGCAGTGGTGAGGAGTTTTACATCGCTTGTGACAACACAGGAACACCACTCGCAGTGTTCAGCAGCAATGGGCTTCTCCTCAAGCAGGTGCAATATACTGCTTATGGAGAGATCTATTTTGACTCTAACCCTGACTTTCAATTGGTTATTGGATTCCATGGTGGCCTATATGATCCTTTAACAAGATTGCTGCACTTTGGAGAGCGGGACTATGACATTCAAGCTGGCCGCTGGACCACCCCAGATATTAGCACCTGGACCAGGGTGGGCAAGGACCCAGCTCCCTTCAATTTGTATATGTTCCGCAATAATAATCCCATCAGCAAGGTGCATGAAGTCAAGGAGTATGTCACAGGTGAGGAGATGGCCCTTCTGGCACACTATATAACTACAATTTTAATTAATTTCACTTATTAAAAAAACAGCAAAAAACTGTCAGGCAACCTGTGAAGATTTTTTTTTTTTTTTTTTTTTTTTTTTTTTTTTTTTTTTTACAATGTCTGTTCTTTCATTCATAGATGTCAACATCTGGCTGGTGACATTTGGCTTTCACCTGCATAATGTTATCCCAGGATTTCCCATCCCTAAATTTGACCTTACCCAACCCTCACTGGAAATGAGGAAGAGTCAACTATGGGACGACCTACCGGTATGCAGTCTAATGTCATCTTCCGTCCTGCATAAGTTACTTGGCTGGATTTTTTGCTTTCATATTTTAATATAATGCAATGAAAAGTAACACCATTTGATTCCGCTGCATGATTATTTCAGTTAAAATTCTGAATCATATTCACTCCCCTAGTGACCTTGATTAGTTTCATTCAAGTTGAGATTGTGTTTACAAATATGTCCAGATAAATAATTCAAATATGTATTTTGTCTTTTTTGGCTCACTTTAGTCCATCTCAGGGGTCCAGCAAGAGGTTATGAGGCAGGCCAAGGCTTTCCTGTCCTTTGAGAGGATGCCAGAGATCCAGTTGAGCCGACGACGTTCAAGCCGTGAAAAACCTTGGCTGTGGTTCGCCACAGTCAAATCCCTCATTGGTAAAGGTGTGATGCTTGCCATTACCAGTAAGGGCCAGGTGGCCACCAACGCACTGAACATAGCAAATGAGGACTGCATTAAAGTGGCCACTGTCCTCAACAATGCCTTCTATCTAGAGGATCTGCACTTCACAGTGGAAAGTCGTGACACACACTACTTTATAAAGACCAGCCTGCCTGAGAGTGACCTGGGCGCCCTGCGACTCACCAGCGGTCGCAAGAGTCTAGAAAACGGTGTCAACGTAACAGTGTCACAGTCCACCACTGTGGTCAATGGACGGACACGTCGCTTCGCAGATGTGGAGTTGCAGTACGGTGCGTTGGCTCTGCATGTGCGCTATGGCATGACACTGGATGAGGAGAAGGCACGTGTCCTAGAGCAGGCTCGCCAGAGAGCACTGTCAAGCGCGTGGGCACGGGAGCAGCAGCGTGTACGTGACGGGGAGGAGGGAGTGCGTCTTTGGACAGAGGGGGAGAAGAGGCAGTTGCTCAGCTCTGGGAAGGTGCTGGGTTACGACGGCTACTATGTACTATCAGTGGAGCAGTACCCTGAACTGGCCGACAGTGCCAACAATATCCAGTTCCTGAGGCAGAGCGAGATTGGGAAGAGGTAACAGTCTGCACGGCACAGACTGTTCAACAGACTACTGCCCCTCTGCTCCACAAGCTCCTCTCTCCCGTGTACACACTCCCAGAACAGAGACTAAAGGGAAGGGGTTTATGTTAGAGAAGTGAGGAGTTGTGCCTAAGTGCCACACACACTGCAGTTATACGAAAAAACCTGAGGCACTTCCTCTCATTGACTGAACACACCCCCATCCTACATATTTGTTCACATTATTGCATTGAATGGATAATGGACTCTCAGAGAGAGCAACCCGAGAAAAAACTCCATTATGATTTGTTTTGGTTTTTTTTTGGCTTTTTATATAAAACCTTAAAGGTGACTTGGTCAGTGATAAAACTGAGAGAAAAAAGGCAAATGTGTTTACATGCGAAGACCACTGCACCGAGATGAACTAATATAATGCCTTTTTTGCAAGGCAGTGACTGTAATTCAGTGGTCCGTACTGTCCTTGTTCTAAGCAACATGTTTTGTCAACTAGTGAGGACTGAGGTTTCAGACTGTGAGCCAGTTGATCGTTTCTCTTCTGCTTTGATTTCTTAAGGGACACAGCTGTGGTTCATATAATCAAATCTGAGTGTACAATCTCATTCCTGAACCAACCCAGGTGGTGAATAGAGCGGAAACTGACAGAACAAAATATATAAATATATATCTCATAACTGACCAGTACTTTGACAAGAGATGTTAGAATATCTTTATGGATTTTTTTTTAAGTAAAAAAATTCCACTTATCCGTACAACAATATTAGTCGCAGAGAAAGTAATTTATGTACAGTGTTTATACATAAAAATAAAATCTTACAAATATTGAGACTTTTTTGTCTTGTCATGCATTACTGTTTATACTCATGAATTTTAATATTTTATCTTATCGAAATTTGTGGTAATGCTAACTGAAATAAAATCAGCTGTACTGTGTCATTGAATCCTCAACATTGTTTTTCTTCTCTTTCCATTCTTTGAAACTGATTGTTGCCATTTTTTATTTCTATTTCTCTCTTTTTCAGATTGTCTAAATACGTTCAGTGGTTTCATGGCGTTACTGCCGCTGTAATCGACAATAGGTTTAGAGTAGCTGTTTTCCAGTTGTGAGATGAGTAAATACTACTCAAATACTAAAAACCCAACAAGGGTTTAGTAATTTGCCAGAAATTATTCCTTTACAGTAATGTCATGGTATTGTTCTGTCTTTAATTGGAATGAGTTAGCTTAACGCTTTTAAAGACTTTCTGTCCAGATATACAATTTCAAGCTTTAGCCTCGCTTTCTATCCAGAGATGAGATTTTTTTTTTTTTTTTTTTTTTTTCAAAAAGTTTCCGCTCTTTTTAATGTGTTTAGATGAAGGATATATCACACTAGCATTAATGTGTGTTGCCACTGGCAGCATGGGAAAAAATACTACACGGAGTTTATATCCCTGCATTTTCACCATGACTAAAGAAGAAACACTCAAACTCTCTTGAATCAAAAGGGTCATTAGACAGCAGATAGTGTGGCTTTTTCAGCTGAACACAGATATTGCCCTGTGATCATGTTATGATGGCAGAAATAAAAACTGTTTTGCATGGGGCTAAATTTATGTAACTGAAATAAGTGCTAAAGCAGAAATTTACTGAGCGCTAATTATGAAGTGAACAGTTACCTTAAAAGAGAAGTCCACCATCATCCATATGAAGGAGACTGATTTAGGATTTATTTTACTTTTAAATATTTGACAACAAATGTATTCATCTAAGAGCACCACAAACATTAAAGTGATCAGAAGTCACCCCAAAAGGGAAAAAAAATTATTTGTATGCCTAAATGGACTGCCTCCTTCTTCAGATACTGTTTTTGTAAAGGCTTTTTAAAGATTGTATAAAATAAAATGTTCTGACTAATGAATGAGAAAATATTGTTTCCATTTTAGTTTGTTGTTTTCCTATGAAAAGTTTTTAAATCAATCATGTAATTGTACGGTGGAGCCTATTTTTCTATTCATGAGTGAATGGAGGTCTAAAGGGGATGTTACCCACCTGTGGGCCTGTGAGATTTTGTCTGGGGTTCTTCAGTTACTGACTGATCGGGAGGGTCTGAGCTTGATGTTAGGGTGAACTTTTCCCCCTGGAAAGAGAGAAAAAAAGGTGAGCACTTAAAAACACTAGTAATAACCAGAACAAGAACCACTGCAATATTAACAAAGTGTTTGCCCTAAAAGGTCTACACAGATTATCTGAGTTGCTCTGCGATACAGTCAATTTATTTGTTGGGGTAAGGAGTGGCCACTGTACTCCAGAGCCCTTCAATTGGTGTGTATGAATAAATTCCAATTTTTCGACATTGTCAAAATACTCGTATTAAAAGCCAGAACTAGCTTAACAGAAGTAGATTTGGGGGAAATGTGTTACAGAGTAGCAGTGAAGATACAAATGTCTGTGAGAGGAGAAGTGAGTACTGAAAACGTCCTGATATGTTTGCTATTGATTGCATGCATACAGTGTAAACCCAATGAATCAAAGGAAGGTCACTTTTTTTCTTACAGCATATTAGTGCCAATATGTATGTGGTCTGTTTTGATATTTCTTTGCACTACAATGTATATGTTGAAGATGATGCCTCTACATTATACATTATTGCAGTCGTCACATCTTTGGTCTGATCTGAGGGAGATTGTAAAAAACTGTTATTTTTCCTAAATTAAAAGGAAAGATGCCTGTATAGAAAATCATCAGTATTTAATTTAATACTTTCGGGAAAAAAAAAAAAATGCCATTATCATTGCACAGTTTACAGTCACTTAACGTTTTCTCATATCAGATCTGATGTGGGATTTGGTCAACCTAAAATGTGTGCATTGTGTGACTGGATTTGTCTGAAAATTTGAAAATGCAGTGTGTGATTAGCTTTGTTGCTACTGCGACAAATCAACCATTGTTTTTTTTTGTTAAATTCCTTTGTTTTTGAGCAGCCTCTACATTTTGTGTATTTTGTATTATCTGTTTTACAAACTTGTTCCAAACAATTACCACAAACTGAAGTGGTTTTACTTGTAAATTCAATAACGTATCTTACAATCTCTCATTTGTGACCCTGGACCACAAAACCAGTCTTAAATTGCTGGGGTATATTTGTAGCAATAGCCAAAAATACATTGTATGGGTCAAAATTATAGATTTTTCTTTTATGCTAAAAATCATTAGGATATTAAGTAAAGATCATGTTCCATGAAGATATTTTGTAAAATTCTTACCGTAAATATATCAAAGCTTGATTTCTGATTAGTAATATTCATTGCCGAGGACTTCATTTGGACTTCAACTATAAAAGGCGATTTTCTCTGTATTTCGATTTTTTTGCACCCTCAGATTCCAGATTTTCAAATAGTTGTATCTCGGCCAAATATTGTCCGATCCTAACAAACCATACATCAATGGAAAGCTTATTTATTCAGCTTTCAGGTTATGTATAAATCTCAATTTTGAAAAACTGACACTTAAGACTGGTTTTGTGGTCCAGGGTCACATTTGTAATGAGGATTTAGAGGAAGTTGAATTACTGATGTTCTTTGTTTTTGCTCAGTTTTGCTTTTGTATTGTTTTATAGCCACGCAGCATCTCAGAAAAAAAGCTCATATTTCCATTTGATAGACACGTCTGTTTAGAGTGCAATTAAAGTGCAATTTTGATGTAATCTAAACTAGGTCACTGCTGGATTCATTACCTTTTATCTTCAACATGTTTACTGCTCCACAGAGATCAATCATAAAAATAAAATGTAATATTCAAAAAAGTTGTGTATTTATTAATCCATTACACAAATGTGACCACATATCTTACTCGTTAAGCGAGTCAGCGGAGGAAAGCAACAGAGCAGTGGCTCTCAAACTGTGGGAGGTACGTAGTGCAACCCAGGAAATGTGCACTATTAAAAAATAATTAGATATAATGTCTTGTTACTATTGTGGCACTTGTGTGGTTTTTTAGATGCAAGGGATTTTCACAGATCTGCAAAGGGCCAATAAAGAAACTAAAGGGATATTAATATTAATGAAAATGTGGCGTTAGGGTTGTAACAATCTCTAATTCCGTCATTCACACACCCTCTTGTCATTCCAAACCTTTATGATATTTTACTGCGAAAGACACTACATTGAATGCATACAGGTTTGGAACGCCAGATTTCTACTCGCTCAATGCTAAAAAGAAAAAAAAAAAAAAAACATACAGAAAACCTGTTTTCTTTTCTAATTATATTCCACATTCCTATAGCTCAAACATTAGAGCATGGTGCTAGTAGCGCCAATATCATGGGTTCGACAATGTATGCTTTGAAATGCAATGTAAGGCGCTTAGATAAAAGTGTCTGCCAAATGCATAAATGTAATTTAATTAAATATCACTTCAATATCCATGACAGAACAGATAAAACAGAAATGAAAAAATATCATTACAAAACAAAGCCTGACACGATAATACATATGAAATTATATCTTACATAGAAAGCATGTGTGTGAAATAGATAGGAAATCACTAATTTCACGGTTTCGTGATTCTGTATAATTTATCAGTTATCCATATGTTTCAGAACTGATGGAGAGAGAAGTGTCTCAGACTTGATGCAGCACATTCTAGTTATACATGTTTCATCTTACATAGCTCTACTGGAAGTGGCCTAGAAACTCAGGGACAAAGATTAATGAGTAAGTCTGATTCTCTACTATAGCCAATCACATATACCTGACAACCAAACCTCACCAATCCACACTCTAACAAGCCTTGTCCACCTCACACAGCAGTCTGTGCCCCTCATTTCTCTACTGTATCAGTAAAACACCGCCCTACAGTCAGGCTTCATTTTTATGAAGCAGCCAGCCTGAAGGGTTTGGGCCAGAAGACGGCCTCTGATTTCATGGGCAATGGCCCATTCCTTACTACAGAGAAATAGCTTTGCTGCCCCTTTGTTGTTTTGAGAGCACCAGGCCAGATGTGCTTCCATAACAGTGTTTGAGGCTCACAGTGGCATGGTGCTCTCAATCAGAGTGGGACTACATCCAAAAGGCCCCACATCTCAAATGTGGTCAAGTTTCCAGCAGCTGCAGCTGCCGAACAAAGGACACAAAGCACACTTTTGGGATATGGGAAGGCTTGTGAAAAAGAAGAAAAAAAAAAAAAAAACCATGACTGGTTGTAATGGGTTTTCCAGTCACTTCTGCTGCATGTCTCTGAGGCCAAGCACATCTCTTTTGTTTGCCATTTATGAGAAAGTCTGAAGTGCTGATCCAGGCCACGTGGTGAGATGCCTTACAGGTGCGGTGTGTGTGTTTGCTCTCATTACTGGGGCTCCATTATAACCTCAGACTCAACATCCAGCTCAGGCTATTCCTCGAGTGTGTGAGAAAAATGATATACAACAGTCCTTTGACAGTTGATTTATTTTATGATACAAGTAGAACAGATAAAGCTGGGTCATTTGCCTTGTGTTATCTGCACAGTGCACACATTCTGTGTTTTGTAGGGTCAACAAAAATTCCTTATTGATATTAGATATCAAAAGTAAATATAGCTGCAAGCAGCAATTACAGACACAAGCACCTGTGCCATTGCCACACAATGGATTTAGGAAAACAGTGCATGGTAGGGTTTTATAGTTTTTTACAATTGCTAGGACCCATTTCTCAATACAAAACTCTTCTCACAGTGAGCACAACAACAGTTTATGTGGGCTAAACTTGGAATCTTTTTCCATTGCTGAGACCAAATGCATTGAATTACTACATCTTTCCAATAACATGAATTCTTTTCTCACTCAAACACAACCACCACCAAAATCTACTGTACCTACAGGCCAATTTGGAAAATGTTACTTTTTTCTAGGGCTGGGTATTGACACAAATTTCACAATTTATTTCAATTCACAAGCTTGCAATTCAGTTAGATTCTGATTCAATATTGGTTATTTTGGATATACAGGTGCATCTCAATGAATTAGAATGTCGTGGAAAAGTTCATTTATTTCAGTAATTCAACTCAAATTGTGAAACTCGTGTATTAAATAAATTCAGTGCACATAGACTGAAGTAGTTTAAGTCTTTGGTTCTTTTAATTGTGATGATTTTGGCTCACATTTAACAAAAACCCACCAATTCACTATCTCAACAAATTAGAATACTTCATAAGACCAATAAAAAAAAACATTTTTAGTGAATTGTTGGCCTTCTGGAAAGTATGTTCATTTACTGTATATGTACTCAATACTTGATAGGGGCTCCTTTTGCTTTAATTACTGCCTCAATTTGGCGTGGCATGGAGGTGATCAGTCTGTGGCACTGCTGAGGTGGTATGGAAGCTCAGGTTTCTTTGACAGTGGCCTTCAGCTCATCTGCATTGTTGGGTCTGGTGTCTCTCATCTTCCTCTTGACAATACCCCGTAGATGCTCTATGAGGTTCAGGTCTGGTGAGTTTGCTGGCCAGTCAAGCACACCAACACCATGGTCATTTAACCAACTTTTGGTGTTTTTGGCAGTGTGGGCAGGTGCCAAATCCTGCTGGAAAATGAAATCAGCATCTCCATAAAGCTTGTCAGCAGAAGGAAGCATGAAGTGCTCTAAAATGTCCTGGTAGATGGCTGCGTTGACTGTGGACTTCAGAAAACACAATGGACCAACACCAGCAGATGAAATGGCAGCCCAATTCATAACTGACTGTGGAAACTTCACACTGGGCTTCAAGCAGCTTGGATTCTGTGCCTCTCCAGTCTTCCTCCAGACTCTGGGACCTTGATTTCCAAATGAAATGCAAAATTTACTTTTATCTGAAAAGAGGACTTTGGACCACTGAGCAACAGTCCAGTTTTTTTCTCCTTAGCCCAGGTAAGATGCTTCTGACATTGTTTCTGTTTCAGAAGTGGCTTGGTAGCCCTTTTCCTGAAGACATCTGAGCGAAGATTGTGGTCATCCCTGTTGCTCGTGCACCTTTTCCTACCCCATTTCTTCCTTCCAGTCAACTTTTCACTTAATATGCTTTGATACAGCACTCTGTGAACAGCCAACCATTCAGTAATGACCTTCTGTGACTTACCCTCTTTGTGGAGGGTGTCAATGATTGTCTTCTGGACAACTGTCAGATCAGCAGTCTTCCCCATGATTGTATAGGCTATTGTGTAACCATTTTAAAGGTTCAGGAAACCTCTGCAGGCGTTTTGAGTTGATTAGCTGATTGGCATGTCACCATATTCTAATTTGTTGAGATAGTGAATTGGTGGGTTTTGTTAAATGTGAACCAAAATCATCACAATTAAAAGAACCAAAGACTTAAACTACTTCAGTCTGTGTGCATTGAATTTATTTAATACACAAGTTTCACAAATTGAGTTGAGTTAGTGAAATAAATGAACTTTTCCACGACATTCTAATTCATTTTATATTCACCTGTATGTCAGGTACAGTACATTACATTACAGAAAACTTTCTCAAGGAAAGAAACTCTCTCAATTAATGCTGTAAAATATACATGAGAGTCAGTTGGTACTACATTACTATAATATTGAAGGTTAAAAATAGCTGATTTGTATACAAACACTTAAATTACACTTTAATTACATTTTTGAATTGCATTATATAATAATAAAGTTATAATAATAACTTCACAATTACATAATTATATTCCTACTCTTTTTTTTTTTTAAATATGGTGGCTGTCATAAAAACTTGACGGATTTATTCAAACAAATGAAATATTGAAGAACACTAAAAATTATAACAAATATGTTATATGGTGCATATATTTAGAAAATGATCCTCTCTTTCTAGCTGACTAATGGGTTTATTGTTGATATTGTTTCGTAAAAATGAGAATCGATTAAAATTGAGAAATCAATATTTGTACCCAGCCCTAGTTCCAAACCTTGTATAAAAACATTGTATAATGCATCGTGCTGTTAATTTTTTTTTTTTTTTAGGTGATTGTTTTATGAGCAACAAACTGTTGGTGTTAACAACCTTTACTGACTATACAGAATGACTTGATTTGAGACATGTATGAAGTGTTTTAATTGTTTTAGTGCATTTTGGATGTGAAATTTATTGCTGTGCCAAGCTGAAAGTTGGTAAATAGAACTGTATGAAGCATTCTGAAAAAGGGACCTAAGAATTGAGAAATGGGTCATAGTGATTGTAAAAAACTGTAAGCTGGTAAACATAGGGGAACTATGTCAAAGTCATTTGTATGTGCCACACTTCCTACTGCCAGCTGGTGGCACTTTGACTGTGACCAACAACGGCAAAAAAGGATATTTCATCCACTCCCACCAACCTTTTGTTCTGACTTAACATGGAGGATTGGGGCCCCCCAAACTAAAATTGCACTGAGGAGTACATTTCAAAGAGCTATCAATTCAAGGGCAAAAACCATTTTCTAGTGGTACACAATTATACTAACCAATGAGACAGGATTAAAAAGTTGCTCATCTGCTTCCAAAATGGAAAACTTTTCACAAAGAAGGATAATCAGAATACAATCATTGATTGAGTGTAAATAAAAAGAACACTTGCACTGCACAACAAAACATTTTCAATAGCTACAACTGTTTTTGTCAATTCATTCTGTCACTTGTCCAACCCCTTCTCAATAAAGTCAATAAAGACAGATAGATTTAGAGATCATAATTAGCCATAGTAATCAGACCTTGTTGACATTGCAGTCTGTCTTCTGGAATCTGGATGGAAGCCAATGCGAAGCCTTTTTTGTGACAGCTTTGGCTTTTTGTGACAGGGATTAAAATGTTTCTTTTAAAGCACAGACAGGTTAAGCTGAACTGTGCTTGCACAGTCACAAACTGCCATCAGCCCTTTTTTGATTGAGCAATGACTTGGTAGGACTGGAGGGATATAATACCATTCTGCACTAAGTCTCCAGCCAGACATGTTTTTAGAGGAGTACATAAATATTCTGTCTTTCTCATTTTGGGAATTCAAAAGTGGCACCAACCTGCAGATGGCTGGATACTTAATATAAAATTTACACAGATGCCCTTTTTGTCATAACAGCATCAAACTTTTTTCATAATTTCTATAGGAAAATCACGTTGCCAGTAAGCTTTGTAAGGTGCTATTTTTTTAACCAATCTACAGTGTGATCTGAGCAAACCTAGATAATGTGAGAATACAATTAAATGCAAACATTGTTTGGAGCAAGGAGAGCTAAAAATATCCAACCAGGAATAAACAAGTTCTCACTTCAAGAGCTTCAAAAAGACTTTCTCAAGGCCATAATAATCCATAAAGACAACGATGTATATTCTGACTATACAAAAAATGCATCAACTATTTTATTTATAGGCAGGTGGAGAGGGCCACATGAGCATAATTCATTAAGTACCTTCAGACAACCTCCTCACACTTTCTGAATTTTAATAAGATAATAGGCTTTAGGTGCCAGGTAGTGATTAGGTTAAGATAAAGTATTCATGATATAAAGACATTCAACCTTAATATTGTTCCTCTAAGGGGGCACATGGGACATTAGATATTCTGTAAAAACTTAACACTTAGGAGACCAAAGGAGTGGTCTATGAAATACAAAACATATATGCATTTTGACTCAGTTTCTCAAATGTTCATTGGTAGTGTTAATTTCGTCAGCTATTTCAATTTTAGTCTTAGTCTCATGGTAAAATGTCCTTGTTAGTTTTTTATCATATTTAGTCAACCTTATCCTATTTAGTTTTAGTCAAGTTTTAGTCGACTAGGGCCCGATTTCACAGACAGGGCTTAGACTAAGCCAGGATTAGGCCATAGTTCAATTACGACATTTAACTAATTTTTATAAACATGCTTAGAAAAAAAAAACATTACTGTGGTGCATATTGAGACAAAACAAAGACACTGATATATTTTAAGATCAGTCAGTGCAAGTTTATTTCAGTTGAAACAGCTAAGACTTACATTTTAGTCTAGGACTAGGCTTAAGCCTTGTCTATGAAACCGGGGGTAAAAGTTTCAACATTTTAGTCTAGTTTTAGTCCAAGAAAAGCTGAAGTATTTAGTCTAGTTTTAGTCAATGAAAACTTGACATTTTAGCAATAAGATTATTACTAATTAACCGTACAGCAGTATTAATTTTGGAAGCCCTTTTTAATTAAGTCTTAGTCTTATAAATGTATATTATAAGTCAATGAAATGTATGAGCATTTTAGTCAGGTTTTAGTCAATGAAATCTTAGTCACATTTTTGTCATTCTGTATAATGGTTAAACAGATAAAAATTATTTTTGCTCAAAATTATAATTGTAATGATTGTGTATTGCACTTTCACCAGTAAGCACAAATCAATAGAATGTGGACATATACATGGTGTATTTTACTTCATGTAGTGTACTGATTTATTATAGGCTTTTTATTATATAAATTAATACCAAAAACGTATGCAATCTCTCTGTCTACATTATGAAAATTCCTAGTATTGAATTCCTAGTAATTCCAAATGGCAATATCCTATTTCTCTATTAAAACAACAGCGGTTGAGTTTATTCAGCAATCACAATCGCAAACAAGTCGAGATCTCATGACAGAACATAGACCGGCTGAGAGACACTTTCATTTAAATCGGTAAACTCCAGGGGCCCGTTTCAATAAGGAGGTTCAACCAACTCTGAGTTTAAACTTGAACTCTGAGTTGACTTACCGAGAGATTGAAAACTCAAGAGTTTTCGGTTTCAGAACGGCTGAATTGTGTTAGTTCATTCAACTCGGAGTAGGTTGACTCTGAGTTTAGCGCGTGCACCATAACTATGAAAAGTCATGATCAGTGGAGCTCTGAAATTACGATTCACCATGGCAACAGCTCCCGCCAAAAAGATGTCCGCGTGCGTACTTCCGTCAAAGCGTAACTTTAATTCTTAATAACTGTTAAGAACTTAATAACTGTTATAATATCAGAGGTGAAAACTGTAAATTATTGAACTAATATTCATTTTAATGGTATCTCACGGCAAAAAAAATAAATAAATAAAAATTAAAAAAATTAAAATAAAAAAATAAAAAAACAAAAAGCGTGGCAGCAAGCAGCTAAAAATTCAGTAGCCGATAAAAACACAATTCAAACAAGGTAAAGCTTTAAGCATGAAAGGTTCATGGGTGTAGGCTAAATGACTTTACAAACATTGGTCGGGTGACCAAAATTCAATGTAAATTCAACTTCTAATGTCAATGTTAAATTGATGTCCAATACCGACGTCAGCTGACGTTGAGATTTTGTTGTTTTTAAGTTGTGTAACCAAAATCCAACGTTAAGTCAACGTCAAAATGACGTCAATTGACGTCAACCCGATTTTCATTTTCAACCAAAATGCAACGTCTGTCCGACGTCATGTCCAACGTCAATCTGACGTTACATAGACGTCTGGTGCCCGCTGGAAGGCAGAGGCACCCAAAAATGGGGGAGAACCAGCACTGACAGATGAAGAGGAGATGGTCAAGTATTGGAAGAATTTTAAAATACAAAAGGAAAAAGAATAACCTTTGCTTTTGTATTTGTAGGAAATAAAGATGACCAAATAAATTGTGAATAATTTGTGTTTATTTAACAGCTGTGGTTACGGCGTATATCCCATTCTACCCTTACATCTGGCATTCTTCCAGTAAAAAGCATTTTACTGATTACTTTCCATTCAGTAATCAGTTTCATTTTCAGAAGCGATGATGGAGATGTGCTTGTCATCAATGCATCCAACCACACTGGAAATCCTGAAGGAAATTCTGATTACTTCCAGAGGTCGCAGCAAGATGTTATCAAGTGAACGTTATTTATCAGATTAGCCTCATTTAAACAGATTGCTACAGCACTGACTGTGAAACTCCTCTTTAACGGATTTGTGCACAGGAAAAAATTCTCAGAAAGAGCGTGAGAGGGACGCACACTTTCCTTATAGGTCTGCAAACAGCGCTCTTACTAATGTGCTCTGCATCTCCGATGTTTTAAAGAAAACTACCATTTAAAATGGTACCGCTCAAATAAATATGCATGTGAATATGGCAAAAAAATAATAATAATTAATTAATAAAATAATAAAAAATAACATAAGGTATAAGACTAAATTATTTAATCTTGTTTCCATGAAGGGAAAAAATTGCCAATGGAGTAAGAAATTAAAAACTTTCTTGTTTCCGTTTGCATTAAGATTATTTTTCTTATGGCGGACAATTTTACATGTTTGCGCTTAAAAGGAAAATCCCCCACGCTGGGTATATTTAAAAAGCACTGTTCAGTCAACAGAGCCACTAACAGAGTAAGGTCTCATTTGATCTCCAGTATGTGAAGAGAGAAACCCAATGAAACATGCCAGTTTAACCAAGAGCCCAGAGACTGGTCCAGGGTTGATAGCACTGCATGGATCATCTGGAAGCATACGGCATTATCTCATGTTATGTAACTCTTAAATATAACTTTACATATAAATTTTAAAATATCACAATGCATAACATGCAAAAAAAAAAAAAAAACTTGAAGAATTTTTATAGAATTCAGAAATGTATGATAAGCTACAATACAAAGGACATAGATGCCTTCCACTGATAAAAATGCATTTCAATAACCTGACAGGCAGCATTAAAAGCAGAGAGCTTATGAGCAAAATACATTCGATAAGCAATTAACAAAATTGCCTAGTTTTAGAGATCAATAGTTTTTGTACATTCACATATAAATAGGTCTATATATGAAGAGTTCATTTGCAAAAACCGATAAATGCCACTTAAAAAAAAAAAAAATGAGCTGATTGCCGTGCATTATTCTCCACATATAGCGCGACCTGAACCCTAAATACGTTTTGTCAAAAAAGCCGCTATTGTCCACTTTCAAGGCATCGCAATTTCACGTTTTACTGCAGAAGTCGACAAGCGCCCTTGTTTTTGAACAGAAGCCGATAAGTCCTGTATTCAGGTCAGGTGACAAGGCTACTTTCACTCTGAAAAGACGCGCTAGCTGAGAGGAGTTTCGTCAAAGCTGACTAAATGTGATCGAGGATGGATAATTTCGATGAATTTGATGAACCTGTGATATCTTCTTCAGGGCGTAAAAGGAAAATAAAAGCTGAAAAGTTTTCACGGAGCCTTGCAAAAGCAAACAGTACAATGGTGAGGAAAAAGCTCAGTGTATTGTGTGTAATCACATCCATACAGTCTATGATCACAACAACAACAACCTTTGTCAGGCATCTACATTTTCATCTGAGGAGATTACAAAGATTAAACGAGTTTTTTTTTTGTTTTGTTTTTGTTTTTTGTTTTTTAACTCTAAAACATTAAATGTGGAGTTATCTGCTTTTGCCAAAAAACGACTGTTGGGAGTTATCTGCTTTTGCTATAAAACAAACTTTTAATATGTACAAAAACATACTTTCAATGAACTTTAATTTTGTAAATTACCTGTATTTGTTTATTATTCTTAATCAAAACAACCCAACTGAAACAAAAGTTAAATGTGTTCAGAAAAGTCATCATAGTTTTAGTGACGATGATATAAATTATAAACAAAGTATGAAAAATGTCCAGAGTTTTCATGTTATTAGATTTTTAACAAAAAATAAATTTGTACCAAGGGGGCGTTTTACCCCACTTATGGGGCAAAAAGCCCCCATGGGTGGGGTAAAATGCCCCCCAGTCTGACAAAGCAATTTGCTTTAAACATTTACAGTAAAATCAGAGTACAGGCAGTTTTAGCTTAAAATTAAAAAGAATATAATCAATAATTATGAATTACAAAATTATAATAGCCTATTTGAAACATTTTGTTAGCTGATGCTAACTTGAGGTAATTTTTAAATATAAAATCCATATATTTTTATTCAACCAACTAGTTAGAATACATTTAATGGAAAAACAAAGGATTTGATGTTCAGAACAAAGTACAGTAATTGCCCATTTTACCCCACTGACTATGTTTGAGAAAAATATTGTCATTCTGAAAATATAATTATATTTATATTAAATACGTACTCCCTATCTACAGGCCTTACTGTTCTAATATCATATATAACTGTGATGTTCTACAAAACAACAAGCTTTAAAGGGGTCCTATTATGCTTTTTCACTTTTTGAATTTTAGTCAGTGTGTAGTGTGTATGTTCGGGCATAAAAAAGATCTACAAAGTTACAAATCTCAAAGTCCACTCCAAAGGGAGATATTTCGTTTTTAAAAAATCTCTTTTCAAGAACTACAATGAACGGCTCGTTTGGACTACAAAGTTGTTTTCGGTATTTGTGATGTCACAAAGCAGCCCATCAGAATATCATTAAAATTAATCCCGCCTCCGGAAATTCAAATGGTTGCGGAGTGGGGAGGTGCGAGGTCGTGGTTAGAACGCTTGGTTGAGTGCATCAGACAAGACGACGAAGAATTATGTATGTAAATATGTATGTTACAATTATGAAAACGTTTTTATAAACTGCTGACAGTACAATACCGGACAGTGATGTAATCTGCAGAATTTACACTTCAGTTATGAGACTACAGTGTTTTTCATACATTGATTTATTTGTGGCGCCCGCCACAATATCAAAAGTGACCGCCACAAATAGATTTTCCAAAAGGCTTTGACATGAGCACAGTGCGGGTGTTTTTATATCACTGTATTTCTGAAGGAAACCGACTGTCTCCAGAAAATTTTGAATGTCATTTCATCTTGCATGTAATGTCTGCTAAAGCAGTGTTTGTGAGGGGAGCGCTGCTTGTGTACAGCGTTACTGGAAAAACCTCGCTCTCTCCCGCTCCAACAGCGCCTCCTGCTGGCAGAGAATTAAATAGCATATATATGCCGCCACAAAAAACAACAACAATAACGTTATCACTCTAATATGTCTTGCAATATCCCTGCTTGCAAAGGTTCTGCACAATCCTCTTATTCAATATTCTCGGGATCTGAATCCAGCTCACACTGATATGGCAATATTGATGCTATCCGGAACTTGCTGCTTTGGCAAGGGGCGGGGCAGTACTGAAACACTGTCTAAGCTGTTCACCAATCACAACGCACTGAGACAGCTAACCAATCACAACACATTCGGAAGGCGGGCCTTCATCAAACCCGGAACTAATGGAGCAGTTTGTGCCAGGCTGGGGAGAAAGGTATTGTAAAAATGTAAATTATGTGAAAAATAATGCGTTTTTCGCACCACCAAGCACGAGAGCATGTTCTAGTACACCCACAAAACAAAATCAAGACTTTGTAAAAGAGCACAATAGGACCCCTTTAAAACTCTTTTTTTTTTTCTTACTGCTGAAAATTAGATCATTTACTGTTAAATCTGTTTTCTCTCTGATACATCACCAGTGTAAGCTTCATAGTGAAAACTACATCACTCTTGTCAACATAGTCCATAGTTACAATAAAAAAATATCTTGATTTTTTCTTGTGGTTATTTTGGGAAAAACAGTTGGGGGCGTTTTCCCCCACTCTACCCCTATAACTGGAAACTGTGCTGTGATTTATAAATCCTAGGTAAAGGCTCAAGAATATTAATTCATAGTAATTATTCCAGTGAAGGTGATTCTAGTATTATCTGTAAACAGTCTATTCCGTCTAGCCGTTTGTCTGGATATTGTGAAGTGAGTCACTTTTATTAATGTCAAATTAAACATTTCAAAACATGCCTGGACACCCCTCTTCCATTTTGGGACAAAAAAGCGTCCCAGTGTGTAGGCTACTTTGATGCGAAATTAAGCTTTGTGAATATTAGATGAGCCATGCAGTCGTTGTAATGCAAACTGCTTTGTGAACTCACTCTGGACGTGTTCTCTGTTCATTTCGGTGGAAAACAATGAGAGCAGTCACTGGATTCGAGAATGTAACGTAATTTCTGTATAATGTTAGATACATTAGGAAGATTACATGTGCTATGTACTTTACATTAAAGCTGATAATGAATACACGAAGCTTCTTGTAGTCGTTTTCAAAGGCAGCAAATCTTTTTAGACTAGTTGATGAAGGAAGACGCTTAATAAGGCGACCTGCTATAGCGAGCAGCGCCCTCTGTTGGTCAATACAAACAAGCGCCAGAGGTGGAGATATGGAGCAGATACAGTCCTCATTTATTAAATTAAAAACGTTTAATTTAACTTTGCTTAAGCGATATTAGGCAAGGTTAGAATCAGAATGAGGCTTATTGCCATCTTAAATTATTTTATTTATATTTATGAATATTCAAATATAATTTGGTCTATATTTGGCATTAAACTATATGTCGTAAATAAATACTAGAATGCACTTTATTTAATGTGTTGAAATGTTAAAACCATAACTATCCCAAAAAAGCACATGAACTACTGCGCATTTAAAACTGAAAACTTTATGCTGTAATTGAATGTAGTGCAAAAATGGTGACAGCATATACAGGTATTTTAATAAATATGACTGAATTTAGATTTCACTTGAGTTGTACTGCACAGTGGTAGTATTTCCACTATACAATAAAATGTATAGAAATAACGTTAAATTAAAAGTTTTAAATATTACATTTCATTGTTCTATATGAATTATCCAATGCAATTACTCAACATATGCAGTATGGTTTTATTAACTATGATGGAAGTACAGTTAATTTCCCATAACGCTTAAATCACTTAAGAAGCTGCAAATTTAGAGCATTCCAAAGCATGGCTGTATGGATCAGCAATTAAACATGTTTAGATCTGAACTTGAAGCAAATAAAGAGTGTTTAACACTTACTTCATAATCACAGCTATAACACCTTGTGGATATTTGCCACCCGTATTACTGTTCCCTTGTTTTTTTTGTTATTTTTTCATCTGGACCCATATGGGAAGCAAGTTTGATGGATATCAAATGGAGCTCTCTGTGTCACTTTCCATATGCTGAAGCAAACATAAAGGTAAGTGAAGTCTGCAGCAGTTCATTTAAAAATGCCATACTGCATTCAGGTCATTTCATTAGCTAGCTGCACGTTGCAGCTATCAATTCATGCAATAGATCAGATTGGAGGGTTTTATGTTTTTTAATGAAGACAATGGGCCAAATGAAATAAGACATGTTTTTAGCTCGTTCCACTTTTTACTCTAAGAGGGCATCCTTTACATTTCTGATCAAAGTGTCTTTTCACTTGGCAGCCATATAAGTTTTTAATACAGCCGCCGCCGCCGCCGCCTGTTTTTATCTTCACTTACAAAGCTTTTGGCTAATGACCAGTGCTTTATCAAGGTTGAAATAGAGAGAAACAGGGAAGGAGCTCACTGCAGGACCATGTAAGGATTTCCGGTATAATAAACAGATGCTTCATTACTTTTCTTTGGACATATTATTTGTCTGTAGGTATTTTATTTGCCTTCAAACACTCACATTATGGTTACCTGAAATATTGAAATGTAAGAAGTAGCTGTCAGAGTGGGATAATGTAATAAATGCTAGAACGCAAAAGGTATGATTTTGCTCACATTGAATTATTTTCAATTTATTCAACACCCACATCACCTGTCACTGTTGTTACACTTGCTGAACATGATTTGCAAAACACCATATCGGACAGATTGCATCTCTCTGGTCTGAAAACTTTTTGCCTTCACACTGAAGAGCCTCTATACTGGTATGGAGGACTTCTGTTTGTCGAAGTGTCAAATTGTTTCCAGTTTGAAGATGAAGCTTAAAGGAAGCTAGCTTTTGAGGTCAGCAAGCAGCAACATAAGGACATATACTTTACTGAGTGGGAGAAGAACTGATCCTCAGTGCATTTCAAACTGCTTATGTTTATATATACACACACACTCACTCTCACATAAGCACATAAGGTTGATGCCGAAGAAATGAACAAACACCCACCATAGTGGCACAGCAGCCACGATAGCACTGTATAACCGATATAGGCTTATGTTTGTTTGTTTTGTTTTTCCAAACGTGTTAACTATATCAGGAAATATCTTGATTCTCAAATATGTGTAAGTAAATGCGTTTGCACCTTTATAGATTGTTATTTGATCAATAAATGGTGATGGGCAAAGTATACTAATAGTGTAATCTATTAACTACACATAAAAACCAGACTTTTTACTTAAGTACCAGATATGGGTGTCATGCCATAAAATATTTTTAATACGACTGACTTTGTATTTAATGTGAATTTAATAACAATATTTTAAGTTACTTATCATAACACTTTCATTTTGCAGAGAGCAAAGAACATTTACATTATCAAAGAATATTTTCATTCAGTCTAGCCAGAGTTCTGGCACTCTCAAAAACTCCCATTAAAATCACTGAAGCGGTTTACACTGTGAAATGAATATCTTAACTTACATTCGCAAGCACATCTGCACTTTGTTGTTTCTGATGAGAGAATTCGCCTGATAATTCAGTCGAGCAAGTGAACAAAACACCGCTTTCAGCGATGACTCATCTGAACGTCTCTGATTGGTCATTGCATTCATAAGCTCAACAGAATCGTGTGTGATTGGTTATAATGCAGCGCCGTACAAACGCGTCTGTCTCTGGCTCAGTGCCAGCCAGCGAACGCAGATTTAAATGCTTTGCCGGTGTGATTGTATCAAATATACAAAACGTTATTTGGCAATAATTTTGTTTATTTATTTAATTATTTATTTATTTTTTTTTTTTTTTTTGTCTTTTGGAAGCTGCATTCAAAATCCACTTGGCTCAGAACACTGAATGGGCTTCAGTGTGCTTAGTCCTTCAGATGCATTATACACTATATGACACTGACATAATTTTATAAATTTTTCTGTCAGCATGCCTCTATCTGCCCCCACACTTCTCTCTATACATACTCCTCTTAAGTGACATCGTGTAGTGCAGAAAGTACAAGACCTGTCACTCTGAGCATCAATTTAAATGTCTACACAACACAAGCATCGGATGAGAAAGAGCAAAGTACAGCACGGTACAGAAACCATGGCTTTTTCATCCGTTTTGTTCCTAAAGTAGGTTGTCCAGCTCTTTTCTCTCATAAAGAGTGACAGAACATTTCAAATTTACATCACTGAAAAGATAACTACATGACATTAGCAGAAAGGTACACATCTTTTAACTACTCAAGACACCTATCTGAATTCCATCAAATATTTTTGGAATGACTTGAGTCTATCACGTCATCTTAGTATGACAGAGCTTTAAAGACTCTTCAGTGTGTGCAAAATTAGGTTATGATATCTATAAAAATAGATGGTTTTCATCAAAAGCATCTGCTGTCTTTAAGTTATTCTATTTAATCTTTTTGCATTCTTTTTTTATTGCAAGGTCTGCTTTTTGTAAATATTCTAGCAATATATATATTTCATCATTTTATTCGTCATTTTTTGAGCTGTACATACTGTCTGTCATCCTTATGGTGCTCATATGCAGACATATCTTCTCCATCATTTTCTGTCAGCTCTAAGGCTGTCACTGCCAATAAAATGGCAGTCAATAAAAGTCTAAAACACACTGGTGTTGGTGACTTTCCAAATTTAGTTAAAGAGCTACATCTTCCCACAGTCTGCATTGTAACAGTAAAACTAAGCTCTTGTGACTAATCTGATGTGCATTTTACTTGTCATTTTTTAAGGCATCAGTATCTCACCTCTGAAGAGGGCCGTTGTGCTTTGGTCTGTCTTCTCTTAGACAGTGCTGGCTGGCTGGCAGTGCGCTGTGTTCCAGAGAATAATTGCACTTGGTTCTCAAACAGACTATGCTGCAGCACTCCATCAGCTACAGCATCTGACACATGCACAGGTTTTCATCTGCTTTCTGTAAACTTTTTTCTTTTTTTTTTTTTGAGGCATTTTATAACCCCGTTTGCTGCTCACACAGGGGAAAAAAAAACCTCCTTTCCTGCAAAAGACCATTACAAGAATTATTTTTAGCAGCACCTTCAGACCCATCACCCAAAACAAATCATCAGAGAAAACTGTCATCCAAAAAAATCCACCCAGAATGATAGGTCTGATCACCATTATTCAATTTGCATATATCAAACAACTCATGTTTTATTTTTTTGTTTTTTTATTTGTGACCTTTATTAACAACACTGTATTTCAGACAAAAGAATGGAAGAACAAAAGAATATTTATTTTCTCTTGAAGTATAAACTCAGTGGGCCTCTACTGTTCCAGCAATGACAACAACTCCCATCAGGTGGGTGTAATGATGCAATACATCATCAAAAAACAAAGATAAAAATATAAGCAGCCACAACATCTACCTAAAAAAAGTGTGAAGTTATAGAATAGCAACAAACAAATGATCTACATCATTATGGTTTTCAAAGCTACAATTATTTCTGATGTAGTCAGAATATTCATTGTAAGGGGCTCAAGAGATATCATGATATTGTTGAAATGTTTAACTTTCTTCTGCCAAAAAACAGTATATTTACATTCCAAAAGCGGGTTCCAAAATTGTGTTTTCACAGTAATGCTATATAGAACAACAATTGCTGGTTCCCCAAAAAGAAACTTTTCTTAAAATTCACTTTTTTTCTTAGTTGTGAAGAACATTTTAATAATCTAAAGAACCTTTTTTTCTCACTACAAAGAACATTTTGTGAAATGGAAAGATTCCATGGATGTTAAAGGTTCTTCATGGAACAATCAATGCCAATAAAGAACTTTTATTTTAAGAGTGTAGCAGAATGTCCAAGCTGCTATTTTCGTGACCGTGCAAGTGGATTGAGACCAGTGACATTTCAATGCGACTAAGAGCCATTTCATTTTGCAAATATTTTCTTCAGTTTCTATCAGAAAATACATGCTCTAAGTGATAGGACCTTTCTTTGAATGTTTTTTTTTTTTTTTTTTTTTTTAATGGAATTTTTTTTAACAATTAGCGCAGAAACATCATGTTATGTGATATTTTCACTGACCATCTATTAATGAAGGACCTCTGCAAATACATATTGGAAACATTCGTTCTTATTTTCATAAAACATGCATAACCAGCATATGTAATGACACTCGAAACAAGGACCACTTCAAAAGCTGAAAGGCGGCTTTGAAGAGAATGACTTTTTGGTTACTAAGAAAAGAAATTAAGATACGGCTTTTTAAATCCTCTAATGTGTGACATTAAAATCATTTAAAGGTTCTCAAATCTCAACTGCCTGTGAACAATTGGCGTAACTTTCTTAATTTTGTCAAACCATTTACAGCTTTGGTTTATGGTGCCGTTAAGACACTAGAATGAATGACTTTCTCAGTAATGGTACGTTCTACACAACCATAAGTGAATGTGCAATTCATCCAGGCAGTCTAATATAATGTGATCTAATCAGCTTGATGTCTTTAATAAGCATTCAGCAAATTGAGTTTATTCAAACTTCATTTTTAAAGGAATAGTTCACCCTCATGTCGTTCCAAACCTGAATTACTTCTTCCATGTTTTACAGAACAGCATGACTAATTGATGACAGTTTAATTTTTGGTGTAAACTATCACTTTAAGTTATCACTGCAAACATTCACAATGGATACTTCACAGTATATGAGGGTGTGCTGCTCTACGCTAAGAGCCTCATGATTTTAGTATTCAAGAGCTTAGTATTAATTATCTCATTAAGTCTGATATAACTCAGAAGTAACAGATATGAATATATGACAAATTCAATTGCAATGCCAAACATCCATAATATGAACAGCGTTTTGCTCTTAAATTAAGTTTTTTTTGTTGTTGACAAGATGCATCTGCATTATGAATGAACAGTGACCAAATGATACTCAATGATAGTCAAAATATAATTTTATTTTTAAGAAACGCATCAAGTAATTTGAAAGTCCTCAACAAACTTTTGACCTGTTAAATGATGTATGCATGCCACAGAACAAAACCTAACAGCAGCTGTCTGGGCAGTTATGATTTATTTTGTGATTTGTGCTATGTAATGAATATTCTATATTCTTACTAGTATAGTATGCCAATGAAAATTAAACTGATTTTTATTCATTTTTTATTTTTGTAACAATAAGTAACATTTGCAAACTGTTCCCTCCAAAGTCTCCTTGTTTTTTAATTAAAACCTGAAGTTGCGGGTTCTAAGCTGAAGAGACACAACATACACAAAACAGTGTGGACTGGGGTTTGACAGAATATGAGGTTTATCTGTTATAAAAGCTTAGGAATATGAGCAAAACAGCCATCAGTATTTAATGGTTGAAAAGGGAAGAGTAATTTGCAGTTTTATTATTTGTGAAATGAACATCAAAAGCTAATCAGCCTTGTCATAGAGAATACAAAAGCTTAAAAGAAAAAGGTAAATAACACATTTGATTTGGTTAACGTTGGCATCCAGCTTGATTTTAATGTCCTCATTGTCAACCCACTCATCATAAATACTGAAACGCTAAAAGAATCAATTAAAAAAAAAAGGCACATCAGCCAAGGTCACAAACTGGCTGCTATTATGCATGTAAATTGATAAAAATGTTAATGTTATGCATTAGAGCAAATACATAAAAGAAAAACATTCAAAACACTGACAATAGTTAATTTCAGCAAGTTTCAAGATTTGAAGAAACAAAGACTTAAAGCAGTGAACTACAATACATCTATTTAGTAATCACTGTCAAACAACATAATGACCTTCACCAGTACATAAGTGAGAAAAACAATGAGTCTGTTTTATGAATACTTAGTGTCATGCTCCAAGTTCCTCAGTCTATGATGACTGTACGCCGCCCAAACCACTGGAAGTTTTCAATCCGGGCTGATTCATTGAATTAAAATCAATGACAATACTGCCTTGCTTTGGCTTGAATTGCCTGTAAGACAGAAATAAGAACAGAAAATTTTACTGAAGCAAGAGCAATAAAACATAAGTAGTCACTATAGTCAAATATGAGCCCTCCTTTAAAATACCTTGATAAAAGTGAGAGAAAGAGATTTCACTCCTTGTCCTCATTGTCCAAGTTGTCACACCAGTAATTCACCTCAGCATGCTGGAGTTGAGGAAACCAATTACACACTAGACCTCGTGAGAAAACACAAGCAGTAACCCCTCCATAAGGCAATCCCAGCAGGGACCAAGCGCCCCAACATCTCATGAGAAAATACACTGCCAAGAAGAACCAAACCAGCAGGTGGTAAACTCCCTATTTTCCCACTTATAGCCTTGTCTTCTGCAACTGCTCCCTGCTTTTCCTTTTATTTTTTTCTCTCTTTTTAATTCATTTTCTACCCCACTCTTTTTACTCTTTATTCTTTTATTAACCCCTCCCTCCCAGTGTGAGATGAGCTGGATGTAGCAAAAATCTATTCCTCATCATCGAACCTCTGTAACAACAGGCTAATACACATAAAATCTCTACTGACAGCAAACGTATTTCAAAGTCTTTGTCCACGAATAACCACAAAGCTTTGTCTCTCGCTCCCCCATGTTCCTTAACGCAAAGCCGGCTTCAGTTGATGCCTAAGCAAATCAATTCATCATCTCATTCAGAATTCAGAATTCTGCACAGCAATGGTGAAGTTTCAATAACACCTCTGTCCATCCTTCATTCCCTCTTCATATGCCACTGAAAAAAAAATCCTGAAAAAAGTCTACTACTGCAGTTCACTGTAAGAGCCCAAGTCAAGTCTAAATCTTATATTGGAAAACACACGCAGCGCATAGGTACTGAAACCTTTTTTCCACAGGTCAAAACTGTGCATATTAAAAAAAAATAAAAATAAGAAAATAAGAAAATAAAAAGATTGATTATGCAAGACTATGCAGCTAAAGAAACATTAAATGTATATATATATATATGTATGTATGTATGTATGTATGTATGTATGTGTGACACACATTTACATTTAGTCATTTTGTAGACGCTTTTATCCAAAGCGACCTACAGTAGGGGAATACATAAAGCGATTCATCTTGAAGAGGCAATCAGACAGAGGAAGTGCTCATAACAAGTCTCAGGCATTGTTCAAATAAGTACAAGCTAGCAAGGGAAGGAATAAATAAAGAGAAAGAAAGCTTTTTTTATTATTATTTTATAAAGTTCAGGATGAAGTCAAGTAGTGCTGAAAAAGATGAGTTTTCAGTTGTTGCTTGAAGATTGATAGGGATCCAGCATTCCGGATAGGGGTGGGAAGATCATTCCACCAGCCAGGAATGGTGAATGAGAATGTTCTGGAGAGTGATTTTGAGCCTCTCTGTGAAGGTACCACAAGTCGTCGCTCACTAGCAGATCTCAGACTTCACACACACATATACATATATATACACATGTATGTATGTATGTATGTATGTATGTATGTATGTGTGTGTGTGTCATTATATATATATATATATATATATATATATATATGAATATGACACACACAGTGGGGCAAAAAAGTATTTAGTCAGCCACCAATTGTGCAAGTTCTCCCACTTAAAAAGATGAGAGAGGCCTGTAATTTTTATCATAGGTATACCTCAACTATGAGAGACAAAATGAGAAAAAAAAAAAATCCAGAAAATCACATTGTAGGATTTAAAGAATTAATTGGTAATTAATTCCTCGGTAAAATAAGTATTTGGTCACCTACAAACAAGCAAGATTTCTGGCTCTCACAGACCTGTAACTTCTTTAAGAGGCTCCTCTGTCCTCCACTCGTTACCTGTATTAATGGCATCTGTTTGCAACCTCAAACAGTCCAACTCCAAACTCCACCATGGCCAAGACCAAAGAGCTGTCAAAGGACACCAGAAACAAAATTGTAGACCTGCACCAGGCTGGGAAGACTGAATCTGCAATAGGTAAGCAGCTTGGTGTGAAGAAATCAACTGTGGGAGCAATTATTAGAAAATGGAAGACATACAAGACCACTGATAATCTCCCTCGATTTGGGGCTCCACGCAAGATCTCACCCCGTGGGGTCAAAATGAACAAGAACTGTGAGCAAAAATCCCAGAACCACACGGGGGGACCTAGTGAATGACCTGCAGAGAGCTGGGACCAAAGTAACAAAGGCTACCATCAGTAACACACTGCGCCGCCAGGGACTCAAATCCTGCAGTGCCAGACGTGTCCCCCTGTTTAAGCCAGTACATGTCCGGGCCCGACTGAAGTTTGCTAGAGAGCATTTGGATGATCCAGAAGAGGATTGGGAAAATGATGAAACCAAAATAGAACTTTTTGGTAAAAACTCAACTTATCGTGTTTGGAGGAGAAAGAATGCTGAGTTGCATCCAAAGAACACCATACCTACTGTGAAGCATGGGGGTGGAACCATCATGCTTTGGGGCTGTTTTTCTGCAAAGGGACCAGGACAACTGATCCGTGTAAACGAAAGAATGAATGGGGCCATGTATCGTGAGATTGAGTGAAAACCTCCTTCCATCAGCAAGGGCATTGAAGATGAAACGTGGCTGGGTCTTTCAGCATGACAATGATCCCAAACACACCACCCGGGCAACGAAGGAGTGGCTTCGTAAGAAGCATTTCAAGGTCCTGGAGTGGCCTAGCCAGTCTCCAGATCTCAACCCCATCGAAAATCTTTGGAGAGAGTTGAAAGTCCGTGTTGCCCAGCGACAGCCCCAAAACATTACTGCTCTAGAGGCCAAAATACCAGCAACAGTGTGTGAAAACCTTGTGAAGACTTACAGAAAACGTTTGACCTCTGTCATTGCCAACAAAGGGTATATAACAAAGTATTGAGATGAAATTTTGTTATTGACCAAATACTTATTTTCCACCATAATTTGCAAATAAATTCTTTAAAAATCCTACAATGTGATTTTCTGGATTTTTTTTTTCTCATTTTGTCTCTCATAGTTGAGGTATACCTATGATGAAAATTACAGGCCTCTCTCATTTTTTTAAGTGGGAGAACTTGCACAATTGGTGGCTGACTAAATACTTTTTTGCCCCACTGTGTGTGTGTGTGTGTGTGTGTGTGTGTGTGTGTATTATATATATATATATATATATATATATATATATATATATATATATATATATATATATATATATATATATATATATATATATATATATATATACACACATACATACACACACACATACATACATACACACACACACACACAGAGAGACACATCATACAGTTCATTTATTTCAGTAATTCAACTGTTAATTCAATTGTGAAACTCGTGTATTAAATAAATTCAGTGCACACAGACTGAAGTAGTTTAAGTCTTTGGTTCTTTTAATTGTGATGATTTTGGCTCACATTTAACAAAAACCCACCAATTCACTATCTCAACAAATTAGAATATGGTGACATGCCAATCAGCTAATCAACTCAAAACACCTGCAAAGGTTTCCTGAGCCTTCAAAATGGTCTCTCAGTTTGGTTCACTAGGCTACACAATCATGGGGAAGACTGCTGATCTGACAGTTGTCCAGAAGACAATCATTGACACCCTTCACAAGGAGGGTAAGCCACAAACATTCATTGCCAAAGAAGCTGGCTGTTCACAGAGTGCTGTATCCAAGCATGTTAACAGAGAGTTGAGTGGAAGGAAAAAGTGTGGAAGAAAAAGATGCACAACCAACCGAGAGAACCGCAGCCTTATGAGGATTGTCAATCAAAATCGATTCAAGAATTTGGGTGAACTTCACAAGGAATGGACTGAGGCTGGAGTCAAGGCATCAAGAGCCACCTACAGTTGTCGTATTCCTCGTTAAGCCACTCCTGAACCACAGACAACGTCAGAGGCGTCTTACCTGGGCTAAGGAGAAGAAGAACTGGACTGTTGCCCAGTGGTCCAAAGTCCTCTTTTCAGATGAGAGCAAGTTGTGTTTTTCATTTGGAAACCAAGGTCCTAGAGTCTGGAGGAAGGGTGGAGAAGCTCATAGCCCAAGTTGTTTAAGTTTCCACAGTCTGTGATGATTTGGGGTGCAATGTCGTCTTCTGGTGTTGGTCCATTGTGTTTTTTGGAAACCAAATTCACTGCACCTATTTACCAAGAAATTTTGGAGCACTTCATGCTTCCTTCTGCTGACCAGCTTTTTAAAGATGCTGATTTTATTTTCCAGCAGGATTTGGCACCTGCCCACACTGCCAAAAGCACCAAAAGTTGGTTAAATGACCATGGTGTTGGTGTGCTTGACTGGCCAGCAAACTCACCAGACCTGAACCCCATAGAGAATCTATGGGGTATTGTCAAGAGGAAAATGAGAAACAAGAGACCAAAAAATGCAGATGAGCTGAAGGCCACTGTCAAAGAAACCTGGGCTTCCACACCACCTCAGCAGTGCCACAAACTGATCACCTCCATGCCACGCCGAATTGAGGCAGTAATTAAAGCAAAAGGAGCCCCTACCAAGTATTGAATACATATACAGTAAATGAACATACTTTCCAGAAGGCCAACAATTCACTAAATTTTTTTTTTTTTTTTATTGGTCTTATGAAGTATTCTAATTTGTTGAGATAGTGAATTGGTGGGTTTTTGTTAAATGTGAGCCAAAATCATCACAATTAAAAGAACCAAACACTTAAACTACTTCAGTGTGTGTGCATTGAATTTATTTAATACACGATTTTCACAATTTGAAATTTTTTTTTTTTTAGAAATATCACTATTTTATCACGATTCTTTGTCATGTTGGTTTTACTATTTTGCAAGTTGCCTGAGCATTACAGCCAAACTTATTTCCCTATTATAAAGTCAAACCTTTCAAGGTAACAAAAAAAACAAAAAAAAAAAACAATGGCAGATATTTAGGCCAAAGTGGCCGAAGATATAACAATAAATAAAAATAAATAAAAAAAAAAAAATAAATAAAAAAAAAAAGTCATTATTTTATCTTTGTTATTAAAAAACAAGAACAAAGATACACATTACAACTACACATAATATACAAATAAAACAAACAGTGCTTTATTTTCAGGTACAATAGGTGTATTTAGCAGGAGCATTCAAGAAATTTAATGAACAAATATAAAAATAAAACACTATTCCCTGGTTTCACAGAAAAGGCATAAGCCTATTCCCAGACTAAAATGTAAGTCTGAGCTGTTTCAACTGAAAGAAACTTGCACTGACTGATCTTAAAATACAATCGATGCCTTTGTTTTATCTCAAGATGCACACCAGTAATGTTTTTTTTTGTTTTTTTCTAAGGGATGTTTATGAAAAATTATTTAAATGTGCTAATTGAACTATGGCCTAATCCTCGCTTAGTCTATGCTCTGTCTGTGAAACCGGGCCTATATAGACTGATTCCTAAAGCAACTGTATTAAAGTTCTTCAGTCAAGAATAGTGAGTGATTTTTCCACATCGTTTCATACATTTACCCAACTATTATCAAAAGTATTTCTAAATAAATACAACAAAACATTTTCTTGCGACCTTACATGAAGTATTATGACAAAATGCATTAAGAAGAATTGGACCTGTTCTGCAGGTGCATTAGAGCTAACATTAGCATCATGCTTCATAAGACAATTTATGAGATGAATAGTATACTTTTACTCAGAACTCACTTTAAACCACCATCAAGTGTTTGTAATAACTTCCTTTTGCGATCACATGTACACTTTGAGCGGCCACGGTACATTATAAAAGTAGCCCAAAAAACTGCAACCCACGGCTCTGTAATTTTTCCCGTGACTGTATTTTCAAAATAGCCCAATTGTGCCACAACACTGGTTCGCTGTACCCTTATCACATGAGTATACCTCTCTCTCTCTCATCACATATGAGTATACCTCGCTCTCTCTCTCGTCACATGAGTATACCTCGCTCTCTCTCTCATCACATGAGTATACCTCTTTCTCTCTCATCACGAGTATACCTCTCTCTCTCTCATCACATATGAGTATACCTCTCTCTCTCATCACATATGAGTATACCTCTCTCTCTCATCACATATGAGTATACCTCTCTCTCTCATCACATATGAGTATACCTCTCTCTCTCATCACATATGAGTATACCTCTCTCTCTCATCACATAAGTATACCTCTCTCTCTCATCACATATGAGTAGAGCTGCTACAAACGATTATTTTGATAATCGATTAATCTAACGATTATTAGACCGATTAATTGACTAATCTTCGATTATTTTACTGATTAATCAGTAGATTTTGATTGATTATTCAGCTTTTGCAATGTTAAAATATTGAGTTATACATTAAATTAAAAATTAAATTATACTGACTCCAAGCATTTGAATGGTATAGTGTATAATGTTACAAAAGCTTTTTATTTCAGATAAATGCTGATCTTTGGATCTTTCTATTCATCAAAGAATCCTGAAGAAAATGTACTCAACGGTTTTAAATATTTATGATGATGATGATGATAATAATAAATGTTTCGAAGAAGAAGAAGAAGAAGAAAATCAGCATATTAGAATGATTTCTGAAGGATCATGAGTAGGGCTGTCGCGGTGAAGGAATTTCCCTTGAGGTAATTTTGAGTGGCTCAATAGCGTGGTATGCGGTATTACCGCATATTATTTAAAATTATACATACATTTATTTATTTATATTATATATTTATATTATATATATATATATATATATATATATATATATATATATATATATATATATATATATATATATATATATATATATAAATAAAAAAAATCTGTGTGTATGTTACGATGTAACGAGGTCATATTCAGAAACCGAAATTAAAATCGCGTTGAAACAGGAAGTGAAGTAAACAGAAGAGAATGACAAAATAACGGTCCACATAAATCATAAACCTGACAATAAGATCGTTAGTCTACTGTTAGCAGTTAGTTCTGATCCTCGAATCTGACTGACAAGACACTTTTTCTGTTGATATTTCACCTGCGTGTTCTAGAGGGCTGTCAGTCAGTGCAGTTTCATTGTTGCGCCACAAGGTGACATCAAGAGACTGTCTTTGAGTGAGTCTTTAAACCTCTCATTCAACTACACGTTCAAAAACGCTGATTCATTCAAAGAGAGATGTAATGAAACACGCTGTTGAAATCATTTTAACTTTGAGCGCCACTTTTAAAGGCTCAGCTGACCAGCAATGCGTCGATGCTAAGACAGATTTCGCTTTCCTTGGACATGACAACCTGTTTTCACAAATATACATGACTCGGCCTGAAGGACAGACGTAGGTAATCGCACGCGCTCAGTCGATCTCCCTCTCATTCGCTGCCTGTTTAGGCTTGTTAAGTGTAACATCTACTGAGCCTCTGTACAAATCAGCATGGTACACATTATGTTATCATTACTAACATTCAGTACACATGCACGAAATGTAAAACAAGAAGGGCATAACCTTACGAAAAAGAAAACATGGAAATATCACGGTTGCTGCGGTTGTTGCATTCCTCTGCGGTTACGCTCGTCAATAGCGCGGTATTGCGATATTGCGGTTATCGCGACAGCCCTAATCATGAGACACTGAAGACTGGAGTAATGATGCTGAAAATTTAGCTTTGATCACAGAAATAAATTGCATTTTAAAATATATTCAAATATAAAGCAGTTATTTTAAATAGTACAAATGTGTCATAATATTACTGCTTTTGGTGCATTTTGGATAAAATAAATGCAGGCTTGGTGAGCAGAAGAGACTTCTTGAAAAAAAAAAAAAAAAAAAAACTTTAAAAATCTTACTGTTCAGAAAAACTTTTGACTGGTAGTGTATATTTGGCACACAAAATGAGATGACTGACAGAGAAACTCTCTTATTCACCATTTAATTAGCTATATGAAAAAGTAACTGAATGACATAATTTGGCCTAACATCTCCTTAAGTATGTCATATGGATAAGAAACAAAATAAAGGTAAGTGATATGATGGTTATTTTTGGAAACCATTTTATTTGCAACAATCTCTCTTAAAATGTCTTTTATGGTTATGATAATCAAAACAATCCTGAGCTAGATCAAGCTTTGATCTTTGCAAACCAAACTATCACTTTAATGAAATATTTTTTTCCCACTAATAAAAATATTTTATCATTAGCTAGCTCCACACTGGAGAGCTGCTGTAAAACAGAAAATCAAGTTGTAATTGTAACTGAAAGCGACACTCACTGACTCTGCTTTATCATGTTTATTACTGTAAAGCTGCTTGATTTAAGGCTATTGCATAAAAGTATACTATATAAATAAAAGTGACATGACTGCTTTAATGGAGAACCGAACTACAGATATCGTGCAAACATCCACATCGCTAAAATCTGATCTTAACTGCTACTTTCACACCGCTGTCAGTTTTTGTTGTGTTTATTTCATTATTCAGAGGAAAGCGAGCAGCATAGGCTATGGCTGTTTCTCAATATGCGTTCTTCAGCGATCTTGCGTCCTTGTGTTTTTGTTCTACATCATCAACTGTCGAAGTTCAGTTCCAATTCTCAAGAACGCAAGTACAGAGGACGCATGAAAGTGCCCATATGTGTTCTTGATATCAAGGATGCATCGAGTGCAGACTTGAGAGAATCGAGCTGTTAGAAATCCCACAAGACGCTGCTGTAGGGAAGCCTGTAAGCTTTAAACTCACTCTCACAAATACTCGATGGCTCTTGAAAGTAAACATTTATCGTTTTGTTCAGCTTAATTTTAATAAAGTGGTAAGACCCGGAGAAAGTCTGCAGTATTTTTATTGGCATATTAAAATGAATCTTAACATAGTAAACATACAAAGCTGTAAAATAATATGATATACAATTATATGTAAATAATATATATATAATAGTATTAAATGTTTTAATAAGTTATGACATTTGTTTGTAATGTTATATTTATTGTTCACTGGCCACTGCTTATGCTGAAACTATGCGGTCAGTTAAGCAAGAACGCAGTACATCTCAATTCAAGAATGCGTTTTGTGTTCTCACGTCCTTCCGAGTTCACTCTTCCAAGGAAGCCTTGCAAGACTGGTCTCCACGAGAACACAAGTCCGTTCTTTGCGTTCTTGGAATTCATAAACTGCCTATATTTACATCCAAACGCTGCTCTGAAGCCGCTGTGTCTTGTTCTCTTGAATTGCATCCAGGAGAGCTGAATTACAGTCGTGCGCTACAGCGCCACACTGGTCAAACCGCAGTATTGCAGGCTCATACATTAGCTCATATGAGATAGAACTACTATCTCACTACTCAACAACAAAAATATTTGTCGACAATTTTTTTTATTGTCGACATTGTCGATAATGTCGACTAATCATTTCAGCCCTACATATGAGTATACCTCTCTCTCTCTCCTCAATCACACAATCCCTGGGTCCCAATGTGCATACCCTAAACAGTATTGAAAATTACTAATATCACATAGAATTTAGGATGGATAGTATGCACATTGGTACACAGGCAATGATAGATTACCTTCCGCACTGCGATGACGGCAAGTTCAAACCTTATCAAACGATTAATTTGCGTTAAAAAAAATAACGCGTTAAAATATTTAGATTAATCGCATGCGTTAACAGCCCTAATATTATATATATATATATATATATATATATATATATATATATATATATATATATATATATATATATATATACACACACACACACACACACACACACACACACACACACACACACACACACACACATATATATATACACATATACACACACACACACACAGTATCTCACAAAAGTGAGTACACCCCTCACATTTCAGGAACTATTTTATTATAACTTCTCAAGAGACAATACTATAAAAACGAAACTTGGATATATTTTAGAGTAGTCAATGTGCAACATGTATAGCGTAGATTTACTGTCCTCTGAAAATAACACACAGCCATTATTGTCAAAATAGCTTTAATCTCGATTAATCGCATGATTGTAGATTGAGTTAACTCGATTAATTGCGATTTAATCGCACATTTTTATTTGTTCTAAATGTACCTTGAATACTTTTCATGTTTTAAATACTCTAGTCAACATGGGCAATGACAAATATGGATTCTTTATGCAATATATGTTTATTGTTAGTGAAACCATAGTTAACAGAGCCTGAAGACTAGACATGTTTCAAAGATCATAGATGTGTTTCAAAGAACTTGCTCATATCTATTAGACACATGAAAAAAAGAAATACCAGGTTCCCATTACTTCTTTCTTTGCACTGAGCAATTTACTTACACAAACCTGTTTACATTTCCGCATGACAGGGCATCTCACTTCTTCTGAACATGCAAAATGTACATTTATTATTTATTATTAGATTTGTTTGCCTCTCTGTGCCCACATACTGTATTTTGATGTAGCTAAATTTTCAATAAAACTGTTTTCATTGATATTTTTTACTGTTTCTGTTGTCAGACAACGGAATGAATATGAAAGAGTGACTGAAACGCGACCCATATGACTAAATAACCAGCTCTCCCTTCCAAGATGTTAATCCACACAAAAATCCTGATTCATAATCCAGCCATCTTCTGATAAAATCAAATAGGCTATACATAAGATAAAGACAATAGCTGTGCTGTGATTTCGGCTATACTTGCATGTTAAATTAGAGAAGCAACATAATATCTGTTTTAACTGAAAGCGCTGTTTCTCTCATCCGCGCGCTGAACAGAGCAGACGTGGAGAGAGAGAGAGAAAGAGGAGTGTGCGCAGCGGGAAAGAGAGACCTCACGCTTGCGCGGCAGTACCAGCGTAAGGTTTGGGCAAACCCTATAAAGGTTGGTCGCTAGGCGCTTTTTGAAAATAAAAATAAAAAAAAATGTAAAAAAAAACCAAGTTGCTAAAGTGGTCTGAAAAGTTGCCAAGTTGGCAACACTGTCAGCATCTCCATCCATTTCCATTTCTCCAACTATAGTAGTACTGCTAGGCCACGGGTCAAACAGAAAATGCGCGCTGCATTAATAAAATTAGTGCCGTTAAAATGAATTTGCGTTAACTTTGACAGCACTAATATATATATATATATATATATATACACACACACATACATATATACATACATACACACACATAGGATCAAAAAGAAACCCTGAAATCATGAAATTGTCAAATGAATTTTAACATGAGCTTCATTAAATATCCTACGGCTCTGCAATCAAAGAGCTGAAGCCATGGAAATGCAGAGATCCAGCAGGACAAATTCATAGTAATGCTGGAAGTATTGGAGAACAGCCTTCAAAAAGCGGCAGCAGGGGAATTAACCTTGCTACCCTCAAAGACAGGCAAGAAGCATGAAAGTATCTTCAAGGATTTCCTGATTTTTCTCTTCAGGCGGATCTACTCCTTTTGTTTCCTCAGGCTCATGTCCCCCTAGTCCTATTTGATCTAACTCTGATGAAAGGCTTCAGAGTATATTTACCGTGCATCTACAGTGAGTACGGAAAGTATTCAGACCCCCTTAAATTTTTCTCTCTTTGTTATATTGCAGCCATTTGCTAAAATCATTTAAGTTCTTTTTTTCCCCTCAATGTACACACAGCACCCCATATTGACAGAAAAACACAGAATTGACATTTTTGCAGATTTATTAAAAAAGAAAAACTGAAATATCACATGGTCCTAAGTATTCAGACCCTTTGCTGTGACACTCATATATTTAACTCAGGTGCTGTCCATTTCTTCTGACCATCCTTGAGATGGTTCTACACCTTCATTTGAGTCGTAGAGTTTTCAGAATTCACACCGCTGAAAGCGCCGGAGTTTCGCACGCTTGTGAATCACCTCAAGTGCAGACGCGATGTAAATAGATACATTGTGTAGTTTAGAGAGCTTCATTGATTATAACGGAACTTTGTGAGATCGCGATGAACTAAGTTAAGATGAGAGATGCTTTTAGTGATAATAATGGGATTATCCTTTGCGCGCTTTCTAGGATATAATCCATTGAGATTTTATATGAAACTTTCGTTTTTCGGACACATACATGCTGAACGTTTCGGGAATGACATACGCATATTAATGCTGGATTCATTCTCGAAATATCAGTGATTGAAACCGTGATAACCAAAGCAATGGACGGGACAAAAATGCCTCAGTGATTTATTCTGGAACCAAACTTCAACAGACAGCGCGCGTCTTGAGCGAGATCTAGTTCACAGACTAAAAGTGTGTGTAAACTTTATTTAGATCGGGACATATCAACCAGTAATTTCATTTCCAGTAACGGAAAGTTCAGAAATGAATGGTATGCGATTTATGACAATAGTCCCACAACTGATTGTTTATTTTTTCCTCACGTGTCTCACCTTTAGTAACAACTACACATTTCAAGTGACACGGGAAAAAAAGACACAGAAAACTTAGCTCAACATCAGAAAAGCAGCATGCACATTTATGGTTAAAAATGAAAGGCCACTTAAAACGGGAAGCATTGCCATTCAAATCAGCATCAAGAGTCAAAGTTCCACAGTTTAGTAAATGCAGGCAACCTCTTTAAGTTATTCTTGACTGCGCTGTATTGACTGCTTTGATGCGTCGCAATATGTTATGGCATTGTTTTGATGCATACATCCGAAAAAGACTTTTTGCTTTTTTTTTTTCTTGCCCCTGCTGACTCGAGTCAAATGTCACCCATGTGTGCAGCAGTATTTCTTACATGCTCACAGCAGCATGTTGTGGATATATTGGCAGTAGCAAGTCTCGGTAACATTGTCATGTACATTACCATGCCAATCCTTCTGAGAGTTGTCAAGACAGAAATATGTTTTTCAGGTACAGCAGGTTAAACTGTGAGAAATACTACAGAAATTCACTGCAATAATTAAACAAGTAAACTGATTCTTACTAAAAATAGATACAACAGTTTTCAGTCAAGAGTAGTGAGTGGAGGTTTTTTGTTGTTTATTAACATTATTGACACAGACAGCAGCAGGTTAATTATGTTTCTGTCACTTTACAGAGATAGTTTGCCCAAAAATGAAAATTGTGTCATCATTTACTCACCCTCAAGTTCTTCCAAACCAATAAGAATTATTTTTTTCTGTTGAACACAAAAGATGATATTTTGAATAATGTGAGTAATTGAACAGTTGATGGTCTCCACTGTAGGACCTCATTGAATGGACACACAAATAAACCCAAGAATCAGCGCATTCCTTAGAAGTTAAGGAGTCTTCCCTCGGTCATCACGAGGTCTAAACTAATCACACTATCACCTGACATGTTCTGGGTCGATTTCCTGTCAGTGCCTCGTCATCATCTACTCAGAGGAGTGATAAAGAACTAACTCAATCAGGAGACAACAAAGCTTTCTTTGTATCAATAACTAAAGAGTTCTTTCTTTCGCGACACATGGTTGAGAGAAGCCCCGTGATCCCTACGTATGGACCAGTATATCCACCAGAAAAGGACAATTCACTGATACCCTCAGGCCTGCATCTGCTTCCTGCTCTTCTGCGCTTTCAACTCTTTTATTTACAGCCAAAGGAACACACAAACTCGATTCTTTTTAAAGGACAATCAGTTATTACTGCTGCTATTAGAGCAAATATACTCCACAAATAACGTGTTTATGTCTCTTATATGATTGCTGTGCTAATTGTAATCGGTGGTATTTTAAATTATGCATTATAACCACGTTTTGGTAGATAAAGTTAGTAAGTGTACGCTGTATTTGCAAGATACCTCATATTTGATGTTGAATGAAAGGTTGTCTTAATTCCAGAACATTAAAATGGATGAAAAGTCGCTATTATAAACAGTGTTAGTTGTACAACATTTTATAGAAGTTATTAACAAAACCTGCAGAGATGGTCTTACATGATGGATGAAGCATTATGTTAATTTATGCATGAAAAGGAACTGTACAGGGCGGGGCTAAGCCCTGCAACAATATCTGATTGGGACATTCGCTCCTGGGATGGACCAAATCGGCTCATTTAAAACCAAGTGACACAAAGCCTTTGTTGCTTGCTTGCTCTCTCGATCTTTGGCTCTCTCGCCTTCATTGACCACGCTACAAAGCGCTCACACGCTGTAACATCACGTGAGCGAGACTCCAGAACTCCAACACTTCGTCAAACTTTGTGACATGCAAAGATCTTCAAAGCCTAAAGTCTCTGCAAACAGACTTCCGAAGAACACCGAGCACGTCACTCTCAAGTAACCAGAAAACCAACCAATCACCAGAGGGCTTTCCTAGAAAGACGTCATCTAACGACCACCTCAGCAGCCAATCCACAGCCCCGGGATTCCCTCAGGCAAGCCATCGAGGAAGCCCGCTGTCAGCTGTCAACTCAATCGCAAGTAAAACAAACAAAATATTCATCTCTTGCTGAACAGGGCGAAATAATCCTAAAGCAGTAACGATAAGCTGAAATCTCTGCTTTATGAGATTTCTCAGGTTGAATTAAAAAAAAAGAACTAGTAGCTAGCACTAGAATTTTGGGAACTTCATGCACACGCAGCAACTCATTTCCTGAACCTTGTGTGTGTGTGTGTGTGTGTGTGTGTGTGTGTGTGTGTGTTTTAGGGTTGTGACGGTGAGGAAGTTTTCCCACCGGTTAAGCGACGTGACAACACCGGTAATACCGGTATCACCGTGGTGGGGGGTCGTCTGAGTTTTTCCTCTTTTCCTCGCTTTCCTTCAGTTTTAAATAGCCTATAAGCGCCGTGCGCGCTTTACTTTCACTATCAAATTAGCGGCAATTCGGCGTCAAGCAGTTGTTTGCTTTTAGTTAATTTGAGTTTTCCCTCTTTCCCTCACTTTCCTTTGCTTAAATAGCTTTTAAAAGCACTGTGCGCATTTTACTTTCACTTTTAAATTAATACAACGTTGAACATAGAACTTTTATTAACAAAACGAATAAAAATACACCATGCTATATACCTAATATAAAATAATAAATAACTTACAAAGTTTAAATATGTAGGCCTATACAAAACTAAAAATCAGTAAAGAATGAGGAACAAATAATTATGAAACATAGAACGTTTATTAGCAAAATGAATAAGAAAGTTTGGAGGCATGGACGGCATACACCTTGATGTAAAATAATGAAAAAAAATAAATAAATACACAGTTTAAATAAAATGAAAATCGGCAAATACCGTGGAACCAAATAAATAAGAAACGAATATTTAAAAAAATAAATAAATAAAAAATTATCACTTAGATTAATGGCAAAAGTCAACAGGCTTTTCAAAATCCAAAATATTTTTAAAACAGGCGCTTTTACATTTAGTTTTGAAACTCTTCCGCCATCGTCTTGTCTTTTTCACCTCACTCTTCTTGTCAGTCAGCTCGACTCACTCTCCTCAAGTGATAAATGAAATATGATCTGTGATGCGCGACTGTCATTCGTTCGGTGCGCTGCATTGAGCAGCCGCGTTCAGTTTTAATTGTAGTGTCCTCTAACTGAACTAAATTTTATTACTATAAAAAAAAAAAAAAAAAATCTAAACGACGGTGGGGGACAGTGCCGCGGTGGGCAAGTGATGTAACCGGTGAGGCGGCTTAACACCGGTATCACCGCCAACACAGTCTATCGCAGCAAGCCTAGTGTGTGTGTGCTTGGTAGGTTAGTTTAATGTGTTAGAATAGCAAATAAAGTCTGTTTCATTTATAAAGAATCCTTGTCTCGTGTTGTGTATTTTCAAGTCTAAACATTTGACCCGATCTTGTGTTACCTTGTTCATAGTAAAATTATCATTTTTTTTTAAATTATCGTTGGCCACGAGTAGTAAAACAGAATTGATAAGACACTAATTTCGACCACGACGCTGGACGACTAGCTGATAAAGTGTAAGCTATAAATTTTGAATCAGATCAATTTAAAGAAATCAACATTGAATCTTTAAGAATAGATTCCCTAAGAAGCTAAAATTTGAGTTAATTTCTTACACCATTACTTCCATAGTTTATTTTTTCCCTACTATGGAAGTCAATGGGGACCTTCAACCGTTCAGTTACCCACATTCTTCAAAATGAATTGTTTTGTGTTGTGTTACGGTTTGATTTCCTATGGAGTATGAGGCATATGCAGACTTGTGCACAGTGCTTACTCATTCTTCCCAAAGCGTCTTTTTTCGAAGGCTCACAGAAGCTTTTTGAGGCTTCAGGTCACACATACACCCACACAGCTGAGAGTCGGGATCCATTACAGCCTTGATTGTACAATCGTTCGGGCCAGTCAGAACCAACAGAAATGCAAATGAAGCTTCTTAATTTCCAAGCCACACACCAACCCTTTACTAAGTTCAGACTCGAGAGACTCACTTGTACGTGATGCCCGCCAAGTTAAGAAGCCGTCTGGAGGCAGTCATTTCTGGAGTGTCATGGTATTTGTCTGACAAATAGATCACATCCTTTATACCTGTAAGGCAAAAACAGCAGAAAGATAGTATGGGTCAGAAAAAAAAGCACACTTGCGCGCACACACACAAACAGACAGACAGAGAAATTTAAACAAACAGGCCCAAGGAGAAAAGGGACCCAAAATAGCCTGCTAGGAAAGAACAAGAGCTTGCACTCGGGGAGAAGGAAGGGAAGTCGATAACTGCCCTGCTGGCGTCTTTAAAACACGTGGTGCATTTGGCAGCATCCTGCTGACTACTCACAAGCGGCCCACATGAGGTGACTCTATAAAGGGCCCCATTAGCCAAGCTTTACAGAGAAATGTGAGGAATCTGGTGAAACTACTTAGACTCCCTCTTGCCCTTAACGCTTTCAGAGGTGAAAAGAGAAGTCCAACATTGCCAATGGTTGCTGCAATCGCAGATGAATATACCAGGGAGAAACGCACCCACCCCCAAAATACACAGCATCTCCATCATGTACTTTTCTCTGCACAGGAGGAGAGATGTGCTCTGATCGAAGGCAAAATGACTTGCAGAGTGAATTCCACCTGTCATTAAAGGCTGTCATTACAAGCATGGGGCCTCTCCACGGTATTACTTGAACAATTTTTGAGAGGGAAGAGATGAAATTACCATGGAACAGCCTGGTTATGCTATCTTAAAGCCATTTTGCTGGTGACATTTTATGGTGCAGCAGGGGAAAAAAAAAAAAAAAACTAAAAAAAAAAAAAAAGACTTTGTATATCCAAGTCTCAACGGGCTATTTAAAATAAAAAGCAAACACTCAATCGTGTCCATAAAGAGAGAGTTCAAAATGTTCTAACTAAAGTCTGACGTGATACAAAGAAAAAGTCTGAAGAAATTGCAGTAGTGTTTCCATGTAAACATGGCTTTTCATGAAAAGAACATGAGAATAAGCATCGGAGTTTCACAAAAACACTTCCAAGACGACAGGCTGTCCAACAGAAGGGAAGGCTCTGATGGAAGGTGGAGCAGAACTCTGGAGATGCTACGTTTCCAGAATGCTCTCTGGAGATGAGGTGACAGTACAGTCCCACAGTCCCTCCAAAAACAGTCACAGGAAGTGACAAGATGGCAGCTGCTTGGGAACTGAACACTTTAATTCCTCAGAGAGGAGAGGCTCTAAAGCAGTGCTTCAGAAACTGCCGTCGCCGGTACCAAGGAGCCAAAGTGCAGGGGGGACATCAACATGGGAGCCAGAGAAAGCGAAAATGATTTGGTGTCATTTCATTCTGTGAGATTGAGGGATGGACACATTTGAACAGCATTTGAAAAGAGCAGTAACACTTTCTCGCTAGAGGAATAGCTACAGAATTAGGTACAGAAGGGAGGAGGGCGTAATATCTGGGGTTTTCACTTTCTTGATGCCCCCACCTCATTTAAGGCAAAAAAAAATTAGACAAAGAAGAAAAAAGAAATGGAGAAAGTACAGTGGAAGAGCTCTCATTTTAGTACAAGAACAGTTGTCAAATGACCGACGCAGCACACATTTAAGCAGGAACAGGATTAAGGCAAATGAAAGCAGTGTCGCTGGCACAAAAATGCATACCGATGGCACCAAAATACTGGAAAAACCTTCATTTTAATAAATCCCTCTGGTTATAATTAAATTATGTTACAGTTTTTCCATTAGAGAAGCACAGGCTGGCAATATCAAAAGGTTTACCATGCACAAATAAACAAGATACAGCCCGGCTGCCTTTATAAGAGAATCAGGGAGGATTCGTATTCCAAGTCTACTAATATTCCCCTTTATCCTCATGTTTCTACCATGCAGAGGCTTTTCTGTTTCCTCATATCATGGGGCTTTACAACATCTAGTAAACAAACAGTCATAACACCTTCAAAATGAACAAACAGCGACGACACCCCTGACTCAATTCTTTTAAACTCAGCATTCAAACATTAAACATCCGCTTTGTTCAGCTCCATCTGATTGGCATCATCAGAGGGCGTTTTTAATGAGGTCGGACGTTCATTTTTAGCCGCGTTTTGTTGCATCCTATAGAGCACGAGGAGACGAAAGGGAGAGAAAGTACTGTGTGTGTTCCTTAATGATGCCGGAACATTGAGAGGAAGCTGACACCCCACTGAGAGATGGGCCGGGGCAAGGCCAAGCATCCTGAAGATCAGACGGCATCGGAGCGTGTGTCGTGCTATCTTCAGCACACAGCTTCAGTAGGCTTTGCCACAAGAGTACATGGAGGGTGATCAGGAAAAGCAAACCAAAGAAAGAAAGAGAGAGAAGATGAGGACAAAAAGACTTGGAGGGGAGGAGAGAGACTGGGGATGGGGGTGTTAAGAGAGTTCAACAAGTAAGAAGAGATTGAAAATAACAACAGAGCATGGTTTGGAGAAGGAAAAATAAGAGGAAGACAACCGGTCACCATGTATGCTATATCAAACCAGCCAAGAACACTCACAAAGACAACGGCTGCTCAAAGTGATGCCCACTGCAAGTTTTCAGTATGGAAGGGTGACCATCGAGAACCTCTGTTTCCACCCATCTCATCCGTCATTTCATTTGCAGCCACATCAGCACTGGCACAAAAGCTCAAATATCTGAGCAGAATCCTGATCCTGATGTGTGTGAAGTGCAAAGACAGAACGGAATAAACATGTAACTATGCTTGCTAAGCAACCAAATAGAGTGAAATAGAGTGAAAGGGTTGCCCCCCCAAAAAAAAAAAAAAACAAAAAAAAAAAAGGTTTGACGCTCAGGGTTTGTAACACATCTTGTGTCTTTCTCAGAAAATATAAGTATTAAATGTGTTTGAAAAGGAAAGTGTCTGTTTTCAAGCATAATTACAGTCAGTCATTCTTGTCGTTAAATCACTGTACTGTTAACAGGAGGACCAAAACTAAATTAAACTAAAACTGAACTAAAAACAACCTGGTCTCATGACGAAAACGCAAGATGCGAAAGACGTATGGTCATGTACGTTTCGTGACACATTAGATGTGAAATGTCCACTGAGTGGCACTAAAAGAGTGTTTGTTTTTTTCCCCGGAACAGATGAACTAGAGGTCTGACGGGGCCGGGCTCGGGCCATTTTTTTGTTTTTGTTTTGTTTTTTGTTTTATACAGATCGGGCTCAGGTCGCACTCATTTAGCTTCTCTCCTTTTATTGTGCCCATATATGCAAAGAGCACATATAGGCTACTGTATGAAATATTGTTATATTGATTATCTTATAAATATTATACATCGCCTACGCAATACGCAATGCATAAACACACGCATTCGTATACAGGTGACAGTTGACCATGCAGAGCATCAGGGAGAGTTGGAGCGTGGGAGTTACTAAAAGTTCCCAATGCTTCAGGAAAAGCTGCATTTTGGATCATCCATGCATTTGATGATGATTCTGACTCGCAAACTCCTCATTAGATGCGCCTTTAAAGAGAAATACATCTTTAGGGATTTTATAATGAAAGAGTTTTTGTTTTCGATTTGAATTATTTTGTTATTCGTTAGTAATTCAAGTAGTAATTCAAAGCTTTCTATAGATATATTTATCAAGTTAGTGAGGCAAGTATTCGCTGTGTTTCGGTTTAATCAGAATCGCTCCTGCTCAAAACGGAAATTGCAGAAATCCTGTTTTTTTTTTTTTTTGAGATGATTTGAGAAGGCTAAATTGATCAAACATAGGCTATGATCAACTCACTGTCTGCCGCTGGCCGCTTGGTCATTACTTTAAAAAAAACAAACATTTAATGAATAAAAAAAAAAAAAAAAAAAAAAAAATGCTCCAAACGTTCTTTTATAAATTAACAATAAAATAACGAAACCCAATTACTTTGCCACTTCATACAAAACTGAACTTTTTTTAATAGCTGAAACAGTAATATAAGCCGTTTTGGGAGAAGGGGGAAAAAAAGACGGGCTCAGGTCAGACTCGGGGAGAATTCTGATAAGCTGTCGGACAAGGGCCGGGCTAGAGTCTGGGCCGGGCTAGGGCCTAGATGTTAGACCCATACAGGGCTCTAAGATGAACGTATATATGGTATGTTTTATGTGACGTTGGTATTGTATGTGTTAGCTCAATTCTGACTTAAAATGTCCGTCGAGTGGCGCTATAAGTCTAATGCTCCATGATGTTTTAAAATAATGTACCATCTGCACTACACCTAAACCTACCGATAGTATGAACAAAAACGGATGTGACGTAAAAATGCAATCGCAAGCATGCAGTTTTAGCTTTTTCGATCTCTCACCTTTCAGCTCTTTCATCGTGAGTCATGTTTTTGACGGGATTCGTACCCAAGGATTCTGCATCCTAAGTCCAATTCTGCACCGGCTGAGCTATTGAGCAAACTTGTTACGTTCGGAAAGCGAAACATATGGAGCTGTAATCATAACTGTTCGAAAACGATTACAAGTGCTCAATGAGTTACCGCCTCAAGTGTTTATTTCTGTTGGAAACTGCAGTGATATGTACTTATTGGTACGTATTTTGTGTCTTGCGAAAAAGTTCCCCAAGGTACGTTTTCGTCAGGTAGACTAAAAACTAAATTTAATATACTTATGACTATACTTGAGGCATATAAGTAGCAGGCAGCAGTCAGACTATGTGAACAATCAACAGGAACAGTTTGAGAGCACATGAACGCTCACACTTAGAGTCACACATGCGAGACAAAGCCAGTTAAGAGCTCAACAGAGACTGCATTTCATTAACTTAAAGAAAAGCTTAAAGAGGGTAAACAAATCTTATATTCAAAATTATTTCTCACTGGAGCAGTGTTGGTGCTAGTATTGAAATTTCTTTGCTTTAAATGTGTCTCACAACTATTGGGTCAAAGCATTTTGACAGTGAAAATAGGGCTGTTAACATGTTCCTGATAGCGTACATTTTACAGCATTGTGCATTTTATAGTGACTGAATTGACAAGCCATACTGAAAAAAAAAAGCAAAAATAACAGCACTAAACTAACAAAAAAACATGCAACTAGTAATGGCAAAAGTACATCTGCACCAACTCAACAATATAATTTTTTTTTTTTTGTCAATTTGTTGTTGAAATAAACATTTTAATGGTAGCTGTAATAACTTGTTTCTATGACAGAATTATTCAGACACACTTAATGAAAGCAACAGGTTAATATATGAAAATAACAGGTTGCATATATTTTGCAAAATTCCCCTCCCTATCCAACTAACATGTTTATAGACACTGAATGGCTTTCCTGAGGTAAACGTGATATGTTGTAACATTGTTTTAATGAAGTCTCTCCTCAGTTAAAACGCTGATTGAGCACATACATGAGACATGATACATTTCAGTAAGTTGTACCGTTTCTTCCAACATACCTTCTGATATTATAACATGCTTATTTTGTGCTATATAACTAGTAGTAAAGAGGTAGAGATAACTGGTTCATGCTTGCACCGAGGCAGATCCTTCACACCACATTAAAGAGCATCAAAACTATGTTTAGTGTTTGCATTTCATGATAAAATTAGCAGAATTTGAAAGCTGAGACTTTGTTTCATATTAAAAGTAAAGCAAAAACCTTTTTGCGATGATTGGATGGCAGGTCCGCAACAAATAACGTTTGGTGAAATTCATGCATAAAACAGTATAGATTGATTAAAATTTAAAACAAAAAATCTGTATTGTTATTGCAGTGCTAATGTCTTTACTAGCTGACACATTTACCCGTTGAAGTTTATCTACGTTGTGTGCATAAAATAAACACGGACACAGTCAAAACACGCCATTGGAGAAACACTAATTAAATGTCACTGTTTCAGTCAATGATTTTGACCCTCCAAAACTATTTCATCCAAATCCATAAATTGCTGAAATTTTGGTGCATCACCAATTAATTTTATTAATCCACTAATGCTTGCTTACAAAATGAATGTCAATTAGCTGTTCACCTGCGATGCGATTCCTGAACAGTGAAAATAAAAGTGTTGATTGAAAAACCAACATGCACATCATGAAACACACGCACCGTCAGAAACACAAGTTCAGACACACTCTCACCTGCTTGAATAATGAGTTTGGCACACTCGTTGCAGGGGAAGAGCGCTACATACATGGTGCAACCCTTGACATCTGCCGAGTTCTTATTCATAATGGCGTTCAGCTCTGCGTGACACACTGCAACAAAACATGAAAGACCTGTTAGAAACGTTCAGAGTTCACGAATGCACATACGTGCAGCACAGAATGAAGCATCAAAGCTATGATTAATATCTCTGCTTCACAACAAACTTGGATTGAGCTTTCTTGGCTTGTCAACATTGTACCACTCCACTACAAAAAGGCTCCAGTCACCAGTTCACTGTTAAGAAGGAAAAAGATTTCAAAGCATGAGTCTGAACAGATGTCAGCTCTCCACAACATCACCCAGAAAAAGCCCTGTCTAATCACTCACTCTGCTCGCCTTAATTACGGAGAATGAATTGGCCCATCAGCGGTGGCACATTACCACTGCACCACGAAACACCAGCCTGACACGTTTATTTTGGCAGAGCTTCAGCACAAGGCAGCAAAAGAGAGAGAGGCCATGTAGTTATGATGGAAGAGAGATGTCAATAATTCACAGAGATACACACACTCATTGTGTGTTTTAACTGGAAGCAGGCACACACACAGCTGAGAGCAAGCGCATGATGAAGATGGAGTACGATCAACCGTGGGATTATGGGAGGGACTGAGCTCTTAAATCAATTTTATCATTTAATGCATGTATATTACTATTAATCTGAATGGAATGTCATATATTTAAAGGTAGTGAAACATTTTCAGGATAAACAATCAGCGGGTAAATGTCGCAGACGATTATGCTTAATAAATCGAGAGAAGCAGAAGTCGTGATCATGATTAAAATACAATTAATCTTACAGCCCTATCGGAACAGAACCAACACTGAACTGACTTCAGCTGAATAATAACACTAGTGTCTTTTAGAGCTGATTTACAACAGAATCAGACAAATTTCCATAAATGATTCTGCTATTTTCTGTTTATCACTGTGAAGCTGACACAATCTGTATTGTACGAAGCACTATGGAAATAAAGGTGACTTATTAATGCAGCTGCATCAAAATAAAGCACAGCAACCAACATCATTCTCTCTTGTTGCAGCATATAAAACTTATCTACTCTTAGAAAATAAGGTGAAAGCACCATTATGCAAAAATCAAGTTAGGCCAGTATGTGCGATACTTAGTATTTCAGCACCCTCTAGTGGCACAATACTGTACAGAACCTTCATAAAAGTTAGAACAACTACAACTATTGCTCATACTTAGGCTTAAAGGTTTGCTCAAATCTGCAAAAATGTTAAGCAGTTGCTATCCACTCCAATAAATGCTGTGAATGACAATCAAGTTGGCCTTGTACACTGCATTGATTTACATTTAAAATTCATGCAAGTAGAAAGTTGTATATTGTACTGAAAATTCTGATTCAGTTATGCCATGAACATTTCATGGTTCAGTACAAAGTCCTGTACTTTAATAATTAAATCACAATTTGCATGACGTGGAGGTAAAATTGATTCCGTGTCTGGTGGTTCTTTGCCTCCACGTTGTGCATTAAAATTGTGTAATGCACACAGAGACATGGATTACCCTTTCTAATCTTATACTGCAAGCAACAACCAAAGGATTTAGTTAAATCACAGCCATTTATGACATTTCATAAATGTAGCAAAAAGAGTATGACAATTATTCATCATAATTGTCAAAACCCTAAAACAGTCAATTAATCATCATAATCTCAATTATTTCTTAGACACTTAGTCGTCAGCCAAATTTCATAATTGTGATAGCCCTAGTTGTAATGCTGTGACACTGTTGTGCTCCACTTGGCCATAAGCTTTTTTTACATAACCAGACTGTAAACAATCACCTAGAACACCTTAGTGACTACACAGCAACATGCTACATTAGGAAAAAAGTGCTAAAACTCAATCTGAACACCTAGTAAAAATTTAGCTCGGACCCATTTTGTGAACACAGTGACATTCTATATAAATAACTGGTTAAAATAATACTCACTAATACATACTTTTTATTCATAATATTAAAAAAATATAAGTGCTTATATTTTGTCTATTACCTCTGCTCTTGTAAATGCCGTAATATAACAATCAAATTAACATATTGACTACACAAGAGAGAATCCAAACTATGATCCTTAAGACTACGAGGGACATCCTACCGACTCTAAACGGTTTACCTTTATTGTGTCACATTGGTGCATTAAGACAGACAGAGATATGCCAAATGAATCCTTTGAATAGAATTAATGTACCGTCACTCTGCATGAAATTGAACTATATGCCTGAGTGAGCCGCAATTGCAAATAAGATTTTTTTTTTTTTACGATTTTTATATTCATAAAACATGTCAGGTATGTGTGATTTCCACTAAATACTTTCCACAAAATGCATTCATTAGTGCAAAATACATGGGTAATAATACCAAAGCTTTACAGGAACCTTCCTTTTAAACAAAATAGTACACAGATTTTGTCCTTTTTAAGATCCTTTGCTCATTACTACCTAATCTAAAGGAGAACGCATACATGCAGTTATCAAGAGGAAAAAAAAAAAAACCACCATTCAAAAGTTTGGACACACTGAAGACACTTTTAAATATATTAAAACAGAAAACATTTTAAATTCTAATAATATTTCAGAATATAATTTAAAATATAATATAACCTATATTATCAGGTCTGTTTACTGTATTTTGGATCAAGCAAATGCAGCTGAGGCTGCTGAGCACAACAGACTTCTTTCAAAAACTTTTTATTACTGTGTGTTCACACCGAACGCGTCGAGAGCGTCAAAGTGGCCGGAAGTCATTCATTTTCAATGAGAGCCGGCGACGAGCAGCGGCGAGAGCGGCGCTGCGCGACTTGGCCGGCGAGAGCGTCGAGGAGAGTTGAAATCTGGTCAACTTTATGGTAATGAGCTATGACACGGTTGGGCGGCAACCAATCAGAATGTAGAAGTCCACCGCTTGAGAGGAGTCCAGAGAACGCAGTCCTGTAAACTTTGGTTCCGACCGCATTAGTTCCCAAGCAAAATGGAGCAGAGGCTGATTATTGCTGTGGCGGGTTTCCCAGTAATCTACGACTTGTCTGTTTGTGTAAAGGGACATAAAAAATAAATAAATAAATATATATTAAAAAAAAATGCGTGTTCCTGGTGAGTTGCTGATGTGCATTAACGTTATATATTTTCTGAAAATAAGTGGGAATTTCATGCTAATTTCAGCGCCAGAGCATGCAAAACAGTTACTGCTGCAGAACATTTCTGATATATCGACACATATTGGATTAAACGAAAACAGGTGTTGTAGAGAGCTGTGACTATTTTAGTTATTTATTTATTTATTTATTACATCTGATGGAGACCAGAGGTGTATGTCACATTTTAAAATGAAAGCAGTCACTTCTGCCTATTTTTTTTTTTTCTACAAGGAAAAACAAAAGTGTTCTATAACTGGTCTAATGATATAATAGTATAATAGTCCCAGTTCACTTTTAAACCTTTAAATCAATTTTCTTGCTTATACTTACATTAATTAATGTTTATACCTGATTATACTTAAGAAACATTTTCAATGCAAGACTTTTAGTTGCATCAGAGTATTTTTACAGTGTGGTATTAGTGCTTTATACATTATTAAGTAAAGGATCTTAATACTTCGTCCACGCAAATTAATGTTAATGTTAATTAAAGATCAAGGCTAGTAAATGTCTCCTATAATGTTGAAATTAGACTAGCATTTAACCATGAACACAAAAGCCACACCACACAAATGGCTTTTAATTGGTTTATTTCGCTAGCAAACATGTAACTACAATAAAGTTATTTCCATCGATCAATTTTTTACTTGCACATTTAAAATATTTCATGAGGTTAATTTACACCCTTGTGGTCAGTCTGCACAAGATCTACATGCTCGTTTGCTTTGTGGCTCCTTTAATTACAAGATAAGCATTCGATCTACGTCAGAGCGTCAGAGCTTCCGCGAATCTTTCTACAGCGTCGCTGGCAGCGCGTCCAGAGCGACTTCTGATGCTCTCGATGCCGGCGGTGTGAACACACGGTTCATCTTACCAACCACATACTTTCGATGGTAGTGTACATCTGAAGTACACAATCACATATGCACACATCATTTCAGATAAGCCCTCACATTTAAAGACTATTAGATTTTACAATCAGTAGCCTATACAGTATGGTTCACGTGATTAAACCCCTGAAAGTTGTTTAGTACAGTACAAAGACACTGCCCATTGCCATAGTTGTAGGAATTTTGGGCTTCTTTTCAAACATACCAGACATCAGAAAAGTTCTATTATGGATTTAACGTGACTTTTCTACAAAACTATCACATGAAAAATGACAAAAACTTTCAAAAACTGAATGATGCCTGCGGAACCAAGCCAAAACCAATTTTCTGCATTCAATTTAAATTTTGGGTCACTTTGTGGAGTCCAACTCAATTGGCTTTGTTTAAAAAAAAAAAAAAAAAAAAATTTTTTTTACTAAGCCTGACAACTGACAACAGAAACCAAGGAGAAATACAAGTCACGAACAGTTCAGAGGATCATACAAGTGCCAGACTAATAAATCCTCTCCAAGGTTTCACACTTTCCCTTTGGCAGTACGACCCATTCAAAGTCCTGAGTTGGCATGTGCGCCTTTAGGAACGCCAGCTCCAGCTCATTTCCATTTCTCACGCTAATAGCTGCCACAAAGTGACCTTGCCCATTCCTTCACTCAGCAGCTCCGCCTTTATCTCTCCCATCAGCCCCATGCCGGTGAAAACTAAATCCATGACTGCCGCTATGTGCTCAAGAGAGCATACACCTCGCCACACTGTGTTAACAGACACCATGTGCGGTGTTGACAGAGCCTGAAATCAAAAAAGCCTTTCCGGCAAGTGTTTAATGTGGGTGTGCACTGACCTGTCGGTGTCAAACAGAGGCAGAGTGACTGATAATTATGGCTAACTGATTGTTGCAGTTCAAAAGCCAAGAACCCGGGGGTCAAATGCAGAACTCACCATAGGGGTATTTGGTGTCCAGCTTGTTATCAGCAGTGCGAGACCAGGGCAGCAGGTCGTCGTCACAACCGTTGGGCATGCCATTGTAGCCAATACCCACTATCTTGTTCTCTTGATTCACAATACAGGCACCAACCTGAAATGAAATTGAAAAAGGCTTATTTTCCAAACATCTATCACAATGAAGACAGCCTAGAGGCACAAACCTGGTATTAGACTAGCGATGTGGAGGAAAAAAAAAAAAAAAAAAAATTCATTGTCTAATGAGTCAAATAATCAGTCATAGTACACTTTTCATTCCACTGACTTCCGTTCATACACACGCAAATACAGAAGATTGGAAACACAAGCTCATGTGAATTTCACGGTGTTCCAAAGTTAAAGTTTGTTGAAAATTTGTGCAAATTCGTATCATGTGAAGACAGGTGACCAATAAAAGATTAATACATTTTGTTGTGACCTCTTATTTAAATTAAAAGAATGTGAGCTTTAAGTCTGCAGGACTGCAGCAAAGTGGAGTAGACTAAATATTTTTACATTTTGGATGTATTGTGTGTCGAACTATTTTTTTTTTAAAAAAGACGCAGCAGAATTTGATGTCACATTATGACTATTTCTGCATTTTAATTGCATATAAAATTTCCATCCAACTGGAGTACACAGTTTTTTTCATGGATATTTGTCAGTCACACACAAATGAAACAAGAATGAGATTTATGTAATATTACAAGTAAACCATATGTGTTTTAAATATTTAAATACATAATAACCGGGTTTATATACGCATCATAAATAAATCCAGTTATCTATTATTATTATTATTATTATTATTATTATTATTTGTAAACCATACATCATATTTTAACTAACTGAATCTTGCTTTTTCCATATTTAAACCATGTTCATATTTTTGACCTGATTTTGGTTTTCACAGTTAAAAGATTTATGCACATTCTAAGGTTTTTGAATAAATACCATATGTAATTTAAATAAATACAACAGATGCAAATATTACTATAATTCCACAATTATTTTTTTATTAAATTCCAATTTAATCACATCTTAACTTTTATAAGTCTTTCGCAAAAGTTGGACTATTTTGTGACAAGATACACCACTTTAAAAATACAACACTTGTGGCAGGACGTTAAAAAAAATAAAATAAAAAAAATACTAAAAGACTCAGTCTGGTCTGAACTTAAGTCAAGCACCTGACCTGATGGCTTACTGTATGTTCCAGCAAGACCCATCAAACTCATCTGATGCAACACAGGTCAGCAGAGGAGGAAAGCAAAAGGGTTTTCTGAGATGATGGATTGCTGTCAACAAAGTTCAGTCAGCGTGAGTGAGCGGGGAGAATGCTGACAGCACCCACATTCTCGGTTCACCAAAACTCTTGTGTCTTAGATATGCAATCCTGCTCTGCACCTTTTGGAGCAATAACGGCTGCATGCATGAGCTGACCGAGGATCATGCTTGACTGAACTTCAATATTGCACTTAAAGGGATATTCCACCCCAAAATGAAAATTGTGTCATTAATCACTTACCCCCATGTCGTTCCAAACCCATAAAAGCTTCGTTCGTCTTCGGAACACAATTTAAGATATTTTGGAGGCTTGTGACTGTCCCATTGACTGCCAAGTAAATTACACTGTCAAGGCACAGTAAAGTATAAAAAACATTGTCAAAATAGATCATCTGCCATCAGTGGTTCAATCTGAATTTTATGAGGCGACGGGAATACTTTTTGTACGCAAAGAAAATAAAAATAAGGACATTTATTCAACAATTCATCTCCTCTCTGTCTCTCTGTGTCAGCGTAGCGCCATTTTGGAGAGCATCCGATGGACACAAAGTGCGTACACTATTCTCTGTCATCAGTAACGCATGGATACGTATTGTACGTTTACTTGCGCTTTGATTTGAACGGAAAAAGCGTATTCATGCGTTACTGATGACAGAGAATAGAGTACGCACTTTGGATGGCAGATGGACTATTCTGACAATGTTTTTTTTTTTTTATACTTTTCTGAGCCTTGACAGTGTAATTTACTTGGCAGTCAATGGGACAGTCACAAGCCTCCTGGATTTCATCCAAAATATCTTAAATTGTGTTCCGAAGACAAACGAAGCTTTTACGGGTTTGGAACAACATGGGGGTAAGTGATTAATGACAAAATTTTCATTTTTGGGTGGAGTATCCCTTTAAATATCAGGAGTGTTTATATTGGCCAGGAGGTCGCAGCATAGAAGGGAATCTCTGAAACCAGAATACGTTCTTACAGTACATGGAGCAGATAAGAGGCCTGTGTCCTTTGATCAAAAGAAGCTGTAGGGTGTTTGGAGATCCTTAAGCTGCTGTAGTACCTTTTAGAGCTTCTCCAAGCTAATATTAATTGGAACAAAATGGTTTTAACAGAAAGAAATTTAGATCAAGATATTGCAAAAATTATATAAGACGTGTAATTGTAATTGAAATTTCAGCACATTTCAGATTGATGTATGGTCACTAGGGCTGTCGCGATTAGTCAATTTTTAAAAATCGTCGACTTCATTTTGCTTGCGTCGACTAGCCGGCAAAATACCGGAAGTGGCGCATTTTACGGACGAGAATCCATAAACACATCATTAGACTACTTTCCAAGGCTGCATGATATATTAAACCCATTTAAAAATCATAATTAAGCATAATTGTGAATTCACAAATGGTATGATTCAATTAAATAATTATATGTGATGCAGTTCCAACACAGTATATGCGCTTCAATTATTTACATGCGCGTAGGTTAAGTACGTGCATCACAGTAGTTCCACAGAAACTTATCATTTACATGTGTGGAGCTTCTAAAACTCCATCTCTGCATGTTGTTGAGTTTGGGTTTATTATAACGTTCACCTGAGAACGCAACGTGCGCCATTTCATCAGATTTGTAAGGTAAATCATTTATAAATCTACGCAAACACAGGAGAATACATCGCGATTTCAAAATAAAAGCTCAAAACCTCACTCTGAGTTTACAGGTTTTGATGTCCACATATTCATTTAATTACAGTGGCTATAGCATTTCTGTCCTAAAGAAATGGACAAATATTAAAGATTAAGTGGACATTTGAATTAAATGGTGCTTGGTCAATATTAAATAAGGATTAGATCACACAGTAATGTGTAAAAACAATCGTCAGGCCGTTGGCGCCCCCCACGGGCCTTTGTTGTAATGCGTAATCTACATTAGCTCTATTGTTTATAATACATTATGTATTTTAACAGTTTTGTTCAATAAAATCATATGATTTCTTGCTTTTGATACTTTATTTGAACTAATTATTATTGCATCATTGCTATTATATATGTATTTTAAGTCATTTTAAAAGCTGTTGTTCACTTACATCTATTTTTATTATAACAAAAAATGTATTATAATTATAGGGCCCTATGAAATCAGTTTTATTTCCAAATTTAGTTTTCCATTTTCATTTTTCTATACTCTGTTTTAATGGTTAAATTAAACTTTTTTTAATCAAAAAGCCTGTCTAATTAACTGAGTTTTACAGTTTTATCTGTACCAAATTCTGTTTTCCATTATTTTCTGGATTCCATTTTAATGGTTCCATTAAATTTTAATAATCAAAAGCATCTCCAATTAATTGATTTTATATTAAAAGAAAGGTTTTTTTTTGTTGTTTTTTTTTTTTTAGAAATACTGCACATTTGCATTTTTCACCTAAATAAATTCTGATAATTTATTTTTGGTAAATACTCCTTTAAAAAGTGTTTTTTTGATTATAATTTTATTATTATTAGACTAGAACGCGTGGATATGTTGTCATTCTTGCACTATAATACTGAACTTTGATTTCAGTGATTTGGACTATGAGATGGACATTTGCTTCTTGCACTCTATGTTGCACTTTACTTTTGCTTTAAAAAAGGATTTCATAGAAATTTGGATTTCATTTGGTTTAATAAAATATTAAGTAAAATTGTTGATTTTTTTGTGGGAAATTAAACGACTAATCGATAGATTAATCGAAATAAAAATAGTCGTTAGTGGCAGCCCTAATGGTCACCAAATCAACCCACATTTCAATCTAGCAGGACTGCAGGCAATCAATCTCTAGGTACCTGAGAACTGGGGTCCTTGCTCCGCTGCGCTGATAAGAAGGCAACAGCCATGAAATATTCAGGCCACTCCAGGTAGTCCTGCCTCTTCTTCGTCAAACCTTCACTGTGTGTTCTGATGGATTGAAAGAAGGAAAAAAGGAAATAAGGAAAAAAAAAAATCTAAACGCCTGTTGTCACCAGAGCACACAAACAGACAATTCATCACTAATACAACGTTTAGGGAAAGATAGTATATGATCATTTGTGTGAACACAAATTATTTTTTTTACAAGTATTTTAAGTACATGATAAAAATTAGGATAGGATTATTATATTATTCTTCATAACATACATATTAAGCTTAATATGCAATTTTTAAATCTTAATAGACATTTAAGTGCCAAGCACAGCAATAGACTGATACTGACACGCTGGCAAGGCCAAAAAAATCTGCCATTTCAATTTGACCATTTCAATGTCGATATTGTAAATTATTTAAATATTTGACAACAGAATTTAAGATAGTGTAAAAATGTTCAGCATGTGTCTAACTACTACACTTAAATTTTATCTTATTTCTTACACTACGGTTCAAAAGTTTGGGGACTTTTTTAATGTTCAGAAAAACATTAAAAACAGTACTGTTGTGCAATACTACTAGAATTTAAAATAACTTTTCTCTTCTTACATATTCAAATCTAATTTATTCCTGTGATAGCAAAACTGAATTTTCAGCAGTCATTCCTCCAGTCTTCAGTGTCACATGATCCTTCAGAAATCATTCTAATATGCTGATTTGCTGCTCAAGACAACATTTATTATTACTATCAATGTTAAAATAATTGTAATGTTTAATATTTCTGTGAACACTACAATTATTTTTGATGACTGATGAATAGAAAGTTCAAAAGAACTAGGCTGGAGGCTCCTGTACTGGAATGGGCTGTGGGACAAGAGCGGAAAGAAATTAGCTTTTTTGTTTGTCTTTACTCTCACTTTTGGTCAGTGTATACTTGCTGAATGCTTATTTGTTTTCTGTCAGAAAAATAAAACATTTTGAAAAGTAATATATCTGCACTAAATTGGCCATCAGTCACTGACCCTGCTTTCTAGTTATCCACATCTGAAAAATCCACAAGCAAAGTGTGACTAAGAGTTTTCCGTTAATATGAAAATTTCCTGTTGTCTCAGTGGAGTACTACATCTTTATTTGTGCTGATCTTAACACTGGCATCCCTGACGCCCCACTGATGACTGTCTACATGTGTGATTTGAGTACTGACAGACATTATCATCAGACGGTTCTCCTCTGGGGCTTTCCATTTTAGTTTTAAAGTGATATTACACCTTTTGCGACATCTCAGTGAATGTCTTTGAAAGGCATGGGGATTTACGTGTGAACATTTAATGGACCCATCTGACTTGACTCACTCTTTTTTCTAATGTCTCTGGTGATTCTGTCTTTTTTGAGCAGCTGTCAGAGCAGGTGTGTGTGTGTGTGTGTGTGTTAGTCTGCTGGTGAAATACTGAGGGTTGATGATCTGAAGCTAATGGGCAGAGCAGTGACAATGCTGAGGCAGTCATTAAGCAGTTTTAAAATGTGCAGTTATCTGAAAATCATTCACAGGATATAGATGAAAATACCACGGCTTTCAGATTTTCCTTTTAGATCTAATGTGATTTATGATGATTATAAAATCTGTCACTGACTAAACATTCATTTTGTAGTGCACCAAACATACTGCCAGCTCACAGGACTGAAAATGGCAAACATAACCACAAGAGGGCAGTCAATCATCACATCCATGTTCAGGTCAGTCCAATCTATTTATCAGTATTTGTCAATCGTATACACGCTATAACAATGAACTAATACAGTGGTTCTCAACCACATTCCTGGAGGACCCCCATCACTGCACATTTTGCATGTCTCCTTAATCAAACACACCTGATTCAGGTCACCTGCTCATTAGTAGAGACTCACAGACTTAAAAAGGGTGTGTCAGACAAAGGAGACATGCAAAATGTGCAGTGATGGGGGTCCTCCAGGAACCACTGAACTAATAGACCAAGGCATTAACTGTTTATGATAATGTGTCAGAAACATAGTTTCTGCAAATCTATTAACGTGCCCTTGTTGTCTGCACAAAGCACACTCTTTTTACGAAATCTAATGCAACTCAGTCCTCTAGCACATTTCTCATGAATACAGATAACAGATTCCTGTCCTGACATGTGGTGACAATGAATTCAACAGTAAAACAACAAATCAAAACATTACCCGTTGAGCTGTGATGTATCGTTCTTTGCTTTGTCGTCCATGGCTTAATCAGAGAATACTGAGTCTGTTCTTATCGAAATTCCCTGATGTGATTCGCACTGAACGTGCAGCTGCACAGCAGAGCAGAGGAACTTCCCGCGAAAAACAAGTCCAGCCCACTGTTCCGGGTTTAGAGTTGGCGCAATGAGTTGAATAGCGCCATCTCTACGCGGTTCTGCACATTACAGCCGTTCTCTTTTTTTTTTTTTTTTTATAAACTTAACAGCCAGTCTATCATGCTGTTTATATAATAAAATACGTCTTACTCTTGAAATCAGAGACGTGCACATACATTTTTAGGGGCAGGGGCTCTAGTGGAAAAAAGGCCACTTCTCATATTTATTTTATTTCTAAACAAAACGTTAAATATATTACGGATGTGCGATATTGACAAAAAAAATATATCTCAATATTTCTGGGATTTTATCTATAAGGATAATTAGATGATATTTTGCTGAGTGTGTTATTGTGCTGATATCTAAGGACTACCGTGGACAGCTGACTCCTAAAGTTTTTGATATTCTGCATATTCTGTGTGGCGATCAGTTCACACTGATAGAAATTAATCTTTTCCAATAAGTTTAAATTGATTTTTACCTTTTATGGGCATTTTTACCTTTATAAAGCCATTTTTATTTTCTAAAAGTGCGCATCATCTTTTCAGTCAAATTCTTAAATTTAATCAGTCAATTAGAATAACAAGTCATTTGGGCTGTTACCAAGCAAATTAAATCAGTATTGACAAAATTAATCTTTGCAATGGAGAGAAAACACAGAAGCTGCATTAGAAGTGACATTTAGATGCATTTACACACAGTTTAATGCAGGACATGAATGCATTTAACCTGCAGTTACAAATGCATTAATACTGTTTTGATATTTTAAACAAAACGTTGAATATTTGAAGTTATTTTGAAAACATGAAAAGATACTTTAAATGTGAAATTAAAACTGCCAGTAGGTGGCAGCAAGTCACTGTTAATAAGTGAGTCTTTGCGATGAACGGAGTCATTTAAATGGTTGATTCATTCAGGAACAAAACAGCGTCATGTTGCTCAGAGATGCAAATTGGAATTATATTTGTTGGAGAAATAGATCAAAAACAGTCAATATTGTGTCTAAAAAGTAAGTGTCTTAATATTAAATTCTTGTTTATTGAACCGCTGTAAAATCAGTAGGCTATCACATTTGTAATCATGCTGCTTTTTGGTGGGGAAAAAATAAATAAATAAAAAATAAACCACACACACACACACGTCGCGTAATACTGATTATATGAAATTATATACATTTCTGCCCCCATCTTTTTGTGATCATTCTAAATGCGTTTTAGTAAACCGAATCATGCAGTGAAAGAACGCTCACTTGTCTAACTTAGACGTCCTATTGCCTTAGCTAAACTTTAGTTTACTAACATGGTAGCTCTCATGAGTCAAGGATGTTAGCAAGACAAAATTTGCCTTTTGTCTTTTGGATAATTAGCTGTAAATTCGAGGCAGCTTAGTCTTTTGTTTATCACCACTCACCTCCACACCAAGACACAACTGGAAAGGGAGGGAGGCTCTCTGCCTGTCTGTGATGTGATGTGCAGCTGATCAATGTTGTGCAGAGACGCGGAGGGGAGAAAGGCATCGGAACTCGACAGAGTCTCAACATTTCCCGACCTGACATTTAGATTTTTTGTTATTTTGAAAGGGAAAGCTGTGCGCAAACAGAAATACCCAAACATATATTTAAAAAAAAATAAATAAATAAAAAAAACACACACACACCACACCACACCCACACACACGCATAGATACTAGGTATCGTTATGTTGTCACAGATATGCAGGCGAGGAGACACAGAGGTGAGTGAAGTAAGAGGATTTATTGACAGGTGGAATGCAGATCAAGAGGAGAGAACGGCAGGGGAGTATCTTGGTGATAGGAACAGTTCAAATGGGTCTTAGCTGTTAACTGATGAGAGTGACTCTTTGCAGGATCGGAGGAGAGCGGGAACCAGGAACCAACGGGGAACTTCGAGGGAGCATCGCAGGAGATCTGGAAGGTAAGTAACACAGGTAAGTACTGCTGGGTCGGGTGAATGTTTGTGTTAGTGAACGGTAGACCGGACGATGAGAGTCTGAATGGAGCGTGTATTTAAAGGAGAGGTGATAAGTGGCTGCAGGTGCGGGTGATCAACAATCCAGGTGATGGTGCGCTTGGGTGCCCTGGCCTCCAGGGACCAGGAGATATGACAGACGGCCTCCAGGGCAGCGCCCGTTTCGGGACCCATGGCGGAGCAGGGAGCTCGGGAGGCCATGGCGGTGCAGGAGACTTATGAGTCCATGGTGGTGCAGGAGACTTGGGAGGCCATGTTGGTGCAGGGAGCTCGGGAGACCATGGCGGTGCAGCCTCCGAGGCCGTGGCCCCAGCCCCCATCTCTCCAGCTACAACCAACCTACGCTTTACCCCCACCCCAAAAACACTTGGGGAAGCTTCCGGGCCTGAACTCGGGGACCAGGAGCCCTCCCTGGGCTGAACCGCGGACCAGGAGCCCTCACTGGGCTGGACCGGGCACCTGGAGCCCTCACTGGGCTCGACCCGGGAGCTGGAGTGCGCTTACTGGGGGTTGGCACAGGAGGGCGCTGCCGAGGAGTGGGCTCTGGAGGGCGCTCTGGAAGCACGGACACTTGGGGGCGCTCTGGAAGTGCGGAGACAGGAAGGCACCTTCGTGGCGCAGGCACTGGAGGGCGCTCTGGAAGCGCGGACATTCGGGGGCGCTCTGGAAGCACGGACACGGCACAGGAGGACGCTGCTGAGGAGTGGGCTCTGGAGGGCGCTCTGGAAGCACGGACACTTGGGGGCGCTCTGGAAGCGCGGACACTTGGGGGCGCTCTGGAAGTGCGGAGACAGGAAGGCACCTTCGTGGCGCAGGCACTGGAGGGCGCTCTGGAAGCGCGGACACTTGGGGGCGCTCTGGAAGCACGGACACTCGGGGGCGCTCTGGAAGCGCGGACCCTTTAACGGCTGAGTGGCTTCCTACATTAACAGCCGGATGGTTTGCCATACTCTCTGCCGGCGGCGGACGAGGGAGAGCTGCGGAAGGTGGCGGGCTTGGGAGAGCCGCGGGCGACAGACTTGCGTTGTCCGCTGACGGTGGCAGTCTTGCGTTAGCCACGGGCGGCTGTCTTACGTTGGCCGCGGATGGTGGCGGGCTCGGGAGATGGGGGTTAGATTTCAGCGCTGACCTGACAGATGTTAAAGACGGGTTCAGTACTTTCGCCCCCAGGGTCAGCGCTATTGGAGGCCCACTTCCGGGCTCGTGGGTACACAAGGGAATGTGTGTGGCCGTAGCCATTGGACAGGGATGTGGAGGTGACCGTGGAGGTGACCTCGGACGGGACTCCGGCTCGGAATCTGAGATTTTCCAGACACCGGATGACCGTCTCTTGCCACTTTAGGTTGGAGGTGTCTGGGAGCTCCACTGGTTGATGGAAAGAGATCCCAAGCCGGAACAGAGTCTTGAGGACTTCACCTTCTAGAGAGCTGGTCCAGTCTTCTGTCACAGATATGCAGGCGAGGAGACACAGAGGTGAGTGAAGAAAGAGGATTTATTGACAGGTGGAATGCAGAGCGAGAGGAGAGAATGGCAGGTGAGTATCTTGGTGATAGGAATAGTTCAAATGGGTCTTAGCTGTTAACTGATGAGAGTGACTCTTTGCAGGATCGGAGGAGAGCGGGAACCAGGAACCAACGGGGAACTTCGAGGGAGTATCGCAGGAGATCTGGAAGGTAAGTAACACAGGTAAGTACTGCTGGGTCGGGTGACTGTTCGGGGTAGTGAACAGTAGACCGGACGATGAGAGTCTAAATGGAGCGTGTATTTAAAGGAGAGTTGATAAGTGGTTGCAGGTGCGGGTGATCACCATCACAATCCAGGTGATGGTGATCTTGGGTGCGCTGGGGCTGATGACTGGTGACTAAGACTCTGACATATGTACTCTTCTGTACTTTTGTTTTTTTCATTTAAAAAAGGAAATACATAGCGTAGAATCTAAAAATAACTTTCGTGGCGCAGGCACTGGAGGGCGCTCTGGAAGCGCGGACACTCGGGGGCGCTCTGGAAACGCGGACCCTTTAACGGCCGAGTGGCTTCCTACATTAACAGCCGGATGGTTTGCCATACTCTCTGCCGGCGGCGGACGAGGGAGAGCTGCGGAAGGTGGCGGGCTTTGGAGAGCCGCGGGCGACAGACTGATGGTGATCTTGATGGTGATCTTGGGTGCGCTGGGGCTGATGACTGGTGACTAAGACTCTTGACATATGACTACTCTTCTGTACTTTTGTTTTTTAATTTAAAAAAGGAAATACATAGCGTAGAATCTAAAAATAACTTTCCTTAAAATTTTGCACCTTTCATTTTAATATTTTACCTCCTTAAAATTAATGTTGTTTAAGGCATAAGTCAGATGTGGCCTTGAATAACGCATAACTTTGACTATAACGAATATATATATATATATATATATATATATATATATATATATATATAAAAAATAAATAACAACAAAACTGAAATTCTGTTGCATAGTTGCCTGTTGCAATATTCTTATGCAAGTCACGAATCGATCCATGAGGAGTTAAGTTTAGTTGGGCAATAACAGATAATAATTTAAAAGTGATTAAAGTGATTTTTATACTAATTATTATTATTTTTATTTATTTGTACTCATATTATATCGACCATTTTATTTATTCATAAGTAGGTTACTTACAAACTGTAGTCCGTTACTGATTACAGATTACATGATGAAAACTGTAGTTAGTAACGAAATCTAGGTTACTCATTTTGGGTAATGTATTCTGAATACATTTTAGAGTACTTTTAGATTACTTTTTTATCAAATGTGTTTTAAACTTACCATTAATCGTACCATATAGATATAAAAAGCAAAAGGAAAGAAAATATATTCTTTGAAATATCTCTTTCTGTCTGTTTTGGGGAATATAGGCCTAATCAAAGCTGAATGGTATGACACACAGCAGCATTTTAGAAAGGAACATTTAAAATAGGAAAAAAGAAGAATTAGGAAGAATCAATAAATTATGAATAATTTAATGCCATTGTGTGAATAATATGTAATCATGTAATCAAAAGTAACTTTAATCTGATAACGAGCAGTTTAAAATGTAATATACTCTAATTAGAAGTACTTACTTTTTGGAATCTGATTACGTAATCCAGATGTAATCAGTTACTACCCAACACTGTTTATTTATTTATTTACAGTTCAGGGAAGAAAATGAAAATTCTGTCATCATTTATTCACCATCATGTCGTTCCAAACCTGTATGACTTTGTTTCTTGCATGGAAAACAGAAGTAATTATTTTGAAGAATGTTGTAACTAAACAGTTTTGATTCCCTTTGACATTCATTATGGACAAACAAAGCAATGGAAGTTAATGGTAACCGAAACTGCTCGCTTATCAACATTCTTCAAAATATTTTCTTATGTATCCAACTGATGACATGAGGGTGATTGTCATTTTTGGGTGGAATGTCCTTTTATGTACTTCTAATGTATGCTTTCCAAAGCAAGAGTTGTCATATTAAGTCATAAAATGAATCATGAAACTATTTCATATAAATCCCCCACACCCCTTCCCTGCTCTGACGACACAGAAGGGCACAATTCGTACCCTAATTAAATCAGTCCGTCTGCTCTAAAATAAGCAGGGTCACCAATCGCATAGTCAGCAGAAAACAGATGGTCCATAAGAAATTTCGAAGTACAACTACAGCGAAACTCACCTTCACTCACACAAAAGGCTATAAATAGCCTTTTTAGGATTATGGGATCAGCACAAATACAGAGCTGACTCAACACCTACAGTTTGCTCAAAATCAAGTAAGTTATATAATTTACGAGTTTTTGGAAATCCAGTTTAAAACGTTTATGTATCGGGAACATTCCAAAGCGTTTAACAAATTAAAATGACAAATGCCACTCAGCTGTTGTTGTTCACACGTTTCCAGTGGTGTATAAAGTACCTGAAAGCCATACTCAAGTAAAAGTACAGATATCTTAGCAAAAAATTACTTAGAAGTTGAAGTCACCGTTTACAATATTACTTGAGTAAAAGTCTTAAAGTATGTAGTATTTACTGTACTTAAGTACGAAAAGTATTTATTAAATCTTAAACGTACTTAAGTATTGAAAGTAAAAGTACAAGTAAATACAAAATGGACAAGAAGCAAATAAATATATCTAAAAAAATATTCATACAGCTTGAGTAGCAAGACTGTGTTCAGTTTTAACTCTTTCTTCCATTTTGTATTTTTGGATAAGGATAAGAAGCACTTCATCCACTTAGTGTCTTTCATTCCAACATAAGAAAACATTTCTGGAATCTGCATCTGAAATAGCATTTAGATGTATTTACACAGTTTATGTATCTCAGAGGGGACATGGATGCATTTAAACTGCAGTTGCATATGCATAAATAGGCCTAATGCTTTGTTTTTAACATAAAACATTGAATACTGATATTTGAAATAATTTACAACATGAAAAAAATTGTCGAAATGTGAAATTAAAACCGCCAGTAGGTGACAGCAAGTGACTGTTAATGAGTGAGTCATTGAGATTCAACAGATTCATTCAAACGACTGATTCATTCAGAGACAAAGCATTTGACTGTGTTAATGAGTGAATCACTGAATCATTTATTCAACCGATTTGTTCAAAGAGCTGATTCGTTCAATAAGTAAACACCGTCCATTGCTCAGAGACGAAAAACAGTGCTGTGATCTTTGTTTGGAACTATTTTCGTTGGCAAAATTGAGCAAAAACAAGCAATATTATGTCTAAAATGTAAGTCACATTGCTTTACTGAACTTGTATAAAATGATTATTTAATGTGTTCATGCTGATATCTGCAGTAAAACGGTACTGTGTGATATAGATAGATATAGAAGTTAACTATTAAATTATATAAATATAAAAAGCATACAGAAGCATTTTAGCCGTCTACAATTTAGAATGCCTGGAATTTTGAGTTATAATAGGCTAATAAATCAACGTGCGTGCACTCTGTGTGTGATTTGGTGATATAGCCTAATAATGTCAGATCGCACATCATTACAACAACACTTACCATATTATCGCAGAAGATATGCTGTATATCGCACACCCCAGACTCGACTTGAGTGGATAATGAAATCATATGCATGAGCAAAGGTGTTTTTAGGAGTCTAACTTGCAAACGCCAGACCTCTGATTCGTTAAACCTGCTTTCTTGCAGTCTGTGTTCTTCTGACTATTTTGTAGTAAGTAACGAATATGCTTCGGGGAAATGTATCGGAGTAAAAGTATACATTTTAATTAGGAAATGTAGCGGAGTAAAAGTTGGCTAAAATATAAAAACTCAAGTAAAGTACAGATACTCCCAAAAGATACTTAAGTACTCTAACGAAGTATTATTACTTCGTTACAATACACCGCTGCACGTTTCCAACATACATACTTAACCGAGTTCCTTAGTCACACAATGTTTCAATCCGTGGTATTAATAGTAATATTGTAATATTATGATAGTAGTATTTACACACACATGTCCCAACACTGGTGCGTCAAGTTCCAGCAGGCGGCGTGGCGCAATGTGGAAGAGGAAGTTATCACTCAAAGGTAGGATTCTTTTGTCCAAAACCGAGGGGTTGTTATTGTTCATGTCAATTTCAATTCTTTCGATTAATGCCAGAGGTATAAGAAACCAACTGAAAAGGAAATCTTTATTTTTGTATTGTCAAAGCAAAGGTGAAGACTTTTATTTTATTCAAGAGTCTCATGCTTGTGAAGCTGATGTAACTTTCTGGAGAAGTCAGTGGGGAAATGATGTTTGGTATTAACCAATCTGCAGGGGTAGTTATGTTAAAAGGTCCATTCAAAGGACACATTCACAATAAGCAAACAGACACTGAAGGAAGATGGATAATTCTACATGTTAGTATTGATTTCTCCCAATTTATTATAGCAAATGTTTATGCCACAAATAATAAGCAGAAGAATAATAATTTATTTTTAACAATTGAGAGTAAAATTAACCAACTGAGTTCTAAATTTCGCTATGCAGTGATTATTTGGGGTGGGGACTTTAATACAGTTTTGGATGAAGAAATAGACCGATGGCCCCCTAAAAATAATGAAAAAACGTGTGTATTAAAAAACATATGTGCAAGAATGGATCTTTTAGATATCTGGAGATATACTTACCCACATCAAAGAATGTATACCTGGACTAATAATGATCTGACTAAACAGTCTCGTATTGATTTTTGGTTGATTTCTGCAAATAGTGCTGATGACGTTGAATTAGTGGAAATTGAAGCTTCAGTATTAACAGATCATAAGGCTATAATGATTAAAATCAACAAAGATGCTGAAAGTCCAGCTGGTCCTAAAATAATGGTTTAAAAATAAAGCCATTGAAATTATAGGGAAATATTGGAAAAGGGCATGTATCCTTAATAAATTTGGTCACAGCTGGGAATTAATGAAATTTGAACTAAGAAGCACAGCTATTGATATAGAGAAAAAAATTGCTAAGGTAAAAAAAGAGAAAGAAAACAAATTAATTGAAGAAATAATGAAATTATCCAGTAAACAAATTTTAACAAATGAAGAGCTTAAGCAATTGGCCTCATTGCAGTCACAATTAGACGCAATTTATGTAGACAAAGCTAGAGGTGCCTTTATAAGAAGTAGACAGAAGTGGATTGAACAAGGTGAGAAAAATACCAAATATTTTTTTTAATCTAGAAAAACTTAATAATGAATTATCATCTATACGTAAACTCATGATTAATAATAGAGTGTGTGAAAACAATAAAGATATTGCTGAATATGTCACCCAGTTTTATATGAATCTATACACTTCAGACCATTACAATGGCAGAGAAACAGATTTGTTTTTGAGTAAAATTTGTGATACAACAAAGAAAATAAATGAAGAATTTAAATTATTTTGTGACAAAGATATTAGTTTAGAAGAGATAAAACATTGTATAGTGGGCTTGAAGGATAATAAGTCTCCAGGAAAGATGGGCTTACTAGTGAATTCTATAAGATGTTCAATGTTCAATTATCTCCTTTTTTAGCAGCCATGTTTAAAGAATCAGTTGCATGCGGGGAATTACCTGTAACTCTCAAACAAGGTCTTATTACATTAATTCCGAAGCCTAATACGGATCAACTTTACATTGATAACTGGAGACCAATTACCCTTCCGAATAATGATACTAAACTTCTTGCTCTAGTTTTTGCAAGAAGATTAAAGAAAGGTCTGGAAGAGATAACTGACGAAGAATAATCAAGGTTTATGACTGGGAGACATATTAGTAATAATATTAGGTTAATTTTAGATATTATTGATTACAATTATACCGACTGATTCATTTATCTTATTCATAGACTTTTACAAAGCATTTGATACTGTAAGTCATGAGTTTATGTTTAGATGTATTAAACATTTTGGTTTTGGAGAATACTTTCAAAAAGTTGTTAGAACTATTTACAATGGATGCAATAGTTCAGTCAAATTATCGGGAGGTACTAGTGGTAGATTTGAGATTAATCGAGGTATACAGCAGGGTAGCCCTTTGTCTCCGTTTTTGTTTTTATTAGTTACACAAATTATGGCCCTACATATAAAAAAGGCAGAGTTTGAAGGTATAAGAATATTTGGAAGAGTATTTAAATTGTCCCAATTAGCTGATGATACTACAATTTTTCTTAAAAATTATTCAGAAATATTAAAAACCATTAACTGTATCACTGAGTTTTCCTCAGTATCAGGTCTTAAATTGAATGTAAATAAATCGGTGCTGTTTCCAATTAAAAAATGTAATCTAACAGAATTACATGGTATTCCTATTAAACATGTAGTTACATATTTAGGTGTTATCATACATAAAGATGAGAATGAATGCAGTGTGCTCAATTTCCAGCCTATAATAAACAAAACTAAGACAAGATTTAATATCTGGCTTCAAAGAGATTTATCCCTCAATAGTAGGGTTTTACTATCCAAAGCAGAAGGGATATCAAGATCTGTCTATGTGTCTTTAGCTTTAGATATGCATCTAAGGTGTACAAAGAATTAGACAAAATGCTATTTAATTTCTTATGGAGGAATAGGCATCACTATTTGAGAAAAGAAATAATATGTAAACAAAAGAGCAAAGGTGGATTATCTGTGCTTAGTTTTGAAACTTTAAATAATACATTCAAGGTTAATTGGTTAATTGAATTTATGAAAGAAAAGGATAGCATGTGGTATACAGTACATTTCCAAAACATGTGTGACATGATGGGTGGCATAGATCTACTGTTGAGATGTGATTTTAAAATTGATAAACTACCTGTAAAATTAGCCAAATTTCACAAACAAGCTTTATTGGCCTTGATGCTGGTGTTTAAGCACAATTTTCCCCCGAATAAATATATTATTTGGAATAATAAATGCATTAAATATAAAAATAAATCTCTCTTCTATAAAAGTTGGTATGAAAATGATATTGTGTTTGTTAGACAACTTTTAAATTCAAATGGTAATTTATTATCTTATAATGAATTTTTGGATAAATTTGGTTTTCCAGTTACTCCAAAAGAGTATGCTGTTGTATTTGATGCCATACCTCAACAAGTTATGCATTTTGTAAGAGCTTGTGGAAGTGATTCTTCTGAGGCAATGTATGCTAAAGACAGCATGTTTTTAGGAGTCATTGATATTCTTAAACAAAGTTGTACTAATAAATATATTAGGAATATTATAACAGGTGATACAACTACTTATAAAAGCGTAATGTGGTCCAATGTATTTATAAATATAAATTGGAATAAAGCTTGGCGTATTTGTGAAATGTACTGTTTAAATAATAAAGTAAAAGAATTTACTTTTAAAATTTCACATGGTGTATATCCAGCTAAAAGTGTATTAGAGAGATTTAATTTGGATATTGATTATTCTTGTGATTTTTGTTCAATGGAAAAAGAGTCTATTGTCCATCTGTTTTGTAATTGTGTATACACAAGGATTTTCTGGGTGGATATGGAAAATTTCATTAGAAGGAAAACAAATATTATTTTCAAGTTAAATCATTTTGATGTATGTATTATTCCAATGAAAGTAATAATAATAATAATAATAATTTTACTTTGCTTGTACAACTTTTTATTATTCTGGGAAAATGTCACATACATAAGAAGAAATGGTCAGGATCCAAGCCAAATTTCATTCATTTCCTTCAGGAAACTAAGGACTACTGCACCAGTTTGGAGAACATTGTTCATAAAAAAGCAAAGAAGACTTGCAATATTTTTCACGAGTATACAGTTTTTGATTAAGGAATCAATTGTCTAAACAGTCTGGCATGTTTTATGTATATGTTTGTATACTGTTGTATATTTTGTTCTGTTCAATAAAAAAAAAATTTAAAAAAAATTTAAAAAAGAGGGATTATCTCGTTTAGTTTATCCTGCTAAAGTATTAGATGTACCAAAATCTTTTCTTAAAAAAATTGATTCAACTCTATTTAATTTCATATGGAAAAACAAGCCTCACTATTTAAATAAAAATAATTTATGTAATTCGTATAATCAAGGAGGTTTGAATGTGCTTGATTTTGTTATGTCTAATACAATTTTCAAGTTGAACTGGATTAAACATTATGTTAAACATAAAGATAAGATATGGTATATAATTACAAATCTTATTTTTGAAAAAGTTGGAGGCATAGAGTTTCTTTTGAAGTGTGATTTTGAGGTCAACAAACTCCCTATTAAGTTATCTAATTTAGACAGGCTCTTTTATATTGGATTCTTATATACAAACATAATTTTTCTCCCCATAGGCAGATAATTTGGAATAATAAATATGTTAAATATAAGAACAAATCAATTTTCTATACTAATTGGGTTAAAAATGATATTCTAATGGTCTCACAGTTGATAAATAATGAAGGATATTTACTTACATATACTGAATTTTTAGAGAAATTTGGTATTCCAATACCTCAGTGTGAATATAGTATTGTATTTGATGCAATACCAGCAGGATTTGTGAGGCTTTTAAAGGGCTTCAGTGAATCTAAACAACATTTAAAAAAGAGATCTTATTAAACGGTATTGATATCAAAGATAGAAAATGTAATAATACATTTTTTAGACGTTTGATTCATTGCCCTGCAACATTTCAATGTAAGTACTTCTGGAATAATCATTTTGAGAACATAAACTGGAAATTGATTTGGACTTATAATAACACATTCTGTGTCACAAATAAAGTTAATGAAGTTTACTTTAAAATTATACATATAATTTATCCAACTAACCAGTTTCTCAAGAGATACAGAGCTGATTTCTCTGAATGTTGTGTCTTTTGTGGAATGGATGTAGAGACTGTTTTGCATCTTTTTTTTTTTTTTTTTTTTTGAATGTATGTATGTTCAATTTTTCTGGATTGATGTTGAATATTTATTTACTATGTTGAGTGGATCTAAAATTAATATAAGAAAAAGAGATGTCATATTTTATTTAGATAAAAAAAAAAAAAAGATATGGATAAGAGTCACAATTTTATGCTAAATCTTCTAATATTGTTAGGTATGTTTTATATACACAAATGTAAATGGCAGAAAGGAAGCCCAGTATCTCCCACTTCAAAGTTGACTTGAGGATTTATTTTGAAACTCTTCAAGGCCTTTCAAATCGGAAAGCAACCAGAACTAAGAACTAAACTCCTCTTTTCTATTGTGATTATTGATGTATACCCTCCTTGTTATTTTTTCCCCCTTTTCTTTTTTGTTTTGTTTTTTTTCTTCCAGAAAATGTGAACACAATGTTTTTAATATTTTGTTATACTTTTGAATGTTAATTGTTCAGCATATACAGCTAATAAAAAAAAATAAAAATAAATGTGGAAGCGGAAGTGAAAGTGAAAGAACCCGTTGTTTCAAATGTTCCGCGGACCAATGAAACGCTCAGTTGTTTCACTTCCGCGGTCTTGTTTCTCGATGATGTTTTTGCGTCATTCCATAAAACACGAAAGGCAGGGTTTCTGCAATAGTTCAAATGTCCAAATTGAAAAAAAAAATCACTGCGTTGTTCTTCATAAGAGGAAGAAAATACATCTAAAGTGAAACATGGTGAGATTTTCTGCGTAGTTCCAGGACAGGATTTTAAACACATCTCATCGAGGGATCTTTAGAGGCTCATCAGCTGTCTCTCCTCCAGGTAAATGCCTAACTGTTACACGGCTTCAAAGCAGAAGTATGAATTTATACTTCTGTTTACAAATAGATAGATTAGACGATCCTTTGTCTGTGTTGGGCTGAAACATGTTTACACTCATAAACGTCTAAATATGTCACATTATGTAAGTAAATGTACGGTGTATTATCGTTTATCGTCTAACTTTTATGAAATGCATTGATGTAATATTTTTTTATTCTGAATAAAAATGTTTGGTTTTATATGGAATTTATGTGAAAGATAAGTCATATAAAGAGAGAGCACGTTGTGTCCCATTGCAGAGTGAATCATCGCGGCTCTACAGCTTCACTCGCTGCATTGCTACTGAGCACTTCATTAACACAAATGTTGTCAGTTTTATGACCACAACACCTGCAAATCCGAAAAAAAGAAATGTTTCTTGCTGTATATCTTAACTCTTTTGTTGTTTGTTTTTTACCACATAATAAGTTTTCTATGTGAGACAGAATGTCCAATAAATTTTAAATCTTCACTGTATTGGATTCTGTTCAGCGTCAAGATGCCAGTGGACAGAATGAGAATGCGCCCCTGGTTGGAGCAACAGATCGAGAGTGGGCAAATTCAAGGCCTTCACTGGGTCAGTGAGGTGAGGGTAGAAATGTGACATCAAATTCTAATTTATTCATTTTAAGAGGAGTATTTTCATGCTGGAAAAAATAAATAAAAATAATATATGTATATGTGTATGTATATATATATATATATATATATATATATGTATATGTGTGTATGTATGTATGTGTGTATGTATATGTATGTGTGTATGTATATGTGTATATGTATGTGTATATGTGTATATATGTGTATATGTATATGTAAATGTGTATATGTATAAGCATTCTCATGTGGTTGTCCTTCGGACAAGTAAATTTGTCATTTACTTGTCCGAGTATAAAAGTTACTTGCCCGGAGAGAATTTTTCATTTTTTTTTTTTTTTTAATTGAGTTATAAATATAATTATTTAATGTAGTTATACAAAACACATTTAGTTTTAGTTAGATTTTTCTTTTTAAATAAAATAATAAAGTGTGATAACAGTTATATTTTAAAATAAAAAGGGAGTGTTAATTACAAATATAATTATTTTATATTAAACTTAAAAATAAAATGCTATATATTAATTTTCAAACTTAAATTTTTAATTTTTTAATTAGTTCAATTTAATCAGACAATTAGTATAATAAGACATTTGGGCTGTTACCAAACAAATGAAATCAGTATCAACAAAATTCATCTTTGCAATGCAGAGGAAACACAGAAGCTGCATCTGAAGTGGAATAGATATATTTATTTACCCACTGTTTAATGCAGCTCTGAGGGACATGGAATGCTTTAACCTGCAGTTACAAATGAATAAATAATGTTTTGATTCATAAAACGTTGAATGCTGATATTTGAAATTATTTAAAAAATGATACTTTAAATGTGAAATTAAAAGCACCAGTAGGTGGCATCAAGTCACTGTTTATAAGTGAGTCATTGCGGACTGAACCGAATCATTTAAACGGTTGATTCATTCAGGAACGAAACGCCGTCATGTTGCTCAGAGACGCAAAACAGTGCTGTGGCTGTGTTTGGAATTATTTTTGTTGGTGAAACAGCGCAGAAACAGGAAATATGGAGTCTAAAACGTAAGTCTCAATATGTTAACTTCTTGTTTATTGAACTGTTGCATAAAATCACATTTGCAATCATGATGGTTTTTGGAGCAAACTCTTCGTGTGAAACTATATGAAATTATATAAATATATACATTTTCTGCTCCAATATCTTGAATTTTCTGATCATTCTTCATGCATTGTAGTACTGAATCATGCAGTGAAAGAACGCACGTGCGCTAGTCTAACCTAGACGACTTTACGTAATGTATGCGTGCACTCTGTAGGTGTGTTTTGTTTGATTCTTGCAATACACTCGTTAAGACAACAATTACGAAATTATCGCAAACGATATATATCGCACACCCCTATAACAAAGGCTATATCATAAATAAAGGCAGTCATTACTGTTTTTGGTATTGACTTTTTCAAGTTACTTGTCCGATTGGGCAAGTAAATTTCTCTTTCACTTGCCCGACCAAAACATTCACTTGTGTATATATACAAGTGAATGAATGAATGAATATATATATATATATATATATATATATATATATATATATATATATATATATATATATATATATATATACACACACACACACATATATATGTATATGTGTGTGTACATATATACCAAAATTAAGAATGCGCTGTGTAAATAAGTTCTGACAGCGCAATTGCGTACCGACATGGATGACAGCTGTTCATGCACAATTACCATTTTAGATCGACAAACTGTACTGTATAAGATTTATATTCAAACTGAAAGCATAATCTAGGCTAGCCACTGCCATTTTCAAAGCAAAACTGAGACATTTCATTCACTGATGCTCTTCCATCAGCAGCGCTAAACCCGGAAGCGCATATACTTGCTTGCAGTGTTGCCAACTAATTTTCAGGGAAAGTTGGTAAAGGAAGGTCGATTTGTTGCTAAAAGTTGCCAAATGATGTTGTGATGTCATTGCACGATGACGTCATTATGTAATCACCATGCAAAATTGTGTCACTACATCAAATCTCAGTCAAAAATATATTTTATATGTTCATTTAGATTTGTTCGTAAAGTAATATAAATGCTAATATAATATTAAAATATAACTATTTTAAATAAAAAATTTAATTGTTCAATAATTCAGTGAATTAATAAACTTACACATTTTTGAACGATTACAATTTAAGTTTTACATTTTTATTAGCTAGTAAACTAGTAAAACTACACATTCTGAACAATTATAGTTTTAAGCAGTGTATTAGTTGTTAGTTAGTATGCTACACTCTAAGAAAAGTCTGTAAAAAATAGGGCATAATCTACTATGTTAATATGAAGGAATTTTCCTTATTGATTTTTCACAGGGTTTTTTTACCTGCATTTTAAATTACGTATTGTATTTTGTGTTTCTGGGTTACAGGGTTAGAACGGATAATGGATAACTGATAATATCCTGGAAAATTACTATATAATACCTTTTCCATTTTTCTAGATATTTTCTTACAGTGTACTAACTGATGAACAATCGCAGGTACAAGCTACTAACAAGGTGTATCATAAATGAACAATGATTCCATTATTCAGTTATTTTTATGATTATTAAATTGAACAATTGCAAAAAGCAGCTAATTTAGTTCACGTGTTGTGTGTACTGCTAGGCATCTTTAATTTCCTCTTTTTGTGTAATTTAGATGGAAAATGCATGCCTTTTTATTGTTTGAGTCACTTATCAAAAGTTGCTAAAAGTTGCCAAATAAATATAAAAAATAGCTAAACTTGTTGCTAGGGTAGTCTGAAAAGTTGCTAAATTTAGCAACAAAATTGCTGAGTTGGCAACACTGCTTGCTTGCCGGCAACCCGCCAAAATAAAAGCTCGCTGATTTTACGTTTGAAAATGATGAAAATTCTAATAAAAATAATAATAAAAAAATTTGCATTTTATTTGTAAGTTTACTTGTATAAATATAGTGCAACAATATTATTATTACCAAACCAAATCTCCAGGTTCTCATATGAGAACCAGGCTGAAAATCTTATGTGCACCCCTGTGTATATATACAGTATCTCACAAAAGTGAGTACACCCCTCACATTTCAGCAACAATTTTATTATAACTTCTCAAGGGAAAATACTATAAAAATGAAACTTGGATATATTTTAGAGTAGTCAATGTGCAACATGTATAGCAGTGTAGATTTACTGTGCTCTGAAAATAACTCAACACACAGCCATTATTGTCAAAATACCTGGCAACAAAAGTAAGTACACCCTAAGTGAACATTTCAAAACTGTGTCCAAAGTGTCAATATTTTGTGTGAGCACCACTGTTATCTAGCACTGCCTTAATCCTCCTGGGCATGGAATTGACCAGAGCTGCACAGGTTGTTGCTGGGATCCTCTTCCACTCCTCCATAATGACATGATGCTTCTCCACCTTCTGTTTGAGGATGTCCCACATGTGGTTAATAGGGTTCAGGTCTGGAGACATACTTGGCCACTCCATCACCTTCACCTTCAGCTTCATCAGCAAGGCAGTTGTCATCTTGGCCGTGTGTTTGGGGTCATTATCATGTTGGAAAACCCAGTTTCTGAAGGGAGGGCATCATGTTCTGCTTCAGAATGTCACTGTACATGTTCCCCTCAATGAACCGCAGCTCCCCAGTACCAGCAGCACTCATGCAGCCCTAGACCATGATGCTACCACCACCATGCTTGACTGTAGGCAAGACACAATTTTCTTGGTACTCCTCACCAGGCCGTCACCACACATGCTGGACACCATCTGAGCCAAACAAGTTTATCTTAGTCTCATCAGACCACAGCACATGGTTCCAGTAATTCATGCTCTTGGACAGGTTGTCTTCAGCAAACTGTTTGCAGGCTTTCTTGTGAGCCAGCTTCAGAAGAGGCTTCCTTCTGGGACGACGGCCATGCAAACCGACTTGTTGCAGTGTGTGGCGTATGGTCTGAGCAATGACAAGCTGACCTTCCACTTCTGCAACCTCTAAAGCAATGCTGGCAGCACTCATGCATCTGTTTTTTGAAGCCAGCTTCTGCACCTGACGCACACCACGAGGACTCAACTTCTTTGATCGACCCTTGCGAGGCCTGTTCCGAGTGGAACCCGTCTTGGAAAACCTCTGTGTGACACTGGCCACTGTACTGTAATTCAGTTTCAGGGTGTTACTGATCTTCTTATAGCCTAGGACATCTTTGTGGAGAGCAAAAGTTCTAATTCTCAAATCCTCAGAGAGTTCTTTGCCATGAGGTGCCATGTTGAAGATCCAGTGGTCAGTATGAGAGAATTGTACTCAAAGCACCAAATTTTAACTGCTCTAATATAAGATACACAAATTTGTATAGTCCTGTCAAGCAGACAAAAACATGAACATGATGAATACGACGTGGCTTTGCATGGTTAAGCGACGTATAGCTGTTATCACTTAGGATGTACTCACTTTTGTTGCCATCTATTTTGACAATAACGGCTGTATGTTGAGTTATTTTCAGAGCACAGTAAATCTACGCTGCTATACATGTTGCACATTGACTACTCTAAAATATATCCAAGTTTCATTTTTATAGTATTGTCCCTTGAGAAGATATAATAAAATAGTTGCTGAAATGTGAGGGGTGTACTCACTTTTGTGAGATACTGTATACGTATATATAATATAATCATCTTGTTACCTCACTCTGAAGGGGTTTATTCTGTGATGATAACCAGCTATTACCTGGTTACTTGCCACATAGGTAAGTAGTTAGCCTCGCAATAATGATTTTAGTTTAAATATTTTATTGGCTCTTTAAACGCAAGGCTTCCATAAAGAAAAACAGTTCCTAACAAACGGCTTTTGAACAGACAATGTTCAGACAAGACAGACATTTAAGGCATAATATACAGTCATATCACTAATGACAGCTTTTCACTACATAAATAAAGCGCAGGAAAGAAAATGTTGTTAAATCTTACCTGTTTATTCTCTTAAATCCGTTACATCATACAAAACAATCATTCTGGCAAAAAGAGGAACACTTTGACAATATTACCGCAGACCTGATGTGTTCCAGTTTGATTTTTCAATAAATACATTCAAAAACTGAGGCGCAAGATGACAGCAGTTGAGTTTGAATGAAACTAAAGAGAGCATGGCAGTGTGATATCCTGCCTCAAAATACCTGGATGAGCAGTGCATTATTCGGAGTTGCTAATGATGATGGTTGTTATCAGAGAATAACACACCTTGGAATGTTAGAGGTCAAGTATTCCTGAGAAAAATAATTCTTAATTTGCATGTCGTGCAGAGCTTTATAGTACAGAACTTTATATCTGTACAAGTTAGTTTTGAACATGTGACTCGTGGCAGTTTGTGTCTATACTAATGCATTGTGAAAATTATCTTGTAATTTTGAGCATGCTTGACATGTTACTCAACTCATTGTGCATGGATTGAATAATAGTACACTATTAAAATGTTTCCAATAACAGGAGAAAAAGATATTTCAGATACCATGGATGCATGCAGCCAGGCATGGATGGGATTTGGAAAAGGATGCACCTTTGTTTATGAACTGGGCCATTCACACAGGTAGCTTTTGAAAGAGCTGTTGCCCATTGTCTCTTGTATAAAGAATGAGACTAACTGCTTTAAGGTGAAAATTGTAATTTCTTCAATATGTCTACTATGCATTTGAGTTGATTCCACTTTTGCATACAGCTCTGAATATCTTTCTGGGGTGATCTTTGTGTTGTTCTACTGGTTTGTGACTTCATTTTGTTGTACAAGATTATGATTCAGTTGTTGCCCAATTATGTTTCATACAGGAAAGTATCGTCCAGGTATTGACAAACCAGACCCTAAGACATGGAAGGCAAATTTCCGCTGTGCTATGAATTCTCTACCAGACATTGAGGAAGTGAAAGATAAAAGCATGAAGAAAGGAAGCAATGCCTTCAGAATGTACAGAATGCTTTCCTCGTATGAAAAAGCTGTTAAGAAAGGTAATTTCAATCAATAATTAAAAATTACTATTTAGAAAAAAATCCCATGTCATTCCATAGCATTATTGCTCAAATACTTATCAATACTGTCAGTGTACTTTGTTTTATTTTGGTGTAGAAATTCTTTAAGATTCTTTAAATGCATATTGTCTTTTTTCAGGGAAGAAAAAGATGGACCTGGAGCAAAGAGCAAAAGTAGGAACGCATAACTCTACACTCAAAAAACAGTGCACATTTCTGAGTATAGCAAATAATCTCACACCTATGTTTGATTCCTTAGAGGGTTTTTCAGAAACGGAAACCTGGCACTCCAAGAAAATACAAAATGACAAAAGAACAAAGTGAAGAGAACATAATGGAAGACACTACACCGGACAGCACTGTGCTATTTACTGGTATATGTCCAAATCATGCACACAATCCCTTATTTTTTTACTATCCAAATAAATAACACCGCAATAATGAAGACATCATTTTAAAAAAAGTACTTATTTATCTATAGTGGTCCCAAACATATTTTGACATTTAAGCCACACTTAAAATGCATGTAGTTCATTGCATTGGATTAAATTTAGTGAAGTTTTGAATCAAAAAGTGATATTCATAAACAAATGATGCTAAAACTCAGAACTAACTTTTATTTATAACTTTTAATGAATTTTTAACCCAGTCTTAATGTGATGTTTTTTGTGTAAAAGCAAACTTCTTTTTCTGAACTGTTTTGCTAAAACATATTTCTGTCTTTAAAGTAAATGCCAAATGATTTCACATTTTATGACACTCATTATTCATACATTTTACTTGAGGGTGGCTTAAAGGGATAGTTTACCCAAAAATGAAAATTCTGTCATCATTTACTCACCCTCAAATTTTTACAAACCTGTATTTCATTTAAAAGGAAATATATGAAAATATTTTGATGGATCTTGGTAACCAGACAGTTTCTGTTCCCAATTGACTTCCATAGTATTTTTTCCATACTATGGAAGTCAGTAGGTACCAACAACTGTTTGGTTATTCACATTCTTCAGAAGATTTTCTTTTATGTTCAGCAGAAGAAACAAACTCATACAGGTTTGGAACAACTGCAGGGAGAAAGAATTTTCATTTTTGGGTGAACTATCCCTTTAAGTATCCAAATACTTTCTCAGTAATTCACTGCATGTTGGAATGCACTGTAGGACTTTAATTATACTACATCTAACATATGTTAGCCCAAATGAGTAGAATGTATTTTAGTAGAAATGTTAACGATAAAGTCTCTAAATCACATATGCTTATTCATCAACACAGAGCAGGAGAGCTCCCCTGTGCCCATGTTATCTGAGAGGGAGATGGTTGTAGCTGAATTACCTGATGTGTGTGCAGTTGTTGAGGTGGCAACAGAGAATGAAGAACCGGCGTTTAGCTCCTCTGAAGTGTGTCTGCCTCTCCAGGACTCCCATGTTTCATCCTACAGTGGTAAGGTTCTTTTTTTGTGTTTAGCTCTGCTGTCTTTGTGCTGTATTCACCACATGAATGATAAATTATATATTACTCCTACTATTTCTGTATTATGTTATTGTTGGTCACAAACACAGCTGGATATCATGAATTTTATTGGGGGGTTTTTCTCAACAGAGAGTGACACAGAGAGCACATACAGCGAGGAAGACATTGTACAGGTATGAATGTAAATGGGTAAAAAATTCCAAGGAAGGATATCTTCCTTTTTTAAAATACAATGTTCCCTTTTCATATTTTTAAAAACAACTTAAGCTCTTATGAAATTGTGTTTTTGGTAACAGCCAGTTACAGTAAATACACTACCATTCTAAAGCTTGGGTTCAGTATGATTGTTTAAAAAAAAAATACATGAGGTAACACTTTATTTTATGAACTAATTGTCACTATTAACTAGTTGCTTATTAGCATGCATACTACAGCATATTGGCTGTATATTAGTACTTGTACATAACATATAAATGCCTTATTCTGCATTATCATATTTAGATCTCTTAATCCTACCCTATACCTAAATTTAACAACTACCTTACTATTAATAAGCAGAGTTTATAGAGCAAAAGTCATAGTAAATAGTGAAAATGGGTCTCCAAACTAAAGTGTGACCAAACGTGAATATTTTTATTCAGCAAGGATGCATTAAATTGATCACAAATGACAGTAAAGACATTTTCTGTCCAAAAAGAATCCTGAACAACATGTATCATGATTTCCACATAAATATGAAACAGCACAACTCCCACGTGTCCTTGAAAACCTTGAAAGTTTGTGAATCTGAAAAAAAAAACATTTCAAGGCCCTGGAAAGTTTTTGAAAATGAACATGCATAGATACTGGTCCTTGAAAGTGCTTGAATTTATTTTGTGCAGGAAGTTTTCTGGGGAAAAAAAAAATCCATATTATTCCCTCCGGTCCGCTAATGTGTTATTTCGCCAGCACTTCGTGGCCTATGCATATTAGCTTGCTTGATTTATGTTAGTTAACTTTCTCTCAATTACTCGTTACGTTAAGTGTTTCTCGCGTGAGGTACTTTGTGTTGTACGTTGCCATGACGTTCACGCATTCACAAAACTACTACGAGGGTACCTCAACGTTTCACAGACACGCCTTGAAACATTGCAAAAATAGTCTGAAACCGCTTGGAAAATGCAAGTTTCAAGATATTTGGCTCACCAAAGATGGTTACAAAGAATGGCTTGCAAGAGATGAAAACTATCAATGTATCTTACAAGGTAACACGATGTAAACTTGCTCTCACTAGAAATGTGTCCCCACATTAACAGGGTGGCCGCGGGTCCTTAAAAAGTCAAATTCAGATTTGATGGGTCTTAAATATTTTCGGTCCCAATTCTGCAAAAATTTCTTTTAATTTTAATTTTTTATTAAAATAAATTCAGTGAGCCTAACATCAAAAACATTAAAAAAAATCTTACTGACCCCAAACATTTGAACGGTAGTGTACATAGATATACAAAAATAAAAAGTTTATGAAACCACAGCCAATTTGGTCATTTCTTTTGTGCTAAGAATGTTATTAACTTCCCCCTGCAGCTTCCTCAAGACTTGTCCTTAAAAGCTTTACAAAGATCAAGTAATTCTGTGTTAAGGATCCCATCATCAGCTCAATCCTCACCAAACACATTTTTCACATCAACAAAACTAAATTTCAAAGTGACCAGCTGCAGAGAGGACTCACCCCTAATTGCATACAACACTCCTCCATGGTTTCCCTGCCTGTTTAATTTCCAAAAAGTCACAGAAATGCAACCCTCAAGCCCCGCACCCTCACCAGATCTCACCAGCAGCTCGACTTCTCAGGCAAGTGTGATCGCTAAAGCTGTGGACCTCTCGGTTGCTAAACACAAAACACTACAGTGAAGATAAATTCACAACCTGCTGCTGTTCAGCTGGTACACCTACAACTCATTATTCAGCATTAATCAAGTACTCTCAGGTGCAAGATTTCCCTCAAATATTATCCTGTATACATGTTCAGCTTTTAAAACCAGAGTTCCAAGCTATCTGAATCCGTTATACTATTATATTTCTGAAATATTTTGCAACACACTACCTCATACTCATAACTGTGTTAAATATGTATCTTGTATTACTACCTCACGAATGTGACACTTGATCACAGAAGTTGTCAGTGTAAGCTAGTAATAATGCAGCATTGAAAGAATATGCTTGTCTTAATTTTGCATTGGAGTGACATTTCATACTTGTTGACAGCAGATGTAACAAAGAACGTTACTGGGGAATTTTGAAGGGGAATTTGCATGTATGTTCTTCTACAGGGTACTGTAGCACAATATTGAGAGATTTTTGAAAGAAATGCTTAAGGTTTTTTACATTTTCATATAAAATTGTTATATCTGAATGTTGTTTTAGCAAATTCAACATGTTTTTCACTTCAGAACAACAGAGTTATTGAACTCTCTGCCTAGAAACACTGTTTTACTTGAGGTTTAGCTCTCCAATGGCCGTAGGGCTATAAATACTTGAATACAGACTCACTGATTAGAGTTGTGTATTAACCTGTCAAACCGTTTTCATTTGTGTTCTGAAAACTTGTTTCAATGTAAGGAGATTTTGCTTTAGATTTTGTATTAACTTTTTATACAACAGTCACTAATTTGCATAATGAACAAATGCAGTACAGAGATTTAAAATCAAATATAAAAACAGGTTTATTGTAGTGTCATCATGATTAAAAAATTACACAATACAAATTTTTTTAACACATTTTTTGTATAATGTACATTAAATCAGTGGTTCAAAGTGTTAGTAGTGGTACTAGTTAAAAAGATGAATGTGCAGTAGAAAACCAAATCACTTCTGTTGCTGCATCTTACCTTGATTTTACAATAGAGAGATAAGTCAAAATGCTTTACAACTCAGACTGTATGTGTGTATGCAGTGGCCTATATGATAAATTGCATTTCTCCTATTGAGATTTTCATTCTTTGTCATTTGTTTTGTCTATGATTTCATTTGTATTATACAAGATTAGAGGTGTACTATTTTAATGGTGCTATATTTATAACCAAACTTTGTACATCTAGAACAAGCTTATTATAATACTCCTTGCTCAATTCCAAGTATGTTTCACTGAATTGAGAACCTATAACCACACTGTAGCACAGCTGATATAAAACATCTCAATCAGATGTAACTTCAAATTCTATATACACAAATGTTTTAAAGGAACAGACCACTCAAAAATGAAAACGAAAAAAAAGACTCTCCCTCAAGCCATCCAAGATGTAGATAAGTTTGTATCTTCATCTGAACAAATTTGGAGAAATTGAGCATTAAATTTCTTGCTCATCAATGGATCCTCTGCAGTGAATGGGTGCCGTCAGAATAAGAGTTCAAACAGCTCTTAACAACATCACAATAATCCACAAGACTCCAGTCCATCAATTAATGTCTTGTTAAGGGAAAAGCTGAAATACGAGTCCATAACACACAATAGCGCTTTCTCAGTAAAAAGTCCATCCCCTGTTGTCTTCTGACATCAAAATCCACTGACATATTTGGTAGAACTGTGTTGGACCGTTCATTTGTAAACAATGTTTGATCTGTGCATATTTCTCTCCTGATTAAGATGAGACAATCTCACTGGAAAAAGCAATATTATGGATAGAGGACTCAGTTTTAAGTTAAAAACTGAATCAGGAGAGAAATGTGCACAGATCAAGCACCATTTCAAAGCAGAAAGTGTCAAAAACAGTCAGTGAATTTTGATTTGAGAGGACAACAAGGGATGGATTCTTTCACCAGAGGTAGCATTATTATGGATTTGTTTAGTACAAACACGCAGATTTTCACTTTACAAGACATTAATCAATAGACTGGACTTCTCATAAAAGAGGATCCATTGGTGAGCAAGTGATGTAATGCTTTCTCCAGATCTGTTCCGATGAATAAAAAAAAATAAAAAAAAAACATCTCCGTCTTGGATGTCCTGAGAGTGAGTACACTTTTAGCAAATTTTTGTGTGAAAAAAAAAGTTTGTGTGAACTATTTATTACAGTCTGTGCTTCTTTTGAAGTAAGATTATACATTGTTGCACTTGACACTCTTAAAAAAAAAGAAATAAATAAAAAAAAAGAAAACCATTTTTATTTCTGTAGAGGTTATACTTAGACCTGTGTACAGACTGGCTTTTACCAAAATGAAGAAGAAATTGTTTAGAAAACCACTAGTAACTCAGGTTATAAAAGTAGGTCATCCCCTTACTTCCTTTCAGGGGGTTTGAAATGGTGGGCAATCCAGACTACCAGTCTGGAGGATGTGAAGAAAAACTGTTTACTTCTCAAAGTACGGCAAATAAAAGAACTTGAATCCTCTTCGTCCCCGAACTGCACAGCTTATATAGATCACGTGATAGACTGAAACAAAAAAAGGGAAGAGCAAGAGTTATTTTGCAGTTTTTCTCTAGTGTTTTTCTTTAAGCAATGCTGCCTGTTAAATCATGTCCTTCATTTGCATACATTACAAATATAACTTCACAATTCATAAAACTATATTATCTAAGGTCCAAAATCCACTACTGATATTCACAATGGCAAAGCTGACTCTATAAAATAAAAAAACTTATATTAAGAACACATTAGATCTTACCACCAGGAATGAAGAGAAGAAATCCAGGAACAAAGAAAATTGCACTTGAAACACCTAAAAAAAGCCATAAATACATGGGTTACATAATTCTGCAGGACAAAACTGGCATAAAACCAAATGGTGATTTAGATTATGTCAGAAGGTGGCATTGTCCTTGTTTTTGAGGCATGCAGAGCACTGATTTAACTGATATGCTCCACTTAGAATTATCTGAACGAGTTTGTGCGCTAAAGCAATCCTTCTCATGTCTCAGTTATTTACAACCAATGCCAACGTGACAGGTCTTACCTGCGTGAGGGTTTAACTGTATGACAATCCCTGTAAAGATCAAAGCTGATAGGAAGGAGGAACAGGGAGGGGGAAGATATAAAGGGGAGAGATAACACATTAACTAAACAGCTGACAGTCGCATTTGAATTCACCATCTATGCTCAAGATCAGAGTTGACAGCAAGATAAACAAAGACAGCGCTTTACAAGTCAAACAGAAACATCAGTTCCCAGACACCTTCCCCCTGAGATCTGTAGTACTTATTATGATCAAAAACATCACAAAAGGTATGATAGTCTCACCAACTCCAGTGATTAAGAGGAGGAATGAGGCAAGAACGACTCGTCTGTTTTTCTTCACCAGCGGGTGAGACGTCCACCTGGGAACAATCCACAGAGAACAAAGAATGAGGAAAGGAAAAGAATTTCACAAACTATTTTAATTTACCTGACCCGAGTGATTTTAGTTATTATCATCTTAAAATCTCATCCAGAAATATGTAAGTAAAGGTGTGTGTGTTACCCGCAGCAGTGAGCAGACAGCTGTGTGACTGAGCTGAGTGTGCTGAATGACCACTGAGAGCTGCAGAAGGACAGATTAGCAGGATCACTGGAACACAGACAGGCACAAGGCTTGACATCAGGCTTTGACAAGTACTTGTACATCAACAAAAGCAAAGTTAATTTTTTTTTATTATTTTAGTTGGCTATTTAATGGCTTGTTTGTTTGGCACTTAGTCACTTGTTCGCTAATGAACAATGTTTGGCCAATTAAGATGCTGGACTAGCAATTTAAGATTACCCTAGGTGTATAAAAATAAATAAATAAATAAATAATTGTAAAAAGAAACAAAACCTTGTTATATAAGCCATTTAAAATCTGCCATTTCTAATGTGAATGACAACTAGATTTTACAACAGCAGCTAGAAAAATGGCATTTTTACCAATGAATAACTAGAATAAACTTGCAGTTTAAATTTCTAATTTTGAAGTAAAATAGTTGATCTTACGTTTTCAGTTGCATTAGCAGTTTTAAGTTTATTGCCATATCAGCATCACAGGCTCATTTCATGGCACATGCAGATTATGCATTCGGTAAATTCAAACAATAAAATAAACACATATTTAATGTAATTATTAAAAAAAAAAAAAAAAAAGCTAAACAATTTGTATATACATAACTATTTAATATTTTTAATTGAGATTAAATGTGTTAATTTAATTATGACTAAATGTGAATTTAATGTTACTTGTGAATTCTGAGTCTAACAAAAATGGACGAAAAGTTTGTCCTAATAATCACTGTCTTATGACATTAAAAATTGGGCAAATCAAAAATATATCCGCTTGATTTATTTATTTAGTTATTTTATTGGCTTTTGGACAGTACTGCTCTCTCATGGTTTGTGAGATTTGTAAGCCCTGTTTAAATTTTTTTATTCTGCTTGTTCAATCTGTCAACAATCTATCTATCATTATAATATAATACAACGGTTATTGTAATACATTATAATACAATAATAATGACAGTAGAAAATGTACATCACATTGGTGAATCCATCATCACTGATAATTGCTGTTTATTACATGTGAAGGTTTTAAATCTCAGGTGATTTTAATTACTGACTTGCTACACCAACATTAAGCGGTGCAACATAGCTTGAATTAAAACCTAAATTAACAAATTATGGGTTAACTCATTTCTAGATTAACTTTAAACTCTGCTTAATTAAACCCTATGAAGGTGCAACCCATCCTTGATTTTGTACTATGTTAACTACCCAATTAATTTCCTTGCTTTATGAGATTGTTCAAACTAAAAGTGCGAACACCGTAGCGTGACCTGCCAAACCTGATTTTGAAGAAGTTATTGAAAGAAGAGTTCACAGTGCCACCTAAAGCATCTTCATTTTCCAGGTTCTGTGAGTGAACACAAAATAAAGTCAGTCACGTTTGTATGTAACAAAGACTCTCAAAAAGAAAGCGACATGTCAACACCTGACCTGATATTTCAGATTACTGTGTTCAGGAGTGCCAGCGGGTCCAGAAGTTTGTGTTTTGGCAAAAGAAAGAGGTCCAAACGTCATCTCTCCCCCGCCATCCTTCTCTCTTCCCTTCCATTCCCCCACATCCTCTCCAGGCACCACTCCTTCCTCCTCCCTCTCCAGGACGAACGCGTCATCGATTGTGAACTGTGTCCCCATAGCTACAGGCCCTCAGATATTGCTTGGTTGTTAACTGGCAAGCACTGTGAAGTTGATAAACATCTTAGTTTAGTTACTATCTTCTACGCTCTGCCCTCTGTATTTCTCATAATGCAGTATGGTGCATTGACTGCCCTATAAAATTCCATTACAGTGTACAATAATGAATTTTACTTTTTTTTTTTATTTGAATCTCTTCACACTTCCCAATTTCCACCACCAAACTATTAAGAAAGAGCAAACAACATTCCCTTCTTTAGATCAAAGCTGCTTATTGTAGTTAATGTACAGACCATTTTAAAGTGAATGGTTTACAAAATTTTATAACTAAGTTACAGTAAGGAAGTGTTCTATAAAGAAAATGCGAAAAATAACTTTGTTTTCATTATTTTTTTTTTTTACTAAAATTAAAAAAAAAATTAAAAATGGTGTTTTAACAGATGTTAAAACTTGATTTTATTAGGCAGATTCAGGTTTAGATGTAGAATAACTAGCTGCCTCTAGGAAGCATGTGACTGACTCGCTCTTCCGGTTGTTCTTAACACATTGTTTGCATCCACCCCAAACAATCTTGCGTATTATAAAGAAGCTCGTTACATACATGATACTATAATAAAATGTGTGTTTAAAACCCTTTAAGTATTTGAAAATAACAGTTGTTTTGACGCAAAATGTCTACTGCTAATTTTACGAGTTTGTCTGAAGATTTAAAGAGTCGAACATCCCGTTATCAACACCAACAATAGCGCAAAATTACAAAAGAGTCCTCTACTTACTGTCCATTACTCTTAATCCTCGTCAGTTACTCGTAGATCCGTCTGCCATCATCCTTCGATCACTTCCAAGGTATACAAGGTTGGCAAATCTGTTTAAATGTATTATTTATTCGCCGGCGAAAAACTTTAACCTACAGTTTGCTACTAACAGCTGCTTCTTTTTTGTGGGTCGAGTCTAAACAGACAAAAGTAGCGGTTGTCTCTTTAGCGACACCTGGAGGACTGGAGGAGACAACAAGTACTGCAGTCATTGTGCATGAGAAAATTGAGCATTTTTATACATTTACAGAGGAATGATAAATGTATATTTATATATATTTGCTGATATTTATTGTTATTATCATTTAATCTAGTAATTATTATGAATAATGTAACTTAAATTGTAAATATATGTTTAATAAGAAAATGTAAGGATACGGAATGGCAATGGTGTGACTTGATTTGATTCGTTGAGATAAAATGAATCTTGATGGGTACATAGTTAAAGCAGTTATTTAGATACTGGACACAAGGACATATTAGTTGCTTACAGTCCCAATGTGTTTCTCTCTGAATGTGTGTTTTGAATTGATGAGTGAACTTATAAAATTCTTCATAATTCCTTCATGAATGCATTCTAGTGTAATTCATCCTTTGGATTTAATGTGAGATTAAATTATGCATGAAAGATTTGTGTGAACAGAAATTTGTTGTTTCGTTGTTAAAGATTAGCTCAAGTATAAGGTCCAATGTCTTTTTCTTTGGTTCTACTGATGTAGCTACACGGATATTTTCTCTACTTCCTTACAGTCTGTAACTGTATGTAAATAAAGATGTGCTTCTAATGCTAAATAAGTTTGTCACCTTCTCTGTAATGGCTCTCAGTTGCCTAGTACCATTCTACAATTGATGGCTGTCTCTCATTTGATTCCCCTGGTGATGTGATAAAGCAATGGTGTGGACATATTTTAATCTCTGTTAAAATCAAGTCTGTATGATGAACTTGTATAATTTACATTTCAGGCACATTTCAGATACCTGTGAGGAGTAATTATCCATTATATTTCATGCAATACTTTTAATGAATACCACAGTCTTAGAAATATATATTTCTTATGTTTTAGGTTAGAAAATGTGAGGTTAATGATATAATGACATAATCGCAGTTAGATGTAACCATTTAACCAAGTTCAAATTTGAATAATTTAAAATAGTCATATCATTAATTTCTCCTTTGTCCATTTTCCACCATCATGTGACTTTAAACGTCTTAAAGGTGTCACTTCATTGGACCATTTGAAATAATTTCTCAGACAAGGCTTAAGCCTGTCCCAGACTAAAATGTAAGTCTGAGCACTGATTGATCTTAAAATATGTCAATGCCTTTGTTTTGTCTCAAGATGCAAACCAGTAATGTTTTTTTTTTTTTTTTTTTTTTCTAAGGCACGTTTATAAAAAATTACTTAAATGTCCTAATTGAACTATGGCCTAATCCTGGCTTAGTCTAAGCCCTGTCTGTGAAACCAGGCCTCAATGTATTCAATTCAGCACAACTGACTAATTTTATACATAGGCATGTGGACCTGTAATCTAATGTCTATTTTTTACGCTGTTTAGCCACTAGATGGTGGCAAGATACAAACTGCAGAAACTCCAACACTTGAATTTCCTTTCCTGTGTCATCCAGTAAAACAGATACACTCACCAGCCACTTGGTACACCTTTCTAGTGCTGGATTGGACCCCCTTTTGCCTTCAGAACTGCTCTCTTCATGGCATAGATTCAGCAAGGTGCTGGAAACATTCCTCAGAGATTTTGGTCCATATTGACATGCTAGCATCACGCTAGCTACTGCACATTTGTCGGCTGCACATCCATAATGCAAATCTCCCGTTCCACCACATCCCAAAGGTGCTCTATTGATTGAGATCTGGTGACTGCGGAGGCCATTTGAGTATAGTCAACTCATTTTCACTCATTTGAGATGATTTAAGTTTTGTGACATGGCATGTTATCCTGCTGGAAGTAAGTACACTATGGCATTTAAACGATGCTCATTTGGTACTAAGGGCCCAAAGTGTGCCAAGAAAATATCCCCCACACCACTACACCACCACCACCAGCCTGAACCGTTGATACATGGCAGGATGGATCCATGCTTTAATGCTGATTACGCCAAATTATGACCCTACCATCCAAATGTCGCGCACAGAAACTCAGGCAACCTTTTTCCAGTATTCTGTTGTCCAACGTTGGGTGAGCCCATGTGAATTGTAGCCTCAGTTTCCAGGAGTGGCACCTGGTGTGGTCTTCTGCTGCTTCATGGTTCGACACGTGTGTTCAGATATGCTCTTCTGCATACCTCTGTTGTATCGAGTGGATGAGTTACTGTTGCCTTTCTGTGGACTCAAACCAGTCTGGCCATTCTCCTCTGATCTCTAGCATTTTTTGCCCACAAACCTGCCTCTCACTGGATATTTTCTCTTTTTCTGACCATTCTCTGTAAACCCTAGATTTGGTTGTGCATGAAAATCCCAGTAAATCATCAGTTTCTGAAATACTCAGATCAGACCGTTCGGCACCAACAACCATGCCACGTTCAAAGTCACTTAAATCAGCTTTTCTTCCGCATTCTGATACTCGTTTTAAACTTCAGCAGATCGTCTTGACCATGTCTACATGACTAAATGCATGTAGTTGCTGCCATGTGATTGGCTGGATATTTTTGTTAATGAACAATTCAACAGATGTACCTAATAAAGCGGCTGGTGAGTGTAGATTATTACGTTTTACAGAGATCCATGAAGTTGATCCATGAAGCCCTGCCATTTCAGCTATTTTTTCAAAGAATTATGATTCAAAGAAAGATTTGTTACGTTTAACCTGTAAGAAAATATAACCTTACACTAGAAATGAATTGCATTAAGTACAAGTGATTACATGCAATGAATTAAAATAAAATTATACATAAAATTATAACAGATTTCTCTCAAAACTGTATAAATGATTACAGAAATGTCATGTGCTGTATAGGTAATATTAATCAACCAGCATCATAATGTAGAAGCACCATCCAAAATCCTTACAGCTAATAGTATAACTTTAAGACACTGCACTGAAAGGTTTCAAGACACAAGACATTTAAAACATATAACCAAACATGTTATTTTATTGTCTGAAAAAGTAACACAATCTCCCAACTGGGTTTATCACATACACTACCACAACGATGAAACACCATTACTACACAAATAGGGACTTTTTTTCAAATATTATAGACATTACAAAAAGATCCCTCATATCTTTCAGTTTTGTTTTGAAGTTATACTAAGCATGGCAGATTGATTTCATTTACAGTATGATACTGTACACTGTCACCATTTAGAAACAATGTTGTCTGACGTGGTTCTAAAATCCATAATGTTAAGGGAAGACATTTCATGGTCATTTTTATTTCATATGAAATATTTTACAATATAAACAAAGCATCCGTCTTGGATGGACTTAACAGCAACCAGAGGCCAGGCATTTCAGTGCAAACATGTTTTTTTACAAGGCAGTCTTGGCTGCATTACTCCCTTTTATCTATCAAAAACTAAAGGAAAAGAAGATAAAGAAAATGATTACCAGATGAAGGACGGAGTTCAAATTAAACCTAAATTTCACAACATGTGACAGATATCCAAAATGCATCCTCTGACAGAGCCTTGTTAAGTAAAGGAGGCCATGTGTTTGTATTAATCTCCAACAAAAAACATTCAAAAGTGATTAAGTTCTGCAGAGGTGTATTCATCACCGAACTGAAATATACTTCTGGACTTAAATCGTTGTTTTAAGTAAAGCTCTGTTGCAATGATTTGAGAAAGTATCTATTTATAGAGCAGACATTATGAGGTGCCTGCTCTGTCTAATGTTGCTCTCTGATGTACATCTATGATGTCTAGCAATGATATAAAATTACCATTTAATATATATGAGGCTTGTATCTTTCCACAATCTTCATCCCACCTCCAACTACAGGGTCTAAGAGGCTGTTTGGACCCTAACCACTGACCTCTCAAATATTAGGTGGGAAACTGAAAACAATACTATTGTAATCAGTATTGCCAAAAAGCAGAAGGCAGGTAAACTGTTTTTGATTTAGGCTAAATGGATTGGTGAACTCATAAAATATCTGTTGAGGTGCTTATTTGTAATATAGAATGTAGTCCCTTGATTTCCATCTAAATGCATTTTTAACAAACTAGAAGTATGGTTACTCACTGGGCTTGAAATAATGAAGCAGATAAACAAATATTCATGTGAAGGGAACAGCACAGAACTGAAAATGGCTGCTTACACAAATTGGAGGGAAAACATAAAATCGGAAATGGTTGATGTGGTGATAGACAAATTTATACACAACTTGCAAATAAGTAAAAGACGCTTCTGTCAAAAACAGAGAAAAATCGAGTTGAAACTACAGCACTTAATACTGATTACTTTAGAATAAGTCCTCTTAGTTACAATGTCCGCCGCTCCTTGTCAACATTCACAGAGAAGAGGCTGATAGCGCTGTGTTCCACAGGCAAAGAATCCAAATCTGTACACGTCCCTACCTTGTTGTTACACAGGTGGTGGAGGTAGCTAGTTATGTGCATGTATGTGGGGTTTAGGGTAGTTTGCATGGCTGATTGCAGGTGTGTGTATGTGTGGATAATAGTCGAGCGAGAGGGAGTGAGCTGAAAGTGGTTAACGTCTTTGATTCAAACACAGTAAGTCTCACCGGAGGATATCCACCTGAACACTCATCATAAAGCAACAAAACTGTGGAGGGTATGGGCAAAGAAAAAAAATAAAAGATAAGAAGGGAGGATCACCACATAATAGCACCAATGGATGCGACATGAGCTCTCCTCTCTATCCCAAATCTCACCCAGTCACTGCCAGAAGGGACTCAAACATTAATTCTGGTGCATTCTTGAGATGGCACGCCAAACAGTTAAAGCCATAGTCCAAATGTTCAAAGTAAGTATTTTAATGTTTAAATTCAATCTTTGAAATGAGCCTTTGCTCATGGATCGGAGACTTATTGTATATTCCACGTGGCAGGTCAAAACCTGATGTAATCTATTCAACTGTGACATTTGAAAGGAATGATAAATAACAGCGGAGCAAATTATTTGTACATACTTTCATTGAATAAGTTGTTTCAACCTAAAATAAGCATTTATTGAAATCATGAAGATTGAGAAGATTATATACATATCATGTGTTGGTTGGGGCAGAATTTTTAGCCATATCATCTGTTGAGGTCAGGGACATGATTTGAGTAACAGCTCAATTCCCAAGGAAAACAACAAAACGAACAAAAAAAGTCAAAAATAAAATACCATAGTGGTCTGGATTCAACTCAAGTAAGAAAATCTTTAAAAATAAAGGTTTTATCAGAGCAGCAAAAGGGCCTAGTCTCTGAATCCCGCTGGCCCAAAGGAAGAGAACTGTATGACCTTTCCTTGGAGTGTTTTGGACGCAACACCCGTGTTCCCGCCATTGCGATTTCCAACATCCTCCTTCTTTCGTGACAACAAATAAAGCCATCGAGCTACACAGAAGACAAGCATGTTTCCAAACCAACAATGACATCTACAAGTGTCCTGGTTCATGAGACTAGGTATCAGATTCACACCGGCATAAAACAAACACCTGTTTTTTATTTCAAAAGGGAATAACAATAAAATAATCTACATCTGACTTAAACTGAGATGAAAATTCAATTGAAAACATTTGTATTTTTCTATACAGAGAGTCTTTTATTCCCTTAAGAAACAAAGATTGGTGAAACGATCCACAGAAACATGATTACAGACTGACTGATGTTTTTACCTCTTCTTAGGAGAGTTAACTATTCATGACCTGAGATTAAATATGAACTTTAATGAAACAGGTAAATCCATTATGTAATGTAAAGCTGCATACAATGTAATTGTATGCACACTAAGTTTGGGTAGTAAAAAAAAAAAAATCAAGTCCTTTTTCCAAAAAAAAAAAAAAATAAAAAATCCTTTAATTTCAGACGAGACCATTTTTTTCCCACATTCAGTCTATGTATTGTTTTATTAGGCATGTGAGTATGATTCTTATTGTGTCACCAATGTTGCTAACAGTGTCATGACAAATGTATTTATTTTTAGGAATATTATACAACTTTATGAACCATGAATTAAATGTTGCTCAAATTAGAGCTTTTATGCCTCATCTTTTAACTTGTACTGCATACCAATATCACAAATCTGTAATACCTTTGACCCGCACCTCAGCATCTATTTCTTAATGCGTGCAAACGTAATCCATTGGCTGGATGATCTCTAATCTGTGACTGACAAAAATACTCTTGAAAACAAAACATTGTTAAATTACCAGTTACTTCAAGCCTATTTTGAAAATAACGGTTGATTCCGACTGGAGAATTTCCTGATTAATTGCTTAAGGTAAATCCTATGATGAGAAATTTCCTTTTCCATGTTATTCCCTTTTTTTCTTTTTTCGTTTTTTTCAGTGACCATTTATGCTGTGGGAACAGTCTCTGGAAGCCATGCCTGTGGGTTTAACAGTCCCCATGTAATCGAGGTGCTTGATGGAGGGAGTCACCCAACCTCCTGCACTTAGGCACCCCAACATTGCAGATCACCCTGACCCTACGTCAACCCAGACGGGCCCATGTCAGACGCTGGTGATGGAGGCAAGGCAGTTGGGGGATTTCTGCAGTTTCTCAGGTTGCGTGGTAGGGGGCTCTGGGATTGCACGGAAGCTGAATGGGGGGCCGATGCTGGTGGTACCCATGTGGCCTGGACTTAGAGCCGGATTCTGTCGCCGGTTACTCTCCACAATGCTCGAGGTGTTGGACGCCAGGCTTTCCCGTGTGCTGAGAGAGTGGTGGAGGTGGGAAAATGACCAGAGAAGAAGAGACAGAGAAAGAACAAGAGTACAGTTTAAGAGTTAAGATAACAGATTCATTATTTTGAGGCATGAGAAACAATGTAAACCATCACACAAGACCTCAGAAAGAGAAAACAAGACCTCACCCTTACCTATGGTTTCACTCTGGTTTGCAGGATTGTTAAGCTGTATAAAACAATGTACTGCTTCATGACAACAATAATATGTTCAAGTAACTAAACCAGAAGCACTGACAGCCAACTATAAGAAAGAGGATATATTGCAGGGAGAAGTGGATTAAAGGAATAGTTCGACAAAATATTAAATCATCATTTACTCATGCTCATGTTGCATGGCTGTATTCTCAATGAAAACAAAAGGAGAAATTTTGAATAAGTTTTCCCTGTCTTTGTTCATGAAATTACAATGAGCAGATATTGAAGCTTACACAATTCAAAATGGACACAAAAGCACCATAAATGTATTATAAAAAAAAGGTCCATATGATTGTGTTGTAAGAAACAGACTGTAATTTAAATCTTTATCTACTGAAAATCTTCACATACTCCATAGTGCTTTCATGATACAGGTGCATCTCAATAAATTAGAATGTCGTGGAAAAGTTCATTTATTTCAGTAATTCAACTCAAATTGTGAAACTCGTGCATTAAATAAATTCAATGCACACAGACTGAAGTAGTTTAAGTCTTTGGTTCTTTTAATTGTGATGATTTTGGCTCACGTTTAACAAAAACCCACCAATCTCAACAAATTTGAATATGGTGACATGCCAATCAGTTAATCAACTCAAAACACCTGCAAAGGTTTCCTGTGCCTTCAAAATGGTCTCTCAGTTTGGTTCACTGGGCTACACAATCATTGGGAAGATTGCTGATCTGACAATTGTCCAGAAGACAATCATTGACATCCTTCACAAGGAGGGTAAGCCACAAACATTCATTGCCAAAGAAGCTGGCTGTTCACAGAGTGCTGTATCCAAGCATGTTAGCAGAAAGTTGAGTGGAAGGAAAAAGTGTGGAAGAAAAAGATGCACAACCAACCGAGAGAACCGCAGCCTTATGAGGATTGTCAAGCAAAATCGATTCAAGAATTTGGGTGAACTTCACAAGGAATGGACTGAGGCTGGGGTCAAGGCATCAAGAGCCACCACACACAGACGTGTCAAGGAATTTGGCTACAGTTGTTGTATTCCTCTTGTTAAGCCACTCCTGAACCACAGACAACGTCAGAGGTGTCTTACCTGGGCTAAGGAGAAGAAGAACTGGACTGTTGCGCAGTGGTCCAAAGTCCTCTTTTCAGATGAGAGCAAGTTTTGTATTTCATTTGGAAACCAAGGTCCTAGAGTCTGGAGGAAGGGTGGAGAAGCTCATAGCCCAAGTTGCTTGAAGTCCAGTGTTAAGTTTCCACAGTCTGTGATGATTTGGGGTGCAATGTCATCTGCTGGTGTTGGTCCATTGTGTTTTTTGAAAACCAAAGTCACTGCACCTGTTTACCAAGAAATTTTGGAGCACTTCATGCTTCCTTCTGCTGACCAGCTTTTTAAAGATGCTGATTTCATTTTCCAGCAGGATTTGGCACCTGCCCACACTGCCAAAAGCAGCAAAAGTTGGTTAAATGATCATAGTGTGCTTGACTGGCCAGCAAACTCACCAGACCTGAACCCCATAGAGAATCTATGGGGTATTGTCAAGAGGAAAATGAGAAACAAGAGACCAAAAATGCAGATGAGCTGAAGGCCACTGTCAAAGAAACCTGAGCTTCCATACCACCTCAGCAGTGCCACAGACTGATCACCTCCATGCCACGCCGAATTGAGGCAGTAATTAAAGCAAAAGGAGCCCCTACCAAGTATTGAGTACATATGCAGTAAATGAACATACTTTCCAGAAGGCCAACAATTCACTAAAAATGGTTTTTTTTATTGGTCTTATGAAGTATTCTAATTTCTTGAGATAGTGAATTGGTGAGTTTTTGTTAAATGTGAGCCAAAATCATCACAATTAAAAGAACCAAAGACTTAAACTACTTCAGTCTGTGTGCACTGAATTTATTTAATACACGAGTTTCACAATTTGAGTTGAATTACTGAAATAAATGAACTTTTCCACGACATTCTAATTTATTGAGATGCACCTGTAGAAGTAGCAAATTTGTTCGCAAATATTTAGTGATGCTTTTATTGTGATTTTATTTCTTGTGTTTTCTAATGCTTTAAGCTTTCACTGTAATTCACTGTAATTATATAAAAAAAGTCATCAAAAATACCTTATTTTGTGTGCCATGGAAGAAATTTAGCCATACAGGTTTGGAATGACACGAGGTTAATTAAGTAAATGATGACATTTTTGTGGAAAACTATTGCTTTAAACACAAGGATTAAACTCAGATTTTATGTATTTAACATCAGTACTGCGCAGAGAAACATGCAGGGTTTTTTTTTCTTTTCTTTTGCATATCTCACTTAGTGTAATTGCATTACTACCTCACATCAATCACAAACTAAATTATGTCTATGCACAAGAGCTATGCTGGTGTTTTTCCAGGAGCTGTGAAATGACATCATCGCTAATGTGATGAGTCATCCAGAAAATAGTGAATGATTGTGTGTGTGTGTGTGTGTGTGTGTGTGTGTGTGTAGGGACTGCTGGGGGTCTTAAAATTAGAGGCTTGTGGCAGTTTGTCTTCTAGGTTTTGTAGCTCCATCACAATGTGCCTGGGCCACAACTACTGTATATTCATGGCCTATTACTATTATCATCAGTACACGATAACCAATCGTAGAAAGGACAGTAAAATGCATTGCATTACACAAATTAAAAAAAAAAAAAACATTACAAATGTAAGGATTTCAGTTCAATACAAAAAAGAAAAAGAACATTTTCATTAGCAGTGTGAGTTGTATTAATAAAATATATTATTGGTACTTACAGTGTTAAATTACAATGCAAAAATCCATTTACAAAGGCTTTCTGTGGGATTTTCAGTATAAAGCATGGTTTTCACAAACTGACATGTCAGACAAATAATGAGGTCATTATTAGGTCAAAATAAGTAAACAGCTCAAATGCTGTAGATTTATACACTCCTGGATCAGCAAAGTGCAGCAAAAAACAAACGTGCACTACACTGTAACAAAAAAAAATCTACAGAAAAACTGATAAAGTCCTGGCAGAAAATTACTAGAGGTATTTCCCTCAACCTTTAAATACAACACAATGTAATGTGTAATTCAAAATACGGGTAAAACACCAGGGAAAAATCAATCAAGAAAATTCCTTCATATTAACATGGTACGTTTGCCTGTATTTTTAGGGAGTTTTCTTGTAGAGTGTATTGTAAGGAGTAGAGGAAGCACATGTGCAGAACATGTAGGCTCTCTCAGTTATTCTACCCCTGCCATATCCCTCTGAATGAGTCATACAGACACAAGGGGTCTATTTTTAGCAGCTGAAAAAAGTCCTCACCCTCTCACTCATAAAGGGCTTCTGCTAACACATATACAGCCCTGGGAAACCCACTTAAAGACTGTCTGTGCTGGTTTGTGGCCTTGGCAGAGAAGAAGGGGAAAAACCATGCCATACATCACAGTATAAAATGGGATGAATTATGTGGGCCCTATGTCAACTACGTGCTTCAAATCATACATCAAAAACTGTAATAAAATAAACGTTTAAAAAATGACCTATGGAAAACAATAGGGCATTTCACACTTGAAATTGTTAACCCTGGGTCATCCTAAACCCCGGATAAACGGAATCCTGTGGTGTCACTGTCACTGATTGGACGAACAGCAGGCAACCTGTTTACATGGCTTTTCCCGCGTCTTTCCGGTTATTAAAAAAAATGTCGCCGCGTAGCTCAGCCAAGATGGAGGAACAGCTGATCATAGCTGTACAGGGATAGCCATTTTTTAAATAAATTTAGTAGCATAGCTACTGCAAGCGATTTAGTGCTGGAAATCCATTTATCCTTTGCTGAAATTTCCACGTCTTTATGGAGAGCGCAGGTCACGGTTGCTTAGCAACGGCAGACGCCACAGGAGCACAAGCATAGAGCGCTTTGGAGAGAAGGAGAAAGCGGCACGCCTAGTGTTTTCCACGCATTTTTAGGCATGTCTTAGGGGCTATTCACACAGAACGCGTCTTTGCGTCTAAAAACGCAAAAAAAAAAGCGCAGCACAGAGCGCCTCCTCTGCCATGTTGCCATCAAATAAAGTAGTTGTCATGCCAGCTTGCTACTGTAAACAGAAGCTAGCAATGCTTGCCCCGCCTCCGAGTTCTTCTGATTGGTCCACTGCTTTGGAACTGACATTGATGAGCGGCGCTGCGTATAAAAGTTATTTTATTTATTATTATTTTAACTTATTTTAATATATTAAATTATTTTAACTTGACACGGCGTCTTAAAAACCCGGCACTCATGCGCGAGGCGCTGCAAAAGACGCGAGACGCGAGCGTAACGGTCATGCACGTCCGTAAAGCGCGTGTTTACATAGAAAAACAATGGAAAAGTAGCGCATTGGAATGGAAAAACGCGTTCTGTGTGAATGGCCCCTTAGGGCGCTAAGGAATGGTTTTAAAAAAAGCGCAGCATTAGAGCGCCTCCCCCGCCATGTTGCAGTCAAATAAAGCAGTTGTCATGCCAACTTTCTACTGTAAACAGAAGCTCGCAACGCTTGCCCCGCCTCCGAGTTCTTCTGATTGGTCCACTGCTTTGGAACTGACCCCTGATGTACACTGCACACGTCTGCGGCGCGTTACGGTTCCGAAGAGGTTTTGCTCTGTCCTCCACGCGGTGCCAACTTACACCAGGAGCTTTTCAGAAGCGAAGCGGCAGGATTGGCAAGACCACGTGATTTGCCTGTCCAAAGTTGTTTTTCTTGATTTTTTTGTGTTCTAACATGGTTGGCTAAATGTTTTTGTTTTGTCCGGTTTAATTCTGTTTATTCCACTCCTACAACTCCTGCAATTAAACTCCACGCCGTGCCCTTTTTTGAATTGTCCTTGTAAAAAGGATTTGTGGTGTCATATAACAATGTATGTTTTTTAGCTTTGAGGATTAACCTCTCGTCACCTATTTCTTGCCTTCAAGCAAGGATATAGTGATGTGAAATATGATTGGGAGTCTGCACAGGGTATTTATTTTGAAATTGACATGATTTTCTGAGTTTTATTTTGTATTTGCTGTGCGGTTTGGATGTGGTGTCCGTCAAAAATAGACTAGGCGCCTATCTTGACCCCTGATGTACACTGCACATGTCTGCGGTACGTTACGGCTCCGACGCGGCTACCGGAGCTAATCGCGGCCACTCTAGTCAATGCTTGTGTTTACACCAGACGCGCCGCGGCACTTTTCAAAAGCATCCCAGAAGCGGCTCTCCGCGCCGCTTCACTAAATATAGGCGCCTAGTCTATTTTTGACGCACGCCGCGTCAAAACCGCACAGCAAATACAAAATAAAAGTCAAAAAATCATGTCAATTTCACAATAAACACCCTGTGCGGACTCCCAATTGTATTTCACATCATATTCTTGCTATAGGAGGCCAGAAATAGATGAAGAGAGGTTCATCCTCAAAGTTGAAAAACACAAATTATTATATGACACCACAAATCCTTTTTACAAGGACAATTACAAAAAGAACAAGGCATGGGGTTAAATTGCAGTAGTTGTAAGAGTGGAATAAACAGAATCCAACCGGACAAAACAAAAACATTTAGCCAATCATGTTAGAACACAAAAAAACAACAAAAAAACAACTTTGGACAGGCAAATCACGTGGTCTCGTGAATCCTGTCGCTTCGCTTCTGAAAAGCTTCTGGTGTAAGTTGGCACCGCGTGGAGGACAGAGCAAAAGCTCTTCGGAGCTGTAACGCGCCGCAGACGCGTGCAGTGTACATCAGGGGTTAGCGAAGTGGTGCGGAGAGCCGTTTCTGGGATGCTTTTGAAACGTGCCATGGCGCGTCTGGTGTAAACACAAGCATTGACTAGAGTGGTCGCGATCAGGTCCGGTAGCTGCGTCGGAGCCGTAACGCACCGCAGACGCGTGCAGTGTACATCATGGGTGACATTTAGCCCTTTCACACATACAGACTTTTCTGGAAAATTACTGGTAAATTGCCGTAAAGAGATCATGTGTGAACAGGACCTTTTCAAAAATACCGGTAAATTCGTTTCGGCAATTTACCGGTAAGAGAAGTTGTAACATTACCAGTAAATTGCCGGAATTCTGCTGTGTGTGAACGCAGAAGGAAAATTACCGGTATGAGCACGTATGAGTTCAGAATGCGGTGACGTAAGACGTCTACTCCGGACCAATCCAGAGCCGTTGAAATTCAAAATTCAACAGCTCTGGGCCAATCATAACATTCTGATGCAGATGACGCATTTACTCCGCGCTGTGTTTGAAGTCGTGTAATGCGATGTCTCTGGGCCAAAAGAAGCAGCATGTGAACGTTTGGCTCAAAAATGAAAACATCAACAAAAGCACTGATGGCGTTTACCCCTCCATGTTTACAAACACAACACCAGGAGGCGCAGCCATTTAGAGGTCATTTCCATTTTATGATGTCACAGAATTTACCGGTAATTTAAAACCGATGTGTGAATGGTGCTTTACCGGAAAAAAGACGGAATGCCATTGCCTGTGTGAACAGCGCAGTTTTGAATTTACCGGTAAAGTCGTTCTGGTAATTTTACGGCAATTTACTGGTATTACTGTGTGAAAGGGGCTATTGATGAGCGGCGCTGCATTTAAAAGTTGAAATTCTTTTAACTTGACACGGTGTCTTAAAAACGCGGCGCTCATGCGCGAGGCGGTGCAAAAGACGCGATATGCGAGCGTAACGTCCGTCAAGCGCGTTTACATAGAAAAACAATGGAAAAGTAGTGCATTGGAAAGGAAAAACGCATTCTGTGTGAAAGGCCTCTTAAGCGGCTTTCACACAGGATGCGGAAAGCGCTGCACTGCGCTATGAAACCCAGTCATTTCAATGGCTTGCGCAGCACAAGGACGGTTAGTTGCTGCGCGGAACAAAGCGCGTGCCGCGGTCAAAGTTCAAAATAGTTCAACTTTTGCCGCTGCACGGTGTGACGTTTCCCCGCGCAGCCAATAGAAACGGGACATCCAAACAAGTGCCGAAATCAAAATGGATGAACAGCTGATTCTCTGTGTGTCTGAATTTCCAGAGCTGTACAATACAAGTTTGCGGTCGTATAGGGACATTGGGAGAAAAGCTGTCATGGAGACACATCTCCATTCAAGTTGGCATGTCAGGTGTGTTTAAAGTAAGGTAGCTTATTGTAGGTAGGCAGTATGCATCAGTTTGTTACGTGAAATAAACACGGGCAGCAGCAGTATTGTGTTAAAAGCCGTTCCTCCTCTAGCCTCCTCTACTACTTTGTTGAAATAAAGCTTTGCTGTTATCGAAAATGCGGTATTATAAATAAACTATACACATGCTAAAGTTTGGATAGTGCAGCGCAAATCGCCTTGTATCTGAAGGGCTGCGTTGAACCCAGCGGCCGGCGCAGCGCATGCCGCGTCCTGTGTGAAAGACGCTTTAGGCGCGACATGAGACGCACAAAAAAGGCAAGGAAATAAAAACAAAAGTACAAAAGAAAGAAAACAAGGAGCAAAGTATGTGAATATTTCTTTGAATTTCTTTTAAGTGTGGAGAGACTAACGTCAGTGTTTACTTGTACAGCAGCGTATAATACAGTCTCCTCATCACTCCAGTTCACACGCTTTCCATCTTTCGACATTTCTTTTACTTTTCTCTCACCGGCTGCCGTTTACACGACACACGTTTCCTGTTACTGACATGACATGAGCCTCGCTGCTCAATTTCTGATTGGCTGTCTGTTGCCAAGCATCCAGCAGCAACAAGCAAACACCGTTCCGTTTCACACTGAACAAACTTAGCACCACAATGCAGGGTTAATACCACAAATGCGGTGCTAACCCTGCTCCAGAGCAGGGTTTCATAACCCCGGGTAAAATGCGGTGCTAACACCACTTTCAAATTACAGGTGTGAAACGTGTCTTTACCCAGGGTTAAAAGCGGTATTTAGAATAACAGACGATAACAATTTAGTGGGATGTCAGAGGAGTGGATTCTAGCATATTAGTAATTTATGTTTTCTGGTTTCCTTATTTCCTCAGTAATTAAATTAATCTTATGTCTTTGGTAATAAGAATTTAAAATAAGACAAACAGCACTTAATTTATGCATTGAACACTTGTTCACGGTCAACAATTGACAATTTACACACAAATATGGGTTTTCAATTGTAGCACCTTCTGTCTATGAAGTGAGTACTTACCGAGGGGAGTTAAACCCACTGTCTACAGTCACACTACTGCTGTCCATGCTGTCCAGCCGTGCCGAGTGAGCCGACTTCTGGCTGTTATTATTCTCGCTCTCCTTAGGGCTAAGCAGAGTCAAGTTGTTCTCAAACTTCCGCTGTAAATCCCGCTCTTTCTCCCGCTCTAGCAACCACTGCATGGTCCCGCCGCCTCCACCACCGTCTCCGGCCCCTGCCCGCCCCTTTGCTTCTGTCAGGTCGGCCTCTTTACAGGAGGCCTCCTCTGCCTCCTCCTCATCGTCATCATCTGACACGTTGTAATAGTCAAAAGCAGCTTCAGATGTGGAGGGAGCACCCTGCTCTGTGCCTGTAGGTGCCGGGGCAGAGGCAGACAAAGGGGTGGAGTTAGGTGGCTGTTGGGTCTCCAGAGTGTCAAGGACCTCGGACGATTTCATGTGCGGAGTCTTACGCAAAGTGCCTGACTTTGAGTAGCCACTGTCCACATAGCTCACAGACAAAACATTGTGTGGCGGTTTGAACAAAGTGTCCTTACTAAAAATCTCTTTCCTCTTGTCCACCCCGCCACCAGTGCTACCGCCACCTCCCCCGCCCCCTGGGTCAGTGTTGTGTTGGTGCTGCATCAAACGTCCATTGGGCATAGGCTCAGGTGTCTGGCTCGGTGTGGGTTTGCCAGAACCATTGTGCCCCTTGGTGGAGGAGTCCTCTTTGTACTCCAAGGGGTGAGGAGAGGTGAGGTGCGGTGTCTGCCGGTCAGCTGGAGAGCCCTTGCGGATTCCGTCAGATGGGGTTAAAGTGTCATGGTCAGATTTGCCCAGAGGCAGCGGGGCAGTAAGGATTGTTTCATTCGATGTATTGCACTGGAAGTAGTCATCAGTCAAAGGCTTCGGCGACAGGGCCTTCAGGTCACTGTAGGCTGGGAGGCTGTCCCTGCTCTTGTTCCGTTCGAGAGGGCTGCAGAGCCTCGATTCATCCAGGCTCATTTGGCCCATATCAGGTACAGACATTTCAGAGCTGAACTTGGCAGCAGAAAACATGATGCACGAGTAGTGCGGGGCCTTCTGAGAGGAGGCCCTCAGCGTCCCGTCATCGGTATAGTAGCGGCTTCTGTCGTCAGGACTGCGGTCATAATCCTCAGCCGTGCCAAGCGTGGAGCTTCCGCCTCCCAGCGGGCCCTTGGAGTTGTCCATGGAACGCGACCGCTCTTTTGCCTTGTCGGGCCGCTCATTGCGTGACTTGCGGTCCTGAGTGTGGCTGTGGCTCCGGTGCACTCTAGAATGCGATGTCCCACGTGAAGGCTCGGGGAAAGGCATCTCTGTCCGCCTCTTTGCGAGCTCCCCCGAAACATCCCACTCCGGGGTGACAGGAAAATGTGACTCAGCAATGTTGGGGTTGCTGTGGACAAGGTAGGCACCACCACTTCTGCGTTCCACTGTGTACATTCCCTCTCTTGGCGAGCGTACCAGAGAGTGACTGAAAAAACGGTAGTCCCTCTCCAGGCTGACTGCTGGCAGGTCCAGATTGGAGCCCTCAGAGGGGTCTCCCCGAGAAGCCCGCGTCTTGCTGTGCGAACGCGACTTCCCGTGCGGCACGCGCCGGTGGCCTCGGCTGCGGCGACTGCGGGCGCTGTGCTGGGCGGAGGAGCTGGCTTTGCAGCGCTGAGCTCGTTCCTCTTCCAGCCGCTTCATGACAGCTGTGTGACGGGCCACATTCTCCACCGTCAGGTCTGGGTTGATGCGGCGGATGATCTCCATCTCTACCTCACGAGGGATCGCTGCAGCAGACGGTGTGTCCTCGTCCCTCAAGGGCCACTCCTCTGGAGGGAACTGTGCTGAAAAGTTGGCCAGCTGTTTGGTCTTGTCCTTTTTCAAGCTCAAGCGGAACAGCTTCAACCCAAACTTCTTGGACTGCCTCTCACTGCTGCCCCCACCACTGCCCTCCTTCTTCTTGGTTAGCGTATCTGTCTTGTAAGAGAAGGTGGCCGTCATGCTCTTGCTTTTGTCGGTGGGGTCAGGTGGGTGCTGAATAGCAGGTGGAGGGGGTGGGGGTTGTGGGTATGAAGGGGGATCTCCTTTGGGTTCTTTTGGGGATTTTCTTTGAATTGTAGAGGTATGAATGCTGGGGACCTCATCGCGGTAGGTGTTGTAGGAGTCGCAGTGGTTCTTAGGGTTAGGCCTTTCTCGTACGCAGCCGGAGGTGGAGGGAGTGATGGTTCCAGATTGTGGTGATGTGCATTGCTGTTGAGGTGGCGGCTGCTGCGGCTGTTGTTGTTGTTGAAGCTGCTGCTGTTGTTGTTGTTGCTGCTGCTGACGCTCTGGATGCCGCTCGTCCAGGTGGTACCACTTGCTGTTGGTGCGGATGAGGGAGGGGGTGATGAAGTAGGTCTGTGGAGTAACAATGAAGTAACCTTCTGGTGTGGGGTAGATCTTTCTCTCCCGTACCAACATGTTCAGCGTGTGCCGCAGGATCTCTGGACTCGGAGTGGGTACACCTGAAGAAGATACAACCGCATGTAAATTTCATAATCATTTCCATAGTTCTAACTTCATGTAAGTGCTGACACAACTTTTTCTATTTGGCTAACATTTGTGATATGATAATAATAAGTCTCCAATCATCAATACCAATTAATTCTTCTAAGGAAAAGCTCAACAGGCAAATACTTAGATGTGAAAAATAGAGTGCAAAGTAGGGAAAAAAGGGTGGAGGGGGGGAGAGTATCAGATTAGTGGGTTCATGTTGATGTCAGCATTATCCAGAACTACTCTGACGTGCCAAAAGTAGGATTAACCGTGAGTAGGTGTGATCACACAAATAACTACAGAAGGCCAATCAAAAGAAGAGCATTGGTTGCTGATTTATGTCACCACCAATCACAACACACCAGTCATTACCTCATCTTTCATCATCACGTCTGTAAGCCCCTCAATGTTATAAGACAAAACCTGCAATTGTGACTTACCAATGGGCCCTCCAACATAAGAACTCATATGATAATAAAATATAATAAAAAATACAATAATAATATTTAAATATCTCCCTCATAAGAACTCATATGATAATAAAATTGAAGTAAAAAATGCAATAAGAACATCTCCTAACAATTTCAAACCAAAATAATTTAGTTAGAGATTTTACATTATATCTTGTTTTGTCCTTATTTCATTAGCTAGACTGGAAATTTTAACTAATAAGCCTAAGCTGACTGAGCTAACTGTTTACTAAGAAATCGGACTAAATACTTGTATAACTTCAACTATGTTACTGATGTAAGACGACAGAAACACTTTATCACAAGTTAATGTTAACAATCAATTAATTCATTGTTATGAGTTGATTAATCAGTCAATCATCAATTACAATAATTTAATTTATTAAGGTCTATTTTGTTATTATAAGACAACCAACTCGTGGGCCACTTGGAAAACTTCATGGAGCACCAGTGAACCGCAGACCATATTCTCACATTTTGAGATCCACTGTTATGCTCTTTCAAAGTAGGCTTTAGAGGGAATATACAGTACTGTGAATGTCTCTCTTGGTTTAATATCACATGTGCAAACTAAGTAAACATTGCCTGTAACTCACAGACAAGGCGCACCAACAGGGTAGACTGCACTACAGGGTACATGGTGTCCTCACTGCACTCAAGTCCTCACTTCACCCAAATCAGCTTTTCAACACTCAATCACAGAAACACACACAACGGATAAAGGAGCAGATAAGCTGTAACTAGTCAGGGTTAAGTGTTGCCTGCCATTACATCATACAGTGGTAGTTGCCATACCAACATGACGCAACCCAGAGCCTCTGTTCCTTTTCTTTTTTCTTTTTACCACTCCTTCTTTAAGGGGAAGCAGACAGACTCTATTCAGGTGAAGTTTGCACACTTTGCACTTTGATTGACTGATTTCTCTGAATAGAGCTGAGCAACGTAAGGTGTACAATGGGCCTTTTTTTTACAGACTGTGATGATTAGTTTCCACAGTTATTAACACTGTAAATCTGGCAACATTTTATATATATATATATATATATATATACATATATATATATATATATATATATATATATATATATTCTTAATATTTAGATTCTTAGTTTTTAGATAATATTACATTTTAGATGTGTTTTTATTATTTTAATGTACATTTAAAACATCATACTTTGTTTTTTCTTATTTTGGCACTAAATTACAGAAAACTAGTTAACACTGATGAGTGAGAGTTTCTAATACAGAGACTGATTTTTTTTTTTTTTTTTTTTTTTCCTATTGGCCAAATGAGAATGCAAAAAATATTTGCTGTAGTTTCCGTTCACCACTACAGAAGTTTACCCAACTACGATGACTTCGGCTCGAAATGTGAAAAGGGTCCATAGGGTCATTCTACAGAGATGACTGAAAATAATGTATTTGCTAATAACAAAAATAGCTTTGGACATTCAGCTGTTTTTGAAACTGTAATTTGTTGGAGTTTATAGTGTCATCATAAAAAAAAATTTCACCAGTACCATGAAATAATATTAAGTAAAAATGTACTGTCCACTCCAAAACAGTCACATAATCAGAACCAATAATTACAATAGTACACATCAAAAACGTTATTTTAAAAGGTAGTTTTGATAGTGATCAGATATGAATATTTATATTATGGTCAGTCTCAGCAAATATAATGAAGCCAAATACTTGTGGCTTCTGTAAAATAGCAATTTATCAAGCACTATGGGTTATTCTACAGAACTGGTCCAAAGTCCGAGTTGGAGACGTCTTGAAAAAAAAACTTCTTTTTCCAAAAAATTTGTATGTATGCAAACTGTAAAATATCCAAGGTACACATTTCTACTAATTGTGCAGTTAATTCTCATATTGTATTTTCAGAAAGTTTTGGAATATTTGTCCTCTCCCCATTTGTCACTACCGAAACACAGTAATAATAATTTAATTAGAAGGGATATATTGACCTATTAAGATTTTGCTTACATCTACATTGTAAATATATTTTTTGCTATTTTATTAAAAAAAAATTCAGAGGTAAATCAATAACAATTACATTTTAACAATATTTCAAATGTAATTTATGAGATTTGTTGTATTTTGAATCCAATTTTTCTTTGTAAAAGGCAAAGAGTTGATCACACTGATTTCAAAGTTAAGGATTCATTAGTCTAAATATACAGTCAAACCAAAAATTATTGAGACACCAGATATATATATATATATATATATATATATATATATATATATCTGGTGTCTCAATAATTTTTGGTTTGACTGTATATTTAGACTAATGAATGTATGTATATATATATATGTATGATACTGTAGTTCATTTATGTATGTGAGAATAGCAAATTGAAGTAAACTGTGACATATACCCAAAAATGCCTCATACAGTGGACTACCAGTAAAATAAAAAATTGGGACCAATAATTTGATTTGACACTTTGACCTGACCATGTTTTGTTACATACCTTTCTATCAAAGTTATCTGACATTATCAAGATGAATTTGATCTGACACAGTTTAACTCTTGAGTTCTTCTCATATTTTATTACCATTTTCTAAACTACAGCAAATAAACTGTGATAATGTGAGAAATTTTGAAGGTTAAATTTTGGCTGGACTGTACATTCAACCAAAAACTATCATAACATCTTAGTTGATAATTCATTATACTTTATTTTTGACAAAACATCCCATGTTTCGGTAATGACTGCACATTTTCGGTAGTGACAGTAATGCTTTGGTAGCAACCACATCACATTACAGAATTTTATCTTGCATACTAAAACACTACTAAAACATACTAAAATACTGTATTTGTTGGACATCATCTCGATGGAACTCTCAACTTCTCGTATACATGGATCTAATGTGAAAATTGTAAATTTATGGCATTCAGCTTTTAATGT